>JAKZAN010000001.1:9009071-9349363 GCA_023053545.1 Lepidurus packardi | reverse complement strand
GTAACCTAACTTAACTTAACCTAACCTAACGTTCTTTGTTTGTGCCAACGTAAAGTGAATAGCTCGTTTTGTGTTTATCTGGCGTCACCATCAGGGGTGTGAAGTGCTATTCGGTCTTAACTTCATACGGTTTTCAGTCAAATTTGCCTTAGCTCCCTTCAGGAGACTGACGGATCCGTCACTTTACACGACAGGCCAAGTTGCGAAAGGAGTTGCAAAGGTCGATTCTGATTACCTGCTATCGATTACAAAATAAGCTTGATTCTTGACAGCTGTTGAAAAGCCCGGGTAATTAGAAAAGTTTCCTAATTTTTCTCTCAGTTTTAACAGCAACGCTATTCGGATTTAAGAAAAATATCATTATGTTTCAATAAAGAATAATCTTAATTTAGGTATTTACACAAAAATATGTCTCACAGATTCTTTCTTTACTTCGGATTTCTGTACAGGAAGGAAACGGCTATTCGTTGACAAAGGTGGTAACAACATAGTGGATGTATGGAGATTGGTTTCTAATGGGAGAGCCAGGAAAGAATCAAAAAGAAAAATTCACTCCAAAACAATGCAAGATAATGAAGACATTGCATACAGTATTTTTTGGCACACACTATGGCAGATGGCAATGTTACACGGCTGGAGGAAAAGGGAGTCACTAAAAGAGCAATAAAGGAGAGGAAACGTTATCTTTTATACCCAGTAAGTAAAAACCGTCAGTTAGGAAATTTCGGCTTTAATACCCAATAATTCCATCTCTCCAAGTTCTACCTAATTTCGTCCTCTCCCTTTTTTTGGGTTTGAAAACACGTAAAAATAAAGTCAAATGAGCCTTGATTATCCATGTGCGATATGTTGACATTTTGGCCATGCCGCGTAATAATCGTTCTTGAATGCCACAGAAATACATACTTTCCTAAAAGGCTATCACTTGAATTTCGTCCGAAGCTGTACTTTTCTTTAAAACAGATATCCCAAAAAAATACTCTCAATTTGTCCCATACATTTCTTGGCTATCTCCGCCTTCTACCGATTTCCGGTACCTAACTTTAAATCAGGTGAAACTCGTCGGTATTTTTAACTCTTACGAATTATAATAGTGTCTGGCTAAAAATCTTTCAGAACAACAAGAATGAGACTCGCGTTCGCCGAGAATCGCCTTTGCCCCTTCGGGCCATCCCAAACTGTCAAATGTTTGGATCGCCGCCCCCTGATCCACTTTTGCCTGCTTCGGAAGTCGAAGCTCCAGATCCCTCTTCCCCGTCTCGAAAAGGTGACATGTTCCTACCCCGTGGTGACAAGCCCCGGAAATCAAGATTGTACTAAAAGCGAAAAATGAAAAAAGAAAATCATTATTAGTTATTAATTAGCAACTGGCAATCAAATGCAGCTGTTTGAAATTAACAAGCCAACGCACGCCAAACGTTGGGTTAAAATTAGCCCCAAAGTGTACGCCACACACACACACGCACAATTAAAAGGAAGTCAACGCCACATGTCTCACAATTCAACAGATTCAGAATTCCAAAATATAAAAACGGAACGGAAATACAGTCTACCACGACGCCTCCAAACAACACTTTTTGTTAGCTGATAGCGAGCTGTTGGGAGCAAAAACTTATTGGCAAATATATAACGGATGGAAAGCCTTCCCACTCAAACAGGTCCTGCCCATAAGGACCACGCCTAGCATGCAAACACCACGGCCCGCCCATCAAAGGACAAACGAAGACCCAAGTCTCCTACGCAAGCCTGTCCATTATGGTTGGTAGAGGAGACTATTGGATCTGTGCTTAACAACAAACTTTTGGCGAGTGCTTTAATTTGTTGGCTGCTTTCTCCGATCAAAATGCACCACAGCACACCGCACCCCTTAGAATTCGTTTCTGGGTATTATGACGTTTGAGTTACAGACTTATGTTTTCAATTTGGGAATTTTTAAGTGTGCTAGCTGGCTGCGACTGCAAGAGTAGTGTGGTACCTTCGCTAACCGCGAGTGGATGGAAGGATTGGTCAAGGCAGCGATCGAGGTAGAAGGAAGGAATCCATTACAGCCATCTTCGTTAGGGTCCATCGAGTCCGACATATACACATTATACTGGAGATATAGGAGAAGTAGTAGTGAGGGAATCAATTGAACCTTTTTTGCTTCCCTCGCTTTCAGTTAAATTTAGTTACTTTCCCTGCTTTATTAGTTTGGTAAATTTTCTTAATAGTTTGCAAATAAGTTACTATAAGATTTCATTTATATAAAGAAATAGAAGAAATAAAGTCAAAGTTACTTACTTTAGTTGCACATTCAAAACACGTGGTGACAACCTTGGAGATGACGTTCATCAAGTTTTTGGTTTCCTGAATTACGTTGTCCACTTTCGTAAACGTGGCAGCTTTGCCCACGGTAGGGTTCTTGACTGTAAACTGCAGTTGCTGCACGTACGTAGGAACTTTATCCAAAAAGTCCAGTAACTCTTTCTTGGGTGTACCAGCAGGAATCTACAATGAAAATAAAAGTTAGCAAAGGTTAAAAGTAGTTAATAGTAGCGTTAATTTGATAATAAAGTACTAATTATTCGTTTTTATGTGCACTGCAGTGATACGCAGTGATTATGAAAAAAAGGGAAGAAATTTATTCACCTGGTAGGAAAACTGTCTGACTACCTTGTAGAGTCGATTGGCTTCTTCAGCAAAATACTCGGCTTGGGTAAAAAGATCTTGTGTGGTTTTGAGAGCCCCTTCGCCTCGCGTGAACTGGTACATGCTAAACGCCATCGAAGACATGTTGCGTGCTCGTTTCACAATATCGTTGTTCTCGTCAAAGGCAGTACCGGCAGCGCCTGCCGCTTCCGTTTGAGCTTCGGTCCATCGCTCTGTTTCCGCGTCCATCTCAGAAGTGATGAGCTTCATTTCCAGGCCAGCTTTAGCGATTTTGGCTTGCTCTTCAGAATCCAGTTTTACAGGCTTTAAAGGCTTGCTCGTTGTCCCGTGGCGCTAAAAAATAATTTTTAGAAAAAATAAACGAGCAGACGCAATCCATTTTAAGTAACAAACTAGGCAAAAAAAACTGCCTAGATCACTTACTCCTGGTCGAGGTAAAGACATGTACATTTGTTTCTCTGGCGCTCGCCCTCGCAAGGATTCCGCAACTTCCCGAGCCACGCTAATTATATCATTAATCAAGGATTGCCAATTATCAGCGAAAACTACGTAGGAGAGAAAAATAGAAGAAGAGAAAATTATTAAGCGCAGTAAAGATAAATGCCAAAGGAAGATATTACCTTCGAAATTTTCTTTGGCAATTTTGGAATTAGGGTAAAGGCAAAGCGTATGAGCAGCAGTCAACACCTGAGGTCCATAAATTCGCAAACTCAATTCCGAGTACTTGGCTGATACTTGCAAAGGCTCTGTTGGGGCCACGTGTCGAAGCAATTTGCAAACCTACAAAATAAAGGTATAAAAACTTTATCGTTTCACGGATAGAAAACACAAATGAAAAAAGGAACAAATAAAGTTAAATTGCCTCTTGCACATGTTCCGCATGCTCTTGGAAGCGTTCGCCAATCTCGTCCAAACGGTCGCCATCAATGGCTAGAGCCGAATTCTTCAATGCTGCCACCAATTCGTCTTCATCGCGTTCTCGGTGTGTCAGTGACGTCAGATCCGCTGCTTGTTCCATGGCCGTTTGCTGCAGCTGCTGCCGTAACTCGCCCGTGGCTTGTAACATGGCCATTATTGAGGTTTCTAACTCTTCAGAAGGTGACATCCTTTCACGCGTTTCCTGAAACATAGAAGATACAAACAAAATTAGCTGCAATAAGCCTTACAGAAACAACACAGCGACTAAAATCTAAAGAGTAAAACGTAAGAAATGCACTGCAGTTAAAAGTAGTAACTTTAGCTTATAGGAAGAGTCCTCAGCACTTCCAGTATTACCACTTTTCATGGGGAAAATATAAACAAACTAACAGAGTATCAAAACAAGGAATACGCTAATTATTAGCAATTCAAATATTTACGAGATTGCAAGAAGCTTTGAGAATTTGTCCAACTCCGGATCTGGCCCGATCACAGAGCAATAAAATACTTTCTCTGTGCTCATGGGATGTGTAGGCCGAATCCGTAAAGTCTTGGGTACGTTCAGCAACGCCATCTAAGGCGGCCATCATTCGTTCTCGAGACGGAGCTTCAGCTAACGTTAGCCTCGTCATTTCTACTGCATCTTCCAATTGTTGCAAGGCTCCATGGGCGGTCAACTGCGCATCCCAATCTTCCTATTGGAAAAGAGCAATCCGGAAATAAAGAATAACACATCAACAAAATAAACGAATAACAGCCTTTTCGCTCTCTCTCTCTCTCTCTCTCGTTCTCTCCATCTCTGTCTAGGAAAGAAATTCCCCACTAAAACCCTAAAAGCCTTTACGGTTGTAGCAGTTATTCTCTATTTGTGTTTCTTTTTCTACTCTCGTTTTACCTCTTTGGCTTTGTGAAAGGCCAGCGCCGCAGTACCATTAGCCCCTCTTCCAGTTGTACCACAAGGACCGGTTGAAGACGCTGAAGGACACAAAGAAGCGTCAGTGTCGAGTACTCCGTCTTTGATGACATAATGGATGAGGTCAATAGCTCTCCGCATTTGGCAAAACACAGTATCCCGGTTTTCCCGGGCTGAAGGACACTCTGGATGGCGTAGGCACGTCTAAAACAAACAACCAACCAATTGTTCATCGTGCGAAATAAAGTTGACATAACCTAGAACAAGCTCTAGTTACACGCATCGGAAAATTGCCTTTTGTTGCCAAATTTTCCTCATAATGTTTAAATCACAATGATGCAATTTTGCACCAAAAGATGTAGTGTTTTTTTTTGGTCACGTATACCGTGATTGCTATTCATTTTAAAACGTTGCATTATAAAATCAACGAGTAGCTTTCTGATATTATACTTCAAAATAGAATACAATTATTTACATTCTGGCACATACTTTCGTTTTTTTTTTTTTTTTTTTTTTTTTTTTTTTACTTTGGAAGCGGTCAGTAGCATCAAGGTGGATCGTTCCAGTACCGCCCGTGCTGCAGCCATCTGTGAGCGTCTACGCTCATCTTTGAGATCGTTTTGGCGGTCGCCGGTAAGGTGGGCAAGTTCTACCATCTCGGAGCCAAAATGGCTGAACGCTTTCACGAACTCGGTAAAGTTATTGACGCTTTCTAAGCGTGTCAAGCTGGAGGACACTTTATCTTTGGCTAAGAGCAACTGTTTCACAACCACTGTGTCAGCCAGGAGCAGAACTTGCGTGACAGCAGCCAACAAACACCTCGCTGCTCGCACCATTCCTGTTCGCTCTCCTGATACATCGTCACCTTGCATGTCGCACAACTTCTCGATTGCGCCACCTTAACAAAAACTCAATGAGTGTCCTGATTCCTAGAGTCATTTTTTGTTAAGCTACTCAATATAACTCATCAGGCTTCTTTTAAAAATAGACTTAGGCAAGCTGTAAGAAAAGAAGCCTTCCTAATTCTAAGCCTATATTACCACCAACCAACCAAAAGGAAAAAGAAAAGACGGAAAAGATAAAAGAAATCAAAGAAAAGCTTCACCTGCTGCTCGGGCCTCTCGGCAAGCCTCGTACATATCCAATTTGATGTCGGGATTATCGTCAGCAATTGTCTCACCCACCAAGACAAACCGTTCCACCGCGGCTTGCACGGCACGCCCCACGCGACTCAACGCTCGACGAGCTCGTTCTCCTCTGAAAGCACTCCCCGGCCCGGCCATAGCTCCGCCTTTAGCCCCGCCTCCTCGTGTAGTAGCGTTCACCAAAGTTGTAATCTAAATTACGGAAAAGATTATGTCGGCATTTCAACTTAGCGCATAAATTATGTGTTTAATTAAGACTGCGTCATATACAGACTTTAACGAGATAATAAGATAAACTAAAAGAAAATCAATTCAAGTAAAGAAGACTATTTACACCAAGCATTAGATGGATGACTTTCTTACTAAGAAAAAGAAGAGGAGTCTAAATGAGGGCAGATTTTTTTTAAGCCCGGAAGACCCTATTGAGGGAGAAACTATGCACAATAGAAATCCAAGATTATTAAGAGCGTTGTTGGGAGAGAAAATATATAGGCCTTTTGAGCCGAGGATTGCGGAGTACAAAGAGGAGGAGGAAAAGAGCGAGCTAAGCAAGAGAGTGAGTATGTGTGTGAGTGGGAGGTAGGGAGTAAGCGGGTGTTGGTTGGGCCAAGGCGAAAGCAAAGGCGTCGATCAATACCCACGTTCGCTTGTGTGTATGTAGAGATACTACTTACGGCTCGTGAGTTGTCACAACCTCGGAGAATTAATTGTAAGTCCTTTCTATGTAATCATGGGGAAAAAAGAAAGACCTAATAGAACTTGAGAGAAGCTGCGGAGGAAAAGGAAACTACTCGGATGTAGCGTAACGACATAACCAAGAGTCCCTAAGTCATAGAACGTGACCCGCCCCCTTTATGGTTACACCTTAGTGGCAGCTAATTCCATGACGGAAGGAAGCCACGCCCTATTGTTGCAGTGAGGGATGAGACAAGCCTAACCCAAGGGAGATGAGAAGGATGCTGCTGCTGTAATTAAACCCTTGTTTCTTAGGTTGGGAAAAGTGCCAAGGGTAATCATGACTCGGGATTGATTCCATGTTACTTTTCTTATTTTGTTTAAAAAAGTTTCTTCAAGAGATTCCTCCATACACTTGTAGTTAGGATCTCCACCTAGTATAGGACTTACCAGACGCTGCGACATGAAGATTTCGTAAGACAGAGTCCGATAACAAGTTTCGTTTTATGCATTAATTCTGTGAACTAGTAATTTTGACGCATCGGCCAGAAACAACACTAGCACCGTGTGGGGATCCACAGTAGGCAGAATTTAGATAAAGACGGTCGTTTAATGGAAAGCGGCAAATCACTATAATAATTGACCTTTTTGCACTAAAACTTGAAAAGGAAAAGGAAATTCTAGAGAAAAGGACGACAGTACCGGCCGAACTGGAAGCCAAAGTTGGACTGGATCTCTTCTTGAACTATAAGAACCCTATCGAGGTCTTACACGCGGCGTCGCTCTAGAGTCTAAAGAGGCAGGTCAACTTGGACCAATGAGAGTCGTCATGTAGGGTCACCGGTTCAACACAAAACATACCGGCTAACACGCAAACCAAGTAAATTAAACCTTACTTTCCAAAAGCAACACGTCGGAACGGGGCTTACACACGAATCTCGATCAAGAAAATTGAGTAGTAAAACTTTTTTCTCACTTGCTGGCAGAAACTGTTAATGTAGACTCGGTTTCGTGAAACTCCGCCCATTTCGGTGCCGCAGGCTAAACCGTACCCACCCTCGCCGCGGGGCGCTCTGAAAGCCTGGGCTGATCAATAGAGCCCTGCATCTACGCGGGGCTCCTAAAAGCTAAAACTCAATCTCCAAAGCGGAGAAAAAGGTCTTCTCTTTTTCTTCCGTGTATTGGTTGGGGCCACAGTGAAATTCAAACAAGCTTTTGCATGCTTGTATGGAAATGCTCATTGCAACCCAAGTGGCAATTTTCGAGACTTTATTTTTTTAAAAAGCCGGTTGTTCCTGTCACAAGGTGTCAACATGTTGATTGCATTGTCAGCGCCAGAAACAGACACGAAAAGGAAAAAGAAGAGGCGGGACAAAACGAAAAGAAAAGAAACACACGGAAAGATCCTTTCGGTTGTGGGTTCTCTTCACTGAATACTTTTTCCTAAACCTTGTCAATTTAGGGATACTATGGACCGCATCACACGACGGGTCGTGATTTAGAAAAGTGCCTGTCACTATGTCGAACCTCTTATTTTTTTCCTTCGGAAGGGTAAAACCTTAGTGGAGTATCAGGGGGCTGTTTGTCATCTTCGTGAGCTGATTTATGACCTTGGTTGTCCCGGAAGGAGAAAGAATAACAGCGCTTCCTTTACTAGTTTATACAAGAGCTACAATTTCCCATCTATCCATTTGGAGCCCCTTGAATGTCTGAAGAAGAAAAGAGGAAAACAGTTGGGTAATCTTTGATGTTCCACTTGTAATAATCTTTTCCCCAACAAGAATCTTGCCAACAGCGCCAGTAATGATTATGACCCAAACTAATATATCCTGAGCAGAACAAATACACCAGAGGCAATATAGAACTGTTTACATTGGTATCATTTCATTAAGTGACGCGCTAAGAAACGGGGTAGGATTCTATTATACCCTACGGATACGGTCAGTTTCGCCATCTAGCGTTGTGCTACTGAAATTCAGAAGTGTAGACATTTTATATATTCTTTCTTCTTTTTTTCTAAGAATAAGAAAAATGAACCATGTGGTATATTTATTTTTATATGAGCCTGAGAAAGACTAACAGAACGATCCTTTATATAACTCAATTACGTCTTCTAGAGTAGCCTATTTGTAAAAAGAACACATGGCCTTCCCCGGCTCGACATTGGAAACCTTGCCACTTGAAAAAAGGGCTACACACTCACAGGATCTGCTTTGTGTTTAATTAAAGTAAGGAGCTGAACTATAAAAAGACCTCGTGTTAGCCAGTGTGCCCCGACCCTTCCAACTCTCTTCTTCTTTTTATATTTGTTTAAGTTGTCTCCCATTTCAGTTTGGATTTCATCCACAAGAATAAAATGAGGCACATTGAGGTATATTCATTACCCGAGAAGATTATTCTGAAGACTTCTGTGTTGAAAAAAAAAATAGATCCTAACCATCTTAATAAAAATCGGAGCCTTTTTATACTAGGTTTTTTCACAATTCATCCCCTTCTGGTTCTCAAAATAAACCGTTTCTTCCCAAACAGGTGCAGTTGGCACACTATATCGGATCCAGTATTAATGATAATCAAAGTCCACTAGGATTGAATCCTATTAATTGGCCACACAGACAGTAGCACAGGTAATGCAGTCTCCTTTTTTCACTTCCCTTTCTCCCTTGCTCACTTTTAACGCGAAGTGTATTATCCTAAAGAATCGATACTTTCCCCTGGAACCCTCTCTAGGGCCAAACTGGCACAGCGCCAGTGAAGCTTGACGGAGTTTAAAGGAAATTGATATTACGGACAAAAAGGTATACAAGAACTAGTCCATCACATGTATATGTACCTGACTGACCAACGGAATGAGCGTTTGCTCGATACTTTTGGTCTTGATTTCCAGGTGATAGGATTCCCATGGTCGAAGTTGCTGCGGTTGTTGTTGCAGTGGTTGGACGGCCATCGACGCGGAAGAGGACGCAGGGGAGGAAGACAACGACGATGCATGACCCAGGCCTTCTATTCCAGCACTACTTTTCGACATCGACGACGCCATCCACTCTCGTAGTCCTTGCTCTGCTCCCTCTTCTCTTCCACCCTTTCTATTCCCAATCTACTTCTTCTCCTTAGCTTCTCTCCGCGCTATACATGGCGGAATCCTGGCTTGCTACAATAGCTGTGACTGGACAGTATTATTATCAATACTAATTTCCCCGTTCAAAGATGGTACATGATGCCTGAATCGAGGCCTCATCAGTCGACACTGTTTGGCTCCCGCCATTTTCTCTGGCAGAGGCACTGCAAAGCCACGCTTACGTGTTCAATCGCGATCGATTTCACGCCCTGGTCACCCCACATTGTTAACCAAAATAGAAAAAATGGTCGGCATAACAGCTCACCATTTTTGTCCTCTTCACTTTTTGTGACAACAGGTCGTAACTCGGATATATGGATTTCTTTTGCGCCAAAAAGGATCTGCTGCATACGCAGAAAGGATTCTCTAGAACTTGAGGGGTGCCTGCTATAATTTTGGGTTACGGTCAAAGCCCCTCACTAGGAACAACTGTGGAAAGAGTGAGAGAACCAGGCCTCATCCAGTGGGCTCCCCGGCGTCGAGTTTAAGGGGCGTCGCAGACGTCGTCTGACGTCACAACATGCTTGGAATAGCTCTTCACGCTGTTTTCCTTCGGTATCCACGGAAGGAACCTCTTAGCACGTGTTCCATGGTGTCCTTTGCGTCTTTCGGTTCTACTTTATTTCTTATGCATGGGCCGGACTCTCATATTTATGTGAGTAATAAAAGATGAAATACAGTTTCTTTTAATCCTGGAAGGAAGTAATAATGCCCATATTTCTGCACTTGGGCTGGTTGCAATTCCGTCCATCGATCGTTACGTGGTATGAGGGGAGTTACTATCCGAACGATATAAGATATATAGATATATGTAAGATATATGTATATATAAGATATATGTATTGGTGACGTGAAAAGCATAATGTGGGTAGACAATCGTATCAGCAATATCGGGGAACGATAATCATGGAAGCTACATTTAAGACAGCGATCGTAAACAATGTGTTTATCGTGGCTGATCGCTGACTTTTCTAATCAATGGGAAGTTTCTCTTACGTAATTAATTGATCAAGTAGTAGTAAACAAAGCAACAAGAAAATCCCATCGTATGACGTGAAGGAAGTGTGGCAGTTTTACAATTAAATATGATATCTTGAACAAACTTACAGAAACATGTCCAATTATGGCACTGTTCGTAAGAAATTCTTGCGTTCTCGCTGAACTGTAATAAAGCTGCCCAAAACTTACATGTACAGCATTAAAAATAAATGAAAATAAATTTTCAGGAACTAGATGTAATTTAAGGTACTTTAATTATCAGGAAAATGTGTCCCTCTCATAATGGTACATTATTAGTAACATTTCTATTATTAAGAAAATCCTTTAGAACGCAGGCAACCCCAGTGCCTTTAAAGTTTAAATATACTTTTTTTCACCTTTTATGAAACGGAGACTACATTATCTTTACAACTACAGTAAAATTATTTTCCCTTCTTTGAACCTTTCTCATTAACTGAAAGACTGCGGTTGCCAAGCAACTATGATGAATGCCTTCATTCTTGTCCACTCTGAACATAAGAATGGCATTGTCGCCATTTTTAGTTTCACAGTTTCATTGTCTTCAAAGTCAGTTTAAATATCATTATTGGGACAGTTCCAAGGAAGCCGTTCTCCTTGGCAAAGCTTCAAGAACCAAAAACTAAGGAGCAAACAAATCCATACGTTAACAAGGAAGCTAAACAGTATATACTTTCTTGACATAATGTTATAAAACCTAAACGTTTTGAGTTTGTAAGAATTAGTAAAGGAAATTACTTATTTTTTAAACTAAGTTAAGATGTAAAAATTTTCGGAAAAAAATCTGACCACTTGGAAGAATGCAAAAGTTGTTTTGATGTATCGGTTGTTAACAGCACGGGGAATTCCTCGACATCCTTTCAAACCCGTTCGCACCGTTGGGACCAATTTCTCCTTACGAAACTTCACGAAATTGAGGTAATAAGGTATAAGTATGGGGGTTGGTGATATGTTTCATAATTGTCTGACGGGCATGAATGATGCAAAAAAATCCGTGATTTTTTGAGTTAGTTAAACTGGGAAAACTAAGAAAATCGGACAGATGGTTTTTGGGTTAAAGCACTTTAAAAATTGTCTTTTTGAGGGGCAAAGTATCCAGATTTCCTATGGTGTAAGAAAATTCAGAAGTCATAAAGGTAATCGTTCAGAAGTCGTTCAATTCAGAAAATTCAGAAGTCATTCCAGTCCCGGTTGCTATAATCCCCGTAACTGGTTGAAAATTGGTTAAATAATAAGCGGTGTGCTAATCTACTTGAATTAACCAGAGGCATGCCAATGTGAACTGAACTTGTAAATTACTTCACTTGTATTTAAAACCTTGAATTATCTTAAGCTTGTACGTATAAATATTATTGTAACTCTTATTTACTGACAGCTCCAAATAACAAAAAAGGTGCGTGTTAGAACCTGACTTGGAACCTCTATTTCTGAATCGCACACTCGGTTTCAGTCTGGTTATTTTACCTTGCTAGAGATCAAAGCTGGGCTCTGGACGCTTACAAGAAATAAGAACATTATTGTTGGAAAAGTACAACAGTCAGAGTTGTCACGAACAGATATCATACCAGAAGTTGTCATTGTCACAGCATCATGTTAAGAACGTCATATCAATTGCGGTGCCCAAATCATATCGTTCAAGATATCTTTTTTATACATTATTACGCAAAGTTCTTTACAAACTGGTTTTCAAAATCTTCCAACGTTAATTAACTTTGAGATTCATAAGGTTAGCTTTAGGTTGAATAATAATTAATTTTTCCTGAAAAGAAAGAGGAAATTTTCTATCGAGTCGTGACTGTGATTCCCCAAAGTGCAAATGTAATGACTTTAAACTTTAAATGCATTGCATCCAAGGCTATCAATCATTGTCATTATAATTCAATTTCAAGGCAATGCATTGATCCCGACACTTTCCATGATTTCCAGCACTTCTTAGGACAAGAAAGCGTATTCTCTGGAGAAATAGAAAAACGAGTGACCACATGCTTTAAATTAAGAAAGGCATAATTTTGATTTAAATACAAAGAATTCAATTTCATTGAACGCTACTCGGAGAAGACAGTTATAAATACAAGTCCATTAGATAACTCTGATGCCCTATTATTTGCTCGAAATGTTCACCGCTATTTCGTTATCAGAAACTCCTTAAAATATAATTTCGAATGTGGCTGCGAAAGCCCCCTTCAATGGCCGAGAAGTCCAACTAAACGGCATCAGTTTGATTTTTCTTTTGCTGCTCAAGGACAACAGTAACAAATATATAAAAATTACCATTAGATAGCTCAAATAGTATCTTATTTGCACTGAATTGTTCCCCGTTGTTTCGGTGAGAAGCAAAAATATAGGGTTTCATATTTTATGTTTTCGCTGCTCGGAAATAGCATTGAAAAATACAGGAAAATTACCCTTGGATAGCTGTGATACTACTCTTCTTTACAGTAGTTGTTCACCGCTATGCCGATACCACGAACTATTTAAAAAATAGTTCAAACAGTGCAGAGAAAGACCCTTCAATGACAGAAAGGCCAGACCACAGTATAAAGGTTTTCAACCTCTATACTGTGGCCAGACTTAAGGGTTTCCTTTTTATTTCATTGATTTTATTTCACTTTTTATCGCGTAAGCGTCTATGCATGCTTCGGATACAAAAAACGCGGCCATACATGCTGCTCTGAGAAGTAAACCAACTGTGCTGCTTATTAGTATGGATTGAAGCGGCTCTTAGGAAGGGAAAGATTAAGCGACCTGCAGACAAAGTGGGCGATTGGGACGGCCAAACAAGCCCCACCTTCTTGGACGTAGACTTCATGGCAAAATCGAAGTGTGGTCAACAATTATTTTTTTCGCTGATCGGAGATAACTTAAAAAACTCTGAAAAAAATAAATTATGCAAGTAACATACGTGTAGTTGTAGAGAATATATTTTTTCATCGAATTCACCTTTATTTAATCACTATACTAAACAAAAAAATAGTTTAACTGTAAATATCATTTTTACATTCCGGGAACAATTATGATGGGTGTCATGTGCAATAATCTGCAATATAGGAAAATAAAGGTTTTGTTATGTACACGCATGATTTCGCGAAAATTAAAATTCTATAACACACTCCAATTCAAATCCATGGAAAGAAATTGAAAGGTCAACCGACCCCCGGCGCCACCTTATATTAAAAAAAGGGCACGATTTGAAGGCAATCAGCTTACCTTACGTAATCGAAATAAAGCGATAAGGCGCAGAACATAAAACTATTGACACAAGAAGCTGTACCCTTAGACATCAGTTGGACTCGGTGTGCGGCATATTCGCTTTATTTTTTTGCAATAACGCAAAATATGCCCGGACTGACCAATTTCATTTTAAGTTGCGCTCTATGTACGTTTACTTGCTTGTTAATATCCCCAACATGGTGTGTGACAACTTTCTCTCCAATCGAAAGTTCACCTTGGCAATTAACGGTGACTCCATTTAACAAAACCGAAAAAGTGGGTACCGGTCAATCTCGGACTTTGCATGTGCACTTGGCTTACAATAACTTAGCTGAGGGTTACTTAGACTGGCCAGAAGTTGTGACAGTGGGCATAAAACTGAGTAACGATTTCACAGTCAGTTTATCTAATAGTTCACTTAGCTTCACCCGCGACGAAATCTGGGACGTTGACACCAATAAAACGATTGAACTCACTGCCACCCTATTGGGTGTTGTCTATTTGGATTTCTTTTTGGAGGATATTGTTCCCTCTTCATCGGCGTATCACGTAGAGGCTAACAATCAAACCTACGACCTGCCTTTGTTACTTCTGGATGACTACTTGGTAACGGTCATCCGAAGCAGCAGTTTTCTAGACAAGCTTTACACTTACGGTCTACTAGGAAGCGTTATGCTTAATACAATCAACATGGGCTGCGGGTTAGACCTCTCCATTGTCAAAGCGACTTTATTCAAACCCATTGGTCCTGTTGTTGGCTTCATCAGCCAATTTACCTTCATGCCTCTGGTACCAATTCAACATCTCTTACAATCTCTCCTTTCTTTTACTTATCAAATACGAACACAATATTCACAGTTTGCATTTGGGATGGCTTGGCTGGTCCTTGAAGACAATTTGCTGCGATTGGGTCTCTTCATCATAGGCGTTTGTCCGGGCGGTACAGGCTCCAATTTCTGGACATTGTTGTTTAATGGAGATGTGAATTTAAGCATTACAATGACTTTTATCTCAACTGTTGCAGCATTAGGTATATATGAATTACATCTTGATATGATCGGGAGAAGAGTGTTATCATCGGAATAATAATTATGCAGGTATGATGCCCTTTTGGATCTGGATGCTGGGAGGGTACTTCTTGGACGGCTACGAATCCATTGTCGTGCCTTACGACAAAGTTATTCAATCGCTCATCTTGCTCACCATACCCCTAGGGATCGGTTTGCTCATCCAACGCTTTTTCCCGCGAGTAGCGCGATTTCTCGCGTTTACTTTCATCAAACCTTTCACTCTTTTTATCATCATATGGCAGCTCACGGTAAGATTATCGTGCTTTATATTTATTATTTTTAAAAAAAATTATTGCACCTATATTCCATGCAGTTTTAAAGCGACAACATTTTATTTTATTTTACTATTTCATTCATACTGGATTTCTGGAGTAAAAAAAGGAAGTAATGCATTCTTTCTTGACAGTTGGGAGTGTTTAATTTACAACATATCTTCACTTTATGGGATTGGGGCATCGCAGTGGGAGGTATGAGTGTGGCTTGGAGTGGATTCCTCTTCGGCGCCTTCTTTGCGTGGATTATGAGACTCAGCAGGCCGCAAATTATAGCCATTTCGCTCGAAACGGCATTGCAGAACGGCAATTTGGGCTATCTTATCCTCAAACTGAGCATTCCGGAGCCTTACTCTGATTTAGCAGCTTTACCACCCATTACGCAGATGCTTATGACGGCTTTCACACTCTACGGTATGCTCGCAAGCAAAACTTTGCATAACTGCATCTTTCGCCGCAAGAAAAAGAATCAAATGACAACCAATGATGAAGAAAAGAATGCCATTACCAACAAGCGAGTTGACCTAAGCCTTTCGAATAGCAAGCGAGGCGGACAAGCCACCCGCCCGTTATTACTCTCGAGTACATCCACTTGCACAACTCCAAGTGACGGAGGATTCCCAGAAACGCCAACAATTCGATCGGAGCCGGTTTTCCATGGCGGTCCTGTCACCCCCGAATTCCAATGGGCGCAACGCTCTTCACACCTTGTTCCCAACTCCCCAACTTATGACCCTCGTTCATAGTCTCTATTGTTGATTAAATATAAAAGGAGGGAGCATTATAGGATACGTTTTGTAGGTAATGTATCGTATTTTCTTATCGATGTTCCATATAAACGACGACGCAAATCTAACGTTGAAAAAACAAACAATGCTACGCTTTTTAAGCCTCAAACAAGTTTATCGTTCGGCATGTAATCTTCTGTGTCATTTAAAGGATAAGGATGGGACTGTGTCGCACACACAGACTCTGTCTTGCGAGTTGTCGAGCCTATGGGATCCAAGATAAGGGCTTCCATGTCCCTATCTTGTCTTCGCTGGTCCTTTTTAAGTTGTCTGCGTAGTTTACGCTCGAAGTCCAATTTCCGACTCAAAGCCGCCATTTTCTGGGCCTCAATCGCTGCGCTGGCATTTCCCACATCCCACACACGTCGCTCTTCCGTTAAGTCGGAGTTAGGGGTATCAGTAAGGCCAGGAGATAGAAGTGCTTGCTGTGCTTTCCGATTTTTAGCCATAGATTGCTTAATCTCTTTCATAATCGCTGCGTGATCCACTCCGAGGACATCTGAGCGCATTGTAGTCTCCGATTCGGTCTTACTACGATCTTCAAACTTCTGAAACTGAATTTTGCGGTTGTAAGAAACCATGTTACACAACATTTAAGGGTACGGATACTTGAGGTATTTGCGGTAGGAAAGGTTGCAGGGGTTTTTCAGAATCCGGAGAATCGTCGAGAGGTCCAAAGTCAGCTCTGGCAAGTAAACTTTCCACATTCATGGCCAACGATTGTGACTTATCTATTTTGCAAACAATTAATACTTGGCACTGAAAAGATAAAGCCGCCCTGCTGGGGAATACCTTTCAGGAAATCTAATTTCGGTACGTGACCGATGAGGCGCAATTGGCTCAATTCATGGCGCAAGTGTTTGGCGGCATTTTGCAATTTGCATTCAATATCATCGATTTGGGTTTGCGTAGAGACCCAATACACGTAAACCGCGCTGAGATCTGTCGCCACTTTTACCTAATGGGAGAAAATGAGTGAACCAGAATGGCGTTGAATAACGGTTTAATAGCGTCACGTTGGCGTTAGAAGTTTAAACCCACGGAAGTTTAAAAATCATGTGACAGACCTGCGTTATTGAGATGCCTAATCCTTGAAGCCCTTGATAAGCTTCAAGCCCAGATGCCATCATTTCAGTAATATGTTCAAGGAAAACGCTGTTTAATATTGCTTGTCGCCGACCTGTGAGTTTGGCGTTGCCCTTGACTCTTCCTTCCTTCATGTGTTCAAATTCTTCAATCAAATTCGAGGGCTTAAAGAAGGATTTCCTATAATATATCAATTTTAGTTAATTGAAGTTCCTTAACGCATTAATATATCTATGTATAATATTTTTTAATGAAAAAAGCTTGGTATGCTGGGTAAATAAAAGATACATTTAAGAAATGCTTACTTAGGCTTGGATGAACCAGCCAACAACTTTTGTAGAACTCTGGCTTGCGTATTAGTTTGTTTAAGCACAGTTATACTCACATATAAATGTCTCATTTGCGTAACAAACATGTTTATTTAAGTTTCAGTTCGGATATTTTCACTCCATGCGTATAAATAACATGCAAGAGAATAAATACTAAAAATATGATACTCCTGCCACCTAGTGGCTTTCTACGTGATGATTTAAATGAAACCGTGTTCACTAAGACAAAGCAGAAGTATAGGCAGCTTTAACAACGGGCGCTAGAATGTTTAACTCCTAGCACTAGAAAATGGTGAAATATTAGTTTATAAACGCTTAATATGCAAAGATCTCGAAACGTACCATTCCATTACTTTGGACGGATCATCGCACTTGTAGGTGCGAGTATTGAAAATTTGGCCTTTGGGACATCCCTGCAGACGAGGCTGACCATTGGGCATGCAAATAAAGTAGTACTGGCAACATCCGGGCTTTAGGCTACCATCGCGCTTCCAGTAGATATCAATGACGTACTCGTCGTAAGGGTAAGAGCCATAATTGTCGTAAGTATCGAGAAAGGTGCCATAGTCAGTAGCGTATGTAATGGAGGGGTTTTGATATCCGTAGTAGTTTCCATAGTCACTGCCGTAGTTTCCAAAAAAGCGATTGGCTGGGTTTGGACAGGAGATGCTAAAAAGCTCTTGGGCTGAACAATTGGGAACGTTGACGGTGTCGGGATGGACACAGACCTGGAACTGAGGCGCGAAAATGAGGCCGAATGGGCAGCGGAAGTTTTGGCCTCCCATGGTAAACTGGATGCAAGAGTTGGAGACCGGTTGGAAGGCAAATTCAGCAGTCGATACTGCAGTTACTTCGCCTTGCTTACCTGTAGTCAAATGTTAGTTGAGAATCTCAAATAGTAGGGAGTTGAAGGTTACCATTGCTAGCGATAGGAGTCGTAGAGGCAACGGCTACCAAAAAGGTTAAAGCGAGGCAATACTTGTATGCCATGGTTCTTCTTGTTGAGTCTGTGTCTTGACTTTAAGATCAACTGTTAAAGACTGATGCTCTACCTCGATCAAACCACTCTTTTTATATGCATTAGACCATTAACGTAGGTCATCCTGGGACACACAATGATATTTCGGATCGGATCTGCACCCTTTGAGTCAGCCTCCTTCGACCTATAATCCGGTGCCGGTACCGTTTGAATGGCACAAGCTTGGCCTCATCGGTACGTTATCAGGTCGTCGACGACTGACTCAACTACCTTTTGACCTGCAAATCACCAGTACGGTTCTAACGACATTAATCCCTTCCATTCTTTGTACCAACGAACGACACTGTCTCTGATTTCTTGGGACAGCAGCGATCGAAACACATACGCATTCGACGGTTTATCCACTTAACATATATTTATCTACGTAGGACATGAATGTTCCTTCTAGCTAAACGTTCCTTTATAGCGATTCCTTTATTCCTAAACTAAATAAGATAAAGAAAAGTACATACCAAATCCAGAAAGATTTACCTTGAAATGTGAGAATGTAACTATAAGCGAAACTATGTATGTACGAAGAATTTAAATGCTAAACATTTTAATTTAAAAACTTTATATTAGCTAGCTCACAAATATTATCGGGAAGTATAGGATGAATAATACATAATAATAAACGTGACAATTGTTTACAACAATAAAGAAATGGACCCGCTATTTAAAAGAATGATGTTACGGACAAGTCCGTAACTGGTGCTTTTAAAGCGTGGGTTGGTGTCTCGACGGCTTTCCTACACAACCAAACAAGCACTAGCCCTAGGCCCCCCTATACCTAAGCGCATAGGTATGGGGGATTGCGAAACCGCCTCCCCGCTTTTTACTGCAAACGGAGAAAATCGAAAGGTTCGCTTTGGAAAGCAGAGGAATTTGACGATTGAACGAGAAGAGTTGTTTTTAGTTCCTCACAAGCAGTGTTTTGTCTTTATACACAATCATGGTATGTGGTTAATAAATTGGTAACCAAGAACCAATTCCAATGCTACTGTGAGCTAGGTAACGAATGAGATGGACGAAGTTTTCTTGGTACTATTAAGTGTATTCTTTTTTAGCTCACCAATTCCATTAACTGAATATGAGAAAAATAAACCAAAGAATTGCCACACACTAAATTCTTCTACAACAGCACACTTTGGAAAGAGGTTGAGCCATCCCGATTTCAAGCCTGCAAAAGAAATATAGCCAGACGAAAAGTTTTTACGTACTGAAACATGCATGCTTTTCTCTCTCGAATTTTAGCTTTTTCCTTTCCGGAGCATAACAGTTGATAGGGAGACAATGAAACTAATATTGCCGTACATTTCTGACACTTGGATGTAGAAAAGATTCGAAACTCGTGTAAATAGATGAATCAAAACTTTGAAACTTCTTCTGAAATTTTTTTCCTATTGAAAAAAAATCTTCCTCGCCGCCACGGAAGTTTCTAACAAGGGTAATTTGCTGGGCGTGTGAGAATCTTCATCAGCGACGGCTGCAGTTTCAAAATGCCTTTTCGTGGCTCCGGGTCCCAACACTCGGGAGTTGACCAAGAGCGCATTTATGGCGTGCAAATCTTTGGAAGGGCTGCGATTGAACGAATAACGCATCGGCTGCTGGGTCCGAGGGACTTGAGTGGCTTTCAGTGGTGAAAGGAAGACTGAATGTTTGGAAGAAACTTGACGTCGGGGCGAAACTACCGCACTCCGCTGTAAAGGCAAGGGGGACAATGGCATAGCCTCCTACATACAAAAAATAACAGCATGAAAATTCAACATTCTCTTTCCTTCTAAACAGGCCGTAAAAAATATGTTGACAGCGTCCAATGCTTGCAAATAACACACAGAAGGCAACACTAAACAAAGAAGGGCAAAAACAACAACAAATACAAAAAGAAACATAGTTGATAAAGCAAGAAAAGAAACATGAGGAAAAGAGTTACCGTTTTGTTTTGGACGGAGAAAAGGACCGCAAATTTTTGCAACTTGAGGACAAACACCGTGTTGTAAAACTTGATCAGATCGCCCCGTTCTTCAGTCCCCACTTTGGATCCCGTGCATGCCAAACGTGATGGAGTGGGCGGGCAATGGGAAGACTCGGGATTTTCTCGCGCGTGATGACCTTCGTCTTGCTCTTTAGTTGAATTTAAAGAGGAACCCAATAACACGGAACGATAAACGTGCGACTGAGAAATGGCATGTGGCTGCAAACGGTAACAGCGCATGATATCCGTAAAGGTGCGCTCATTCCCTGTCACCTACACCCCACCAAAAATAGTTTAAACTTAGATTATCACTTATTACAGTAGATGTCGCTTATTGCGATCACGTTTGTCAAGTGAATATTGATTCCATTAAGCGGAGATTCTAATAACCGAAAATCAGCTACTGGCTTCTTTAAACTAAAAAAGCAAAGATTCGTCTACTTTTAAACTTTTACAGACGTTCTTTTTCTTTCCTTTTTTCACTATACCCTCTATTGCTTATTTTGTAACGATTTTCCCACAATTTTGATAGAGACGATTGAGGAATTCTTAATTTAACGACTGCTTCCCTTTGTGGCCAATCTTTTAGACTTAACTTGTCATAAGTTTCAATGAGCCGCCACTTCTCTTTTACATTTAAATCAACCCTTTTCGTGTTCGTCCCCATTTTATATAACCACATGTCTTAAGCACAACTAACACTGCCCTTTGATGGCTGCTCCTACGCTTAGTAGGGTTCTCAACACGATATCCCTTCTAATTTTCGCAGTCAATTAAAAGAACTGGTCATTCATTTGATTAACCTGCTAATTTAATTGGCTGGGGAGTTTAGAAGGGGTTTTCCTCCTAAGCGTAGTAGTAAGCTGGAAATGACAGGATTGTTCAAAACGACGTAAAAGCAATGTCATTGGTCAATATGCAAAGTCCATGAAGCAATCAGTAATGTAGTTTCGTTACTGTACATGTAAAGATTCTTTTGAAGTTGATTCTAATATCCGAAAGTGTTTTTAATAACCGACTAAAATGCTACGAATTTTATCATTTTGAATAGGTCCTTTGAAATTTGTTTTCTATAAGCGACTGATTCTAATAACCAGTGATCACAATAAGCGGCATTTCCTGTCCTTCACTGATTATTAAAACCATGATGCAAAAATTAATTGAAATGCTACAAGAACAAATAAAACGGCTACGTACTTTGCAGATGACATAAACGGAGCACATGAGGATTTGATCTAAATGCCGCTCACGCATCAATTCCGTGTGCTGGATAATGGAGTACTCGAAACAGGTCCAGACTTTCTTACGTAGGTCTTCGTCCTCGATCTGGAGTCGGTTGCACAGATCTTGCAGTCGTACAGAAGCGAGATGGTAAAACTGCGAATACATTTTGCAAGTATAATTTTCGTAAAGAAAAATGAATAAAGCTGAGATTACCTTTCTGAAAAACAGACCCAACGAACCAGTCCGTTTAGGCCGCGTTTTGTCCCCTGAAACTGCTAAAGGCGTAGCAGGCGGGGCTAGTACAGCTGATTCGTCGGCCACATCACCAGTTTTTGCCTCACGCTTTTCCTCTTCTCTAGCTTCTTCTGCTTTAATATGTTCTTTTTCCACGTGTTCCTCATCCGGCACCTCACACTTCGTTTCCATATCCGTTTTAACATCCTCGGCCGCTTCAGCATCTATGGCTGCTGGGATCCGTGCAAAGAGTCGCCGGCGGGCGGGCGTAGTGGAGGGGGTCGTGGGAACCGTAGGTCCTCGAATTAGAGATGAAAGTGGCGAATGCATCAGATTGGCTGCAATAGAGGGCTGTAAGGTAAGTTGACGCGCTATGGTATACGAGCCTAAGGGCAATGCGGGAGCAGTGGTGGGAGGGGCAATGACGATGGGCGTGGTCACACTCGCGTCAAACTGAGACGGCAAAGAAACGTCTTCACAAGAGGGAACAGGAGTTTCTGATGCCTCTAAAGCCCTCCATAAAGGACTATCATGTCCCCATGCCAAACTTTCCAAAATTTGCTCTTCCATCTACAAAAAATAAATTCATAATTAAGTTAACTAATAAAAAAGGACATTTTAGACGCTAGAATGTTAAAAGAACGTACTTGGTTAAGATGCTTTACCACGTCACGTGCTAGCTGGTCTTCAGCTCGGATGAGAACCTCAATCACTTTGTAAAAGTGGAACGGTTCCAGTCCAAATACCGTTAAAACCCATGGAAAAATGCGCTCAGAGTTGTAGGAATATAAGACAATTTCTAAGCAGCAGGCGAAGAGCAGCTCATGAACCATGTCTTTCTCAAGCAAAGCCTAAACAGAAAAAGATAAGAAATGCGGGAAATGTTGGGAAAATGGGGTAAATTTACTGTAAAATCGGTGCCCAGCTTGTAACGTTTGCGTTCGTCCAGCAAAATTTTCTCCAGGACCTTATAATACAGACTTTCGCCCAATTGGAGCCTTTTCCGGGCGAAATCCAGGCTGGATCCGGGTCCATCGTTCTCCGAGTCGGCAAATCTTTTACAAAAATTGTTTCCCATATCTTTTACTCGCTGCCGAATGCTTGATTCAGGATTGCGACGACACTCTCTGCAAAAAAAAAGAACAAAAAAGCGAAAATAATATATGATAATTCGTTGCAAGCTAAAATAGCCATATCAATGCACGAAACGTACCGAAAGATCTGCAACAAAAGCTCAGAAGGGCCGCTCTGGCGACCGGAAAGAAGAGTCTGAAGTCGACTGACTCGTTGAGTTGCCGTGGAGACCGGTGTTACGCTCCCTGCTTCGCGAGCTGACAGGAAATTACGTCCAGTCAACGGCGTCGCGGGCGCCAAATGTTGATGGCCCTAGTTAAAACATTCCAGTTTCATTGTGTGAACCAGGCTTTTCCGTTTTTAAAGTAATGAGCTTACGCCATCAAACTGTGATTGTAAATTTCGCTTTGCTTGCATGCGTTGGGTCAAGTCACCCAGACCAACTGAAGTACAAGAAACTGCTTTCGTAGGAGTCCCGATGTCGGAAGTCGCATCTTTGCCTATAAATTACGATGAATTTCAGTAAGGAATTTCCGGAACTTGCATAAACTTATAAAAACTACCGAGAAAGATTCTTTCATCAAAATCGCCATTACTCAGGATGTACTCTTCGTATTTTTCATTGATTCGCTTCTTATTGGCGTCAAAATTTGAATTGTCTAACAGATTCATCAACGTTTTGGAATCTCCTTTCAACTCCTACAAGTTCAAAGATGTAACATTTGAAATTCCTGATAAAATCTGTAAAGTGTTCTTTAAAATGTAAAGCGACTTACGCCTTTGTTAAACAAACTGGCTATGTAAGGTTTCCACCAATGTTCTTTGATAGATTTAGCTTCCACTTTGATGCCCTCGTGAGTTTCACACAGTAAATCTACAATGCAGGGCGGCTCTGTGGGCGGGGCGTAGTCTTCACGATGAAAATTGGGAGGCAAACCTTTAAAAAAGCTAAAAAATTAGAAACAGTTGTACAATAAGGGTGTAACTAAACTTACCAATAAATTCTGGGTGTAACAAATCTGTTCGGTTGGCCATTACTACATTGGCAAAGAAGTAATCACAGCAAACCAACAACAAATGAAAACAATTGACTAAGTCATCACTAATGGCAGGGAATTTGCCCTTCACGCACACAAACATGGTCCAACAAAGATCAAACACTTCAGACGACGTGCAAGGATAGCGCCTAAATAATTTAAATAGGCATTTTAATTACTGCAGTTCAATTACTTTATAGTCAAGTACCTCAACTTCCTAGAACGGATGGTTTTAGGCAAATCAGTGGCCGGATCTTTGAAGACTTTCTTGAACATGGGTTCAAGTTTCTTGAAGATGACAGCCGAAACTTCAAAATTACGTTCGAGTTTGTTGAACTTAGCCCGGAATTCTTGCGACAAATTAGCCATGTCTGCCCATTTCTTGAATTTGTCGAAAAATTCAATGAGACTAAGACATGAGTAAGTGAGACATGAGTAATGAATGTCACAAATATTTGTAAAAAATTACCTTAGTTTGCAGGACCGTAAAAGTCGAGTGAGGCTGACACAATTGCCTTCCACAAGAACACTGGCCTTCCCAACAGTAGGAACAGTTGTTTTTCTGCAAGCTACATATAATGCACAGGCCAGCCAGTGGAGTTTATCACCCTTGAAAGGAGAATTTTCAAATAAGAGTTCGTAAATAAAAATGGAAATAATAAAAATGCTTACTTCCAAGCTGTAATTCTGAGAAATGCTTTCATAGCTTTTCCAAGCTTCTTCGATTATGGGTCTTTCAATGTTCAAATCTCCACAAAGGGTTTGGTATCTGGTGTAAACTTCCTGATTAGGCTGTTCCGTGTCCTCTGACAACCCCATGATTGCGTAACTGCTAGAGCCAATCTAGAAAATAATTCATAAATAAAGGAGTTAACAGAGCTTCATTGAAGATGGAATTTACTGATCTACAATGGTCAATGGAAGGGGTACCGAGTCTCAATTGCAAAAAATGGCTAAATTGAGTAACGCGTAATACAGGGGAATGGTTGGAAGCTTGAGGTGAAGTCAGAAAATAAGCGAACAGGACAATAACTTACTTAATTTTCAAATGAACATGCAGTAATCCAAATTGAGAAAGAACAGAGGGCTTCGAGCCAAGCCAAGCAAAACAATGTTATGTACGACACAATGGTTACTATAGACGCTATGGGTTGGGCCAAGGACAAGTGGCGGGAAACTGAGTTTGGAATCGATAATAACAAATCGAGTGAGTTTCACAATTGATACTAAGGTTTCAAGTATGAATGCCTTCGCGGGAAGTATTTATAATAAATCAAACTGAACGTTAAATGTTAATTAAGACTCGAAGAAATAAAAAGGTTTGGGTAAGGTAGGTATATATAATTTAGCGTGAATTTGGATGGATAAATTTTGGCTCCTTAAACAAGATGAGCGTCTCGAGCGATTCGCGGTTTCGCCCGATGTTGCCAGAAGGATTTTTACCAAAACAAAAATCGGAAAAATGGTTTGTTTTTAAGGTTTTGGTTTACGAAAATTTGGTGTAGATTTTTGTTTTTTATGGTTTGTTTGGAGAAATTATTGCAAGCTCATTCTAGGCTGCAAAGCAATCTCTCTAAATTAGTTTACGCCTCGATAAATTAGCTTTTGTCTCCTAAAAATAGTTTATTTTTTGCTTTCGTGTTTTGTATTTCGCGCTTCACAAGGTTCTCGGAACGTGATTGGGTACAGCGTATGGTCCTGATACGCATCCTTTAGTTCCCGTGTTTAGTCCACGTGTTTACCGTTTATGTACGTGTCATGCCCGTTAGTCTTTTCTTTTCGATACTGTCAAAACATAGTTATTGTTGGGCGCATGTAAGATGCTTATTGGCTTATTCTAAAGAGTGGACGTAAATGGCGAGAGGAAAGGTACTGCAACTCCCTTTCAAAAATAGTCGGCTACTCGCTCGTTAGTTAGGGGTAAAGTTCTGTACAACTTGCTGGTAAACTGGTAAAAGTTGAAAGCTTATTTTAGATAGGTAGAACTCAAAGCTCCCGCTAGTTAGGTACAAGTGTTCGTCGATCAGCAGTATGCCGAAAGACGATTCTGTGTACCTCCTGATGGTATTTCTGATTGTATTCCTCGTGAAAGAATTCGAACAAATTAATGCATTGTTCAAAAGTGCCACTGTGGACCCCGAGAAGCTTCTCTGTGAGCTCTCTCTCATTCACAAAAGTCTGAAGGGGAGAGTTTTTGGCACTAGAGGTTACCAAAAACCTCTTTCTCATGTAGACTTCGATGCGAATTTTCCTGCGAATGTAAGATTTTTGTTCAAAAGCAAATTTGCGGCGCGAAATAGGGCGCCGAGAAAGTAGTTGAAACTGTGCAGGCAAGGTGTTTTAAGTTTCTGTTGGAACTAATCCCTGAGATGGAATCACGGTTACCTGAATACAAAGAAGTATTTCGTGGCCTATTATACTTATCTCCTAGTCGAGTTCTTTCACAGGTTGATAAAGTTCCTTTCTGTGACCTACCCCTGACCCAACTAATGGGAACGAACGCTCAGATAATCGAAGACCAGTATAAAAAAATTAGTCTTGTAATCTGGTCAGAGACGGATCTTTTTAAAAGTTATGCCATCCATAGAGACGTAGTTGAGTTCTGGACATCAGTCAGAAGTTACAGGACGTACGATGACTTCTTGCATTCAGAGAGTTATCTGAATATTGCTTAGCCTGTTCATCGTTGCCCATTTCTAATAATTTTCGCAAGTGACGTACGTAAAGAGCAAATTGCGCAATAGAATTGAGATTAAAATGCTTGACGCAGTTGTTAGAATTAAATCATACCTTTCCAGTAGAAATTTGTGTTGGAAGGAATTTCAAGTGACGGCTGCAATGGTTCAGTACTTCAGCAGCAATATGTACAACGATAATAAGTGACGATGAAGTTGATGTTGAAGACTTCGCGACATAAAATAGGTCCCAGTTTTATCCAAGAAGTTTTCCACAATTTAGTGAAGTTTTAGAACTTCGATTTTTAGACACTTTTTAAAAATTGGTTTGTTTTTGGTTAGTTTTGGAAGGCCGGTGGTTTATTTTGGTTTGCTTTTCAGGTTACCTTGGTTTGCTGACTCAGAACAAAACTGGCAACCCTGGTTTCACCATTGCGCCACAAACATGCAGCAAAGTGGCATGGTCGCGTTTTGTTCTAAAAGTGTGTAAGAAATTTGTTTTTTTTTTCTTCAAAGAAACACATATTTTAAGGTAAAGTTATATCATTTCTTAAATATTATTAGTAAAATTGTACTTTAAAAATTCTAGCCATTTGCGTTGCAAGGTAAAAGTGTCAAATGTGTCCATCGTTAACTACGCACTACGCCTTCAAATTGAAATCCTTTGTGGATTAGGGTTGAAAAAAGATGGCTTCCATTTTCCACTATAAAACTTTATTACCTTTATAAAGAGCAAATGGGAAACTATTTAAAATATTAACAAACAGCAATTTTGGTTACCTCCTACAAGTTAATAAAGTAACCGAACATTATTAAAAAGTTCATTTCATCATGTAAACACCGTACGCAAGAGTCTTAAAATTACTTAAAGCTCTTCAGATTTTGCATTGACATTCATGGATCAGCTTGTCAAGGTGATTTGCTTTCGCAGGGTTCTTGTGCAGGGGGTTCTTCGCAGGGCTCTTCTGTCATGTTCCGGTTCTTCGCAAGGAACCTCACATGAATTTGGCTTTTCTTCGTACTTCGGAATATTATCATAACATGGCTTCTGTACGTAGATCGGTTTATGCTCATAAGGTTCGGCCTCATAAGCGGGCTGGTAAGGTTTGGCTTCGTAAGCGAGCTTCTCTCCGTAAGATGGCATGGCCACAGCGTAAGGAGCGTTGTAGGTTTTGATTTTTCATAGTATTCAGGGAATGCTGAAGCAATTCCGAAGAGCAGGCAAATGGAGATTATCTGCTAGTGACAAAACAGAAATTAACATTACTTCTAAAAGTACATTGTAATTAAGTTAAGTGGTTCGCAGGACATTTTCATCTTCGGATCTTACTCGGGCTTGGTGGAACATCTTTTCGATATCCGAAGAAACGGCCACCGTATTCTCACGGAAGCGTATTAGCAAACCAGGGAGACTTACGAGCAAGTCGGGTCCTTGCAAAAGGCTGGCTGGCGTTCAAAAGATGATCTTTCGTAGGACGTGGACGCGTCAAACACGACTCGGACCTTGTCCGGCTTGTTGGGGTTCACGACCCCGTGGTGTGGCAAATACCTAGTTCGGCCGGTCGGGCCCGTCTACGCACTTCCCTTGACAGCTTCCTAGCATGGCCCAGTGAAACATATTCAGAAATTACGGCGTCGTACGTTGCGGCGTAACGTTCATTGCGTGCAAACTTACGCTCAATGTCGAAAGGGGCCTAACGCTGCACTTCTGTAATCGGGAAGAGTGACATCCGATGATTTCCACGGTAAACCAACTTCATAGTGGCTTCCGTCGTGTCGTAGGGTAGATTCAAAAATCTGTAGTGGCTTCCGGTTGTCTTGACTGATTGGAAGCTTTGCCGTACTTTTTTGCCGTATTTACTAGAAATTGAGTTTGAAAGTAAATTCAGACGAGGAGACGTTATTTCAGAAAAGGCAGACGTTATTTTTACTTATAGCTAAATTTAATAGCTGGGAACTGTGTTGGAATAAGACGATACCGAAGAATGTGGCGTTTCATAGGCGTAACCGTTATTCAAAGGCGAAGAATATTGATAGCCAATCACTCCAGCTGCTCCATATCCATTACTGCCAGTAATCCCATTGTATCCATACCCGCCTGCGCCGCTTCCATATCCATAGCTACCAGCACCAGCTCCATGGCTGCTGAATCCTGCGCCTTGTCCGTACCCATAGCCCCCGATACCAGCGCCGTAGCCTCCGTTACCAGCACCATAGCCTCCGAAAGCAGCTCCGTAGCCTCCGTTACCAGCACCATAGCCTCCGATACCAACGCCGTAGCCTCCGTTACCAGCCCCATAGCCTCCGATACCAGCTTCGTAGCTTCCGGTACCTGCACCGTAGCCTCCCAAAGAGCTGTATGAATTTCCGCCATATTGACTGAAGCCTCTGTATCCGCCATAGGATCCGTAAAAACCGCCAAACTGTCGGTTATTGAAGTTTCCATATCCACCAGAAGCTCCTTCTACCGGTCCAAGTCCTCCATATCCGCTCTCGTAAGATCTACCTGCGCTGTATCTGCCGTTGTAGCCGAATCCACTGTAACTTCCACCTTGACCTGCGGCGTAAACTGGTCCAGGGGCGGATCCTGAAACGCCTAAACCAGCCGTTGTAGCTTCACCAGGCGAGGCAGGGGTGTAGTCAACTTTGGCGCGGTAACCACCTTCGTCAGCAATGTAAGTGACAGTTTGCAGACGACCATCAGGCAGCAGAACCTTGTACTGTCCTTTTACGGTATTGCCCACGCGGTTTTGCTCTGATGAGTGTTCATTACCTAAATATTTCGAAAAAATGGTTTCAACACCAACATGTTTTTTCCAACATGTTTGGTTTCAACACCAACATGTTTATTTTACTATTTACCGTAGTGATCATTGACGGCGTAGCGATATCCATAATTGTTTGTAGGCTGAAAGGGAAAATTGATAACCCATTTAATATTTTGATAATTAGATATAACTTGGAATTTATTTACTAGAAATTGAGTTTGAAAGTAAATTCGTATTGAAGACAAGAGCTAGCAAAATAAAAACTAGGCTAGAAATGTAATACTAATACTAATGGCTGAAAAGAGGGAAATTTTATTTGAACTTAAGAATAGAAATCTTTACATAAACCATAAGAAATCTTAGAGCGAAAAATAAAAGAAAAGAACTGTAATGGAAATTCCAGAAAAGCGAAACTTTGAATTAGCGCAGATAGTGCAATAAAAAAGGCGTTTATCAGGAATTAGTATTCTCACTTGAGTTCCATAGTCGGTGTTTGCGCTCACTAAAGCAGCAAATATCACTAAAGTCACTAAAGTAATTAACTTGGCCATGGTTCGTTTTCCGTTTAGATCAGTCGACCTTGCACTGTTAACTGATTAGTTCCAACCCAACACGGAGTTTATATACTCTAAAAAGGTTCACCATATCTCTAATGGTAAGGTCCGGGTAAAAGTCAATTCACGAAGAGGAAAAATTGGTGGTCCGCACTTGAACGACAGAGAAAGGAGGATAAAACGGTTGGTGAAGGTTGCCTTCAAGATCGCTGGATCCATGTCGTGTCGTAGTCATAGGGTAGATTAAAAAATCTGTAGTGCCTTCCGGTTGTCTTGACTGATTGGAAGCTTTGCCGTACCCACTCCAAATGATTCGATGGTCAAAAAATTTTCCAGCAATTCATCCAAGTGGTCATCCCTTGTAGCTGGCAGGTTGAGGAGGTTGCAACCAGGAGGTGCTGTGATCTGCGCTTTGAGAATCTTGCCAACTGCACACCAATGGGTCTGTATCGCGATCGGAGCTGGTGCTGTTTCTCTCGATATTCGGAGCTTCAACTGTGCTCCCGGGACGTCCATGCCCAGAAGCACTGTTACCTTTGTCGAATCGACGGATGGGATGTCGATACCGTTACGTCAAGGCACATGTTCTGGTCAAGGACTCAACCTTAAGGGTAATCTTCCTGCTATTCATGATTGGGTCCTGGCTGTGGAAGGTCCGGATCCACAAAACTTCAGTTCCGCCCTCGAGATGGAGCTTGTCAGCGATGTCCTGGCAGACCAAGGAGACTTCGCTCCCGCTGTCGAGCAAAGCGAAGATGTCGAGGTAGGCGTTATCCAAGCGGAGTCTTACGGGTACTACTGCCAATAACACCTCAGTGTTATTCGCATTTGTTGTCACATGGTTAACATGTCGGTTGTCGTCAGGGTCTTTGGTGTCACCTCCGGATGTAAAGCCATTCCGGTTCGATGTATCGCTTGGACCTTTCCGGTCAAAGGCTCGTGGGGCGTCCTGAAGAAGAGGGTTGTGGTAGCACTTACAACTGCTCGTAGCACACTCCTTCGTAAAAGCGCAGTCTCGGCCAATATGCCCCTTCCGCAAACAGCGGAAACAAATGCCATTCTCCTTTGCCAGTCGGATTCTTTCGGAGGTAGACAGGGACGTAAACTTCTTTGGAATTTTCAAATTCGTAGAAATCTTGGCCTCCTGGTTGAGTCTTCAGCATACTTTGTCTCCTTTGTTTTAAATTCTTTCGTATATTTCTGGTCCATTTTTTATTTTTAAATTGCGGTGGGAAGCTGAGAATGAAAGAACATCTCGAAATATTTATTTGAAACCCAGCGTGAGCCTAGCTCTTGGCTGGCAAATTTATTAAAAATGCATTACTTAAGAAAAGTACTTATATAAATCGAAATGGGAAAAGCTATTCGAAGAAACATCTCGAAAAGAGACATCTCGAAATATTATATTTAGCAAACGTCAGGGGAAAAGAACTACCGTAAATCTTAAATTCAATATGCAATAATGTTTTGCGTTAAATTCTCAATAATTTTATTGTAGTTTTAACCTATAGTAAGTTTAAATGTAACATTTACATAAAGTCTTTTGTGGGCTTATTATTTTTAAAAAGGCCATTGAATATTCGTATTTGTTTTTACCTATTAAGTATACGAGTCCGTCAATTTTCAATTAGTGATTCAGTATAGATTTTTCCAAATCACATTTCCTACCAATCCAAAAGGTAATACAATTTTGTGAGATCTAGTCAAAAGTATCATCGCCTTTCTTTTCACATCTTTGTGAATGTGTGTTTTTGTAAGCGTATAACAACCGTTGTGTGGAGCAAAGGGATTGATGCCAACTCCGTAGCACATAGAAGAACCATGGGCGGCACACTATAATTAGTTACTTTGTGAGCTGATCTATAATTTAGAAAGAGCAGACAACTCCGAGCCCAGTACAAATTTTACTGAAAAAAGTCTTTATTTCATTGAAAGAATGCAATATACAAAATAAATCTGTTCGATTTTTACCAAAGATATTCATGGATCAGCTTCACAGGGTTCGCTTTCGCAGGGTTGAGGCTCTTTGCAGGGCTCTTCTGTCATGCAAGGTTCCGGTTCTTCGCATGGAGCTTCGCAAGGCTTTGGCTTTTCTTCGTACATGGGAATATTTCCATAAGATGGCTTTTGTACATAGGTCGGTTTATGCTCATAAGGTTTGGCTTCATAAACGGGTTTGTGTTCGTAAGGTTTGGTCTCATAAGCGGGCTGGTAAGGCTTGGCTTCATAAGCGGGCTTCTCTCCGTAAGGTGCCGTAGCCATAGCGTAAGGAGCGTTGTAGGTTCTCCGTTTTTCATAGTATCCAGGGAATGCGGCAGCAATACTGAAGAGCATACAAGTGTAGATGATCTGCTAGTGACACAAAAAGAAATAATTACAGAAATTAGTATTAACTTGAGAATGTTCATGATAAAAAAATTAAGTAGTTATAGCTTACTGTGCTGAAATGCATGGTGAGAATCTCTGGTTTGACTTGACAAGTGCCGGGTATTGCTTTGTGACTGCTTGGTCAGACGTTGAGGACTGAATGACTTCTTCCCTAAAACAACCCCCATTTATACGCCAAAGCATGATATGATTCATTGCGTTACTAGGGAATTTTTCAGTTGAACTCAAGGGTCACTTCCGTAATTTTCCATTTGGCAAACAAATTCGTTATTTGCAAGGCCACCATTGCCACTCGGGAATTTTTACATTCGCAGTGTAAGACCAAAGATCAGTTTTTGTGCATTCTTCCTGTTTTATTCGCCAGCATGTAAATATAGAAACGCGACAAGGAGTTCATTATTGGGAATTAATATTTCGAAAGGTTAGAATTAGCAAAGCGCAAGAAAATAGAATAGTATAGTTTTCTGTTGACAATATATTGTATTGATTTCCAATAAGTTTAAAATCTTTTATGTTTGTAAGGTAACTTATTATATATATTATGTTCTAAATGTATTCAATTAAACACGATTATATTAACATTGAAGTTTTTATTTTCATCTTTCCTAGAATAGTGTACAGAAAATGAAATTGATTAGGATTAATAAAAAGGAGCTACCTTTATTCTTTGAAACCGATAAAACAGCTTGTTTTATGAATACAAGCGAGTACTTTGGGCAGTATTCATTCGGCACGGTTTGGGCGTAATCATTATTCGTTTCCTAATACTGGTGTAAAAGTCAGTTTCAACTTTTCATTATCCATTACCAGCAACGTAGCCAACGGTACCAGAGCCACAGTAGTCGTTGTTTGTCTGTTTTTAGTAAAACTGTGTCACCTAACGGGCACTTTATCGACTATTTCTGACCATTTCGTATTTCTGATTTTTTTTAATAGTATTATTCTGAAACAAACTTTCTATTGTTCTTATTATTGGTAGAGAAAAAGAAAAAACAAAATTACACCACTTGTATCAGTTTAGTATCTTTAAGGTAGTCTACTAGACAGTTTCTTAACTTATATTGACGTTCTGGTTCAATTTTCCCTAATCCTAATACATTTTCCATGTTAAAGGTTACTCCGATCTGTTCTACTCTTCTCCTCCATTTTTCTCTTTCGTATCCATATGATGGGCAATACAACAACCTGTGTTCCACTGTGTCTGTTTGTTCCCTACACTTTTCATATCTGTGTCTTTAAGCTTAAATCTCTTCATCCACCAACCCACCTTTGCATGTTTGCTTCTTATTCTTAAGAGCGCTACGGCTACTCTTCTATTCGGGTGTTCTAGCCATGGTTGTGGTTTTAGAGACCTGGCCGCTTGTACCAATTCTTGTTCAGTTTGAAGTTTTAGCGTTCTTGAAATTCTCTTTTCGTTCTTTTCTTTATAAAGTGACATGATTTATTCAGTTATTAGTCCTCTATTTATAAAATTGTCTGATCCTTAGAGCCGTAGTATTCTACTACATGCTCAGAATTTAGAATCACTTAGTCTCCGTAAGATGTCATGGCAATAGCGTAAGGAGCGTTGTAGGTTTTCTGTTTCTCATGGTATCCAGGGAGTGCGGCAGCAATACCAACGAACAGGCAGATACATATGATCTGTGAGTGAAACGATAAGAAATAATACGAGGAAACAATATTAGTATGACGAGTTACATGTCAAATATAGTATAAATATACTCACTGCGCTGAAGTTCATTGTAAGAATTTTTGGTTATTTGACTTGATAAGTGCAGAGGATTACTTTTGACTTTGCTTGGTCAGATGCTGATGACTGGATAACTTTTCCCCTCAAAAATCCTCCTTATATATACCCCAAACCATTACCTCAATCGTTACATCCAAATCACTACCGCATTCTTGAATTGATCGAACTCATAGGTCACTTTCGTATGCCGATCGCTTAACGTATAATATTCGTTATTTTCAAGGTCACAATTGTTAATCGGGAGTTTTTAAATTCCCATGGACTGTAGCTGTTAGTGTCAAATTAGTATTTCGTAGTATTTCTTGGTTTCTTATTATTGAAATTTGACGAAAAGTCCACAGTGTAAGTAATTCTACAGTATTATAATTAGCAAACCGAGATACGATAGAAAAACGAGAACCGTAGTCTGTTGGTTGATTTATGCTCTCGTATTATATAGTGCAATAATTTCTAACAAGTTGTTTTCTCTCTAATTAAGTTCGCAAATCTTAGGTGGCAATTAATTTATTTGTTTTACAGTTATCGAATTTCACATAATGATACAGTTTGCTTATTTTTCCCATATGTATTTCCTATAATATTGTACAGACACTAAAATTGCACGGGATTGGTCGGAAAAGGCAGACGTTATTTTTACTTATAGCTAAATTTAATAGCTGGGAACTGTGTTGGAATAAGACGATACCGAAGAATGTGGCGTTTCATAGGCGTAACCGTTATTCAAAGGCGAAGAATATTGATAGCCAATCACTCCAGCTGCTCCATATCCATTACTGCCAGTAATCCCATTGTATCCATACCCGCCTGCGCCGCTTCCATATCCATAGCTACCAGCACCAGCTCCATGGCTGCTGAATCCTGCGCCTTGTCCGTACCCATAGCCCCCGATACCAGCGCCGTAGCCTCCATTACCAGCACCATAGCCTCCGAAAGCAGCTCCGTAGCCTCCGTTACCAGCACCATAGCCTCCGATACCAACGCCGTAGCCTCCGTTACCAGCCCCATAGCCTCCGATACCAGCTTCGTAGCTTCCGGTACCTGCACCGTAGCCTCCCAAAGAGCTGTATGAATTTCCGCCATATTGACTGAAGCCTCTGTATCCGCCATAGGATCCGTAAAAACCGCCAAACTGTCGGTTATTGAAGTTTCCATATCCACCAGAAGCTCCTTCTACCGGTCCAAGTCCTCCATATCCGCTCTCGTAAGATCTACCTGCGCTGTATCTGCCGTTGTAGCCGAATCCACTGTAACTTCCACCTTGACCTGCGGCGTAAACTGGTCCAGGGGCGGATCCTGAAACGCCTAAACCAGCCGTTGTAGCTTCACCAGGCGAGGCAGGGGTGTAGTCAACTTTGGCGCGGTAACCACCTTCGTCAGCAATGTAAGTGACAGTTTGCAGACGACCATCAGGCAGCAGAACCTTGTACTGTCCTTTTACGGTATTGCCCACGCGGTTTTGCTCTGATGAGTGTTCATTACCTAAATATTTCGAAAAAATGGTTTCAACACCAACATGTTTTTTCCAACATGTTTGGTTTCAACACCAACATGTTTATTTTACTATTTACCGTAGTGATCATTGACGGCGTAGCGATATCCATAATTGTTTGTAGGCTGAAAGGGAAAATTGATAACCCATTTAATATTTTGATAATTAGATATAACTTGGAATTTATTTACTAGAAATTGAGTTTGAAAGTAAATTCGTATTGAAGACAAGAGCTAGCAAAATAAAAACTAGGCTAGAAATGTAATACTAATACTAATGGCTGAAAAGAGGGAAATTTTATTTGAACTTAAGAATAGAAATCTTTACATAAACCATAAGAAATCTTAGAGCGAAAAATAAAAGAAAAGAACTGTAATGGAAATTCCAGAAAAGCGAAACTTTGAATTAGCGCAGATAGTGCAATAAAAAAGGCGTTTATCAGGAATTAGTATTCTCACTTGAGTTCCATAGTCGGTGTTTGCGCTCACTAAAGCAGCAAATATCACTAAAGTCACTAAAGTAATTAACTTGGCCATGGTTCGTTTTCCGTTTAGATCAGTCGACCTTGCACTGTTAACTGATTAGTTCCAACCCAACACGGAGTTTATATACTCTAAAAAGGTTCACCATATCTCTAATGGTAAGGTCCGGGTAAAAGTCAATTCACGAAGAGGAAAAATTGGTGGTCCACACTTGAACGACAGAGAAAGGAGGATAAAACGGTTGGTGAAGGTTGCCTTCAAGATCGCTGGATCCATGTCGTGTCGTAGTCATAGGGTAGATTCAAAAATCTGTAGTGCCTTCCGGTTGTCTTGACTGATTGGAAGCTTTGCCGTACCCACTCCAAATGATTCGATGGTCAAAAAATTTTCCAGCAATTCATCCAAGTGGTCATCCCTTGTAGCTGGCAGGTTGAGGAGGTTGCAACCAGGTGGTGCTGTGATCTGCGCTTTGAGAATCTTGCCAACTGCACACCAATGGGTCTGTATCGCGATCGGAGCTGGTGCTGTTTCTCTCGATATTCGGAGCTTCAACTGTGCTCCCGGGACGTCCATGCCCAGAAGCACTGTTACCTTTGTCGAATCGACGGATGGGATGTCGATACCGTTACGTCAAGGCACATGTTCTGGTCAAGGACTCAACCTTAAGGGTAATCTTCCTGCTATTCATGATTGGGTCCTGGCTGTGGAAGGTCCGGATCCACAAAACTTCAGTTCCGCCCTCGAGATGGAGCTTGTCAGCGATGTCCTGGCAGACCAAGGAGACTTCGCTCCCGCTGTCGAGCAAAGCGAAGATGTCGAGGTAGGCGTTATCCAAGCGGAGTCTTACGGGTACTACTGCCAATAACACCTCAGTGTTATTCGCATTTGTTGTCACATGGTTAACATGTCGGTTGTCGTCAGGGTCTTTGGTGTCACCTCCGGATGTAAAGCCATTCCGGTTCGATGTATCGCTTGGACCTTTCCGGTCAAAGGCTCGTGGGGCGTCCTGAAGAAGAGGGTTGTGGTAGCACTTACAACTGCTCGTAGCACACTCCTTCGTAAAAGCGCAGTCTCGGCCAATATGCCCCTTCCGCAAACAGCGGAAACAAATGCCATTCTCCTTTGCCAGTCGGATTCTTTCGGAGGTAGACAGGGACGTAAACTTCTTTGGAATTTTCAAATTCGTAGAAATCTTGGCCTCCTGGTTGAGTCTTCAGCATACTTTGTCTCCTTTGTTTTAAATTCTTTCGTATATTTCTGGTCCATTTTTTATTTTTAAATTGCGGTGGGAAGCTGAGAATGAAAGAACATCTCGAAATATTTATTTGAAACCCAGCGTGAGCCTAGCTCTTGGCTGGCAAATTTATTAAAAATGCATTACTTAAGAAAAGTACTTATATAAATCGAAATGGGAAAAGCTATTCGAAGAAACATCTCGAAAAGAGACATCTCGAAATATTATATTTAGCAAACGTCAGGGGAAAAGAACTACCGTAAATCTTAAATTCAATATGCAATAATGTTTTGCGTTAAATTCTCAATAATTTTATTGTAGTTTTAACCTATAGTAAGTTTAAATGTAACATTTACATAAAGTCTTTTGTGGGCTTATTATTTTTAAAAAGGCCATTGAATATTCGTATTTGTTTTTACCTATTAAGTATACGAGTCCGTCAATTTTCAATTAGTGATTCAGTATAGATTTTTCCAAATCACATTTCCTACCAATCCAAAAGGTAATACAATTTTGTGAGATCTAGTCAAAAGTATCATCGCCTTTCTTTTCACATCTTTGTGAATGTGTGTTTTTGTAAGCGTATAACAACCGTTGTGTGGAGCAAAGGGATTGATGCCAACTCCGTAGCACATAGAAGAACCATGGGCGGCACACTATAATTAGTTACTTTGTGAGCTGATCTATAATTTAGAAAGAGCAGACAACTCCGAGCCCAGTACAAATTTTACTGAAAAAAGTCTTTATTTCATTGAAAGAATGCAATATACAAAATAAATCTGTTCGATTTTTACCAAAGATATTCATGGATCAGCTTCACAGGGTTCGCTTTCGCAGGGTTGAGGCTCTTTGCAGGGCTCTTCTGTCATGCAAGGTTCCGGTTCTTCGCATGGAGCTTCGCAAGGCTTTGGCTTTTCTTCGTACATGGGAATATTTCCATAAGATGGCTTTTGTACATAGGTCGGTTTATGCTCATAAGGTTTGGCTTCATAAACGGGTTTGTGTTCGTAAGGTTTGGTCTCATAAGCGGGCTGGTAAGGCTTGGCTTCATAAGCGGGCTTCTCTCCGTAAGGTGCCGTAGCCATAGCGTAAGGAGCGTTGTAGGTTCTCCGTTTTTCATAGTATCCAGGGAATGCGGCAGCAATACTGAAGAGCATACAAGTGTAGATGATCTGCTAGTGACACAAAAAGAAATAATTACAGAAATTAGTATTAACTTGAGAATGTTCATGATAAAAAAATTAAGTAGTTATAGCTTACTGTGCTGAAATGCATGGTGAGAATCTCTGGTTTGACTTGACAAGTGCCGGGTATTGCTTTGTGACTGCTTGGTCAGACGTTGAGGACTGAATGACTTCTTCCCTAAAACAACCCCCATTTATACGCCAAAGCATGATATGATTCATTGCGTTACTAGGGAATTTTTCAGTTGAACTCAAGGGTCACTTCCGTAATTTTCCATTTGGCAAACAAATTCGTTATTTGCAAGGCCACCATTGCCACTCGGGAATTTTTACATTCGCAGTGTAAGACCAAAGATCAGTTTTTGTGCATTCTTCCTGTTTTATTCGCCAGCATGTAAATATAGAAACGCGACAAGGAGTTCATTATTGGGAATTAATATTTCGAAAGGTTAGAATTAGCAAAGCGCAAGAAAATAGAATAGTATAGTTTTCTGTTGACAATATATTGTATTGATTTCCAATAAGTTTAAAATCTTTTATGTTTGTAAGGTAACTTATTATATATATTATGTTCTAAATGTATTCAATTAAACACGATTATATTAACATTGAAGTTTTTATTTTCATCTTTCCTAGAATAGTGTACAGAAAATGAAATTGATTGGGATTAATAAAAAGGAGCTACCTTTATTCTTTGAAACCGATAAAACAGCTTGTTTTATGAATACAAGCGAGTACTTTGGGCAGTATTCATTCGGCACGGTTTGGGCGTAATCATTATTCGTTTCCTAATACTGGTGTAAAAGTCAGTTTCAACTTTTCATTATCCATTACCAGCAACGTAGACAACGGTACCAGAGCCACAGTAGTCGTTGTTTGTCTGTTTTTAGTAAAACTGTGTCACCTAACGGGCACTTTATCGACTATTTCTGACCATTTCGTATTTCTGATTTTTTTTAATAGTATTATTCTGAAACAAACTTTCTATTGTTCTTATTATTGGTAGAGAAAAAGAAAAAACAAAATTACACCACTTGTATCAGTTTAGTATCTTTAAGGTAGTCTACTAGACAGTTTCTTAACTTATATTGACGTTCTGGTTCAATTTTCCCTAATCCTAATACATTTTCCATGTTAAAGGTTACTCCGATCTGTTCTACTCTTCTCCTCCATTTTTCTCTTTCGTATCCATATGATGGGCAATACAACAACCTGTGTTCCACTGTGTCTGTTTGTTCCCTACACTTTTCATATCTGTGTCTTTAAGCTTAAATCTCTTCATCCACCAACCCACCTTTGCATGTTTGCTTCTTATTCTTAAGAGCGCTACGGCTACTCTTCTATTCGGGTGTTCTAGCCATGGTTGTGGTTTTAGAGACCTGGCCGCTTGTACCAATTCTTGTTCAGTTTGAAGTTTTAGCGTTCTTGAAATTCTCTTTTCGTTCTTTTCTTTATAAAGTGACATGATTTATTCAGTTATTAGTCCTCTATTTATAAAATTGTCTGATCCTTAGAGCCGTAGTATTCTACTACATGCTCAGAATTTAGAATCACTTAGTCTCCGTAAGATGTCATGGCAATAGCGTAAGGAGCGTTGTAGGTTTTCTGTTTCTCATGGTATCCAGGGAGTGCGGCAGCAATACCAACGAACAGGCAGATACATATGATCTGTGAGTGAAACGATAAGAAATAATACGAGGAAACAATATTAGTATGACGAGTTACATGTCAAATATAGTATAAATATACTCACTGCGCTGAAGTTCATTGTAAGAATTTTTGGTTATTTGACTTGATAAGTGCAGAGGATTACTTTTGACTTTGCTTGGTCAGATGCTGATGACTGGATAACTTTTCCCCTCAAAAATCCTCCTTATATATACCCCAAACCATTACCTCAATCGTTACATCCAAATCACTACCGCATTCTTGAATTGATCGAACTCATAGGTCACTTTCGTATGCCGATCGCTTAACGTATAATATTCGTTATTTTCAAGGTCACAATTGTTAATCGGGAGTTTTTAAATTCCCATGGACTGTAGCTGTTAGTGTCAAATTAGTATTTCGTAGTATTTCTTGGTTTCTTATTATTGAAATTTGACGAAAAGTCCACAGTGTAAGTAATTCTACAGTATTATAATTAGCAAACCGAGATACGATAGAAAAACGAGAACCGTAGTCTGTTGGTTGATTTATGCTCTCGTATTATATAGTGCAATAATTTCTAACAAGTTGTTTTCTCTCTAATTAAGTTCGCAAATCTTAGGTGGCAATTAATTTATTTGTTTTACAGTTATCGAATTTCACATAATGATACAGTTTGCTTATTTTTCCCATATGTATTTCCTATAATATTGTACAGACACTAAAATTGCACGGGATTGGTCGGAAAAGGCAGACGTTATTTTTACTTATAGCTAAATTTAATAGCTGGGAACTGTGTTGGAATAAGACGATACCGAAGAATGTGGCGTTTCATAGGCGTAACCGTTATTCAAAGGCGAAGAATATTGATAGCCAATCACTCCAGCTGCTCCATATCCATTACTGCCAGTAATCCCATTGTATCCATACCCGCCTGCGCCGCTTCCATATCCATAGCTACCAGCACCAGCTCCATGGCTGCTGAATCCTGCGCCTTGTCCGTACCCATAGCCCCCGATACCAGCGCCGTAGCCTCCATTACCAGCACCATAGCCTCCGAAAGCAGCTCCGTAGCCTCCGTTACCAGCACCATAGCCTCCGATACCAACGCCGTAGCCTCCGTTACCAGCCCCATAGCCTCCGATACCAGCTTCGTAGCTTCCGGTACCTGCACCGTAGCCTCCCAAAGAGCTGTATGAATTTCCGCCATATTGACTGAAGCCTCTGTATCCGCCATAGGATCCGTAAAAACCGCCAAACTGTCGGTTATTGAAGTTTCCATATCCACCAGAAGCTCCTTCTACCGGTCCAAGTCCTCCATATCCGCTCTCGTAAGATCTACCTGCGCTGTATCTGCCGTTGTAGCCGAATCCACTGTAACTTCCACCTTGACCTGCGGCGTAAACTGGTCCAGGGGCGGATCCTGAAACGCCTAAACCAGCCGTTGTAGCTTCACCAGGCGAGGCAGGGGTGTAGTCAACTTTGGCGCGGTAACCACCTTCGTCAGCAATGTAAGTGACAGTTTGCAGACGACCATCAGGCAGCAGAACCTTGTACTGTCCTTTTACGGTATTGCCCACGCGGTTTTGCTCTGATGAGTGTTCATTACCTAAATATTTCGAAAAAATGGTTTCAACACCAACATGTTTTTTCCAACATGTTTGGTTTCAACACCAACATGTTTATTTTACTATTTACCGTAGTGATCATTGACGGCGTAGCGATATCCATAATTGTTTGTAGGCTGAAAGGGAAAATTGATAACCCATTTAATATTTTGATAATTAGATATAACTTGGAATTTATTTACTAGAAATTGAGTTTGAAAGTAAATTCGTATTGAAGACAAGAGCTAGCAAAATAAAAACTAGGCTAGAAATGTAATACTAATACTAATGGCTGAAAAGAGGGAAATTTTATTTGAACTTAAGAATAGAAATCTTTACATAAACCATAAGAAATCTTAGAGCGAAAAATAAAAGAAAAGAACTGTAATGGAAATTCCAGAAAAGCGAAACTTTGAATTAGCGCAGATAGTGCAATAAAAAAGGCGTTTATCAGGAATTAGTATTCTCACTTGAGTTCCATAGTCGGTGTTTGCGCTCACTAAAGCAGCAAATATCACTAAAGTCACTAAAGTAATTAACTTGGCCATGGTTCGTTTTCCGTTTAGATCAGTCGACCTTGCACTGTTAACTGATTAGTTCCAACCCAACACGGAGTTTATATACTCTAAAAAGGTTCACCATATCTCTAATGGTAAGGTCCGGGTAAAAGTCAATTCACGAAGAGGAAAAATTGGTGGTCCGCACTTGAACGACAGAGAAAGGAGGATAAAACCGTTGGTGAAGGTTGCCGTCAAGATCGCTGGATCCAAAACCCTCGAGTGAAGTGAAGGAAGTAGGAAAGCTTGGCATGATAGAACTAGGTTAATTGGAGGCCAGGTACTTTAGTGCTAATATTGTTTGGAAATAGTGCCAAACTTTCAATTAATTATGGGTGTCTTCATGCATAAAGAGAATAGCATATTTTTGTTGTCGCTTAAAAGATGTGTTGTTCTATAAACCCTGTAGTAGGTGCAGAGCTGCTACGATCGCGCTTGAAGATCCACGAGCGAAGAGCGCGTTTGCTCGTTTTCTATTTCTTGCGAGCGCAGCGCTCGTCTACTTTGACACCATTTACCGGTTGAACTACAAACTACGTGTCCCGCCATCTTTTTAGAGAGAAGTCGGTAAGAAAGATTACTTGAGTTTTAGACATCCGTGGTCTTCTTTATTTTGCCGAACAACGTCGTTTTTGAATGCAGCATGGAGGACACGTCTGTGAATAACAACAAAATAAAATAGAGAACAACATTTTGAAAGAAATTTTCGTTATATAATTGAAAGTCGAAGTTCTTTTTTCTGTGCGTTTTAAAACGAGCGCAGTAAAAAAATGAACGATCTGCAGCTCTCAGTAGGTGGTATAACGCACATGTTAGTCTTAGGGACAGGACGAAAGTTTAATATATACTGTGAAGGTTGGCCTTTTCTTCGAATTATCTTAATTTCTTCCTTTTCGACTAAACTACTATTTGTTCCCCCTGTTTTGTGTTGATTGTTTTGAAAGCCGCTGTTTTTGCACCCATTTTTTCACTTATAAAAATGTATTGAAATGTGCATCAATTTAAAAAAAATCACCCCCGATCAAACGTTGCACAGTTGCAATGAACGGCAAAAAAATGCTGCTAAGGGGCGTAGGCAAAAAGTCTTGGAGGCGTAATAGTCTAGTTTCGGGGGTTAATAAGACGGTTTAGAGGTTTAGGGTTGTAAATAGGAGGGTATGATTTCCAGGGGTTTCGTAAGAAAGCTTCGAGCGTATCCCCTTGAAGGTGCTTCATAAACAGGCTTACAAGCATAGGTAGGAGGAGCATATTGCCTTAGCAGGTAGCATTGTTGACAACAACGGCGATTTCTCGCCAACTTTGGCGACTTGAGACTTTAGCGGGCATTTGAAGGCACTTGGCGATTAGCGATTTCTTTGGCGATTTCTTTGCTCACTTACATATAATAAAGATTGTTTTGTTTCAAGAAAAAGAGAATACCCTTCCCTGCGTCTTCTTACTGCTTTCGTTTACATTCTCTTTTCCAAGTCGAGGTAATATCCGGGTTAGAGTCAAAGCGAATTCTTAAGAGATTAATCTCACCATGGTCAAGTAAAACGCTGGACTCGAAGTCGCACTGTATTCCGTTACAGCCATCAAATCACCTCGAATTGGTTATTTAAAGGATAATGCTATAAGCAGAAATTTCCAAACAAAGTTTAGGAGTCAGCAGAGTCACAGTGATAGATATAACCAAATAATCAGCTAAATGACCTAGTGATTATTGAGTGATTTTATGTATTGTGTGAGCCACCGTGATCGTCGTGATGGGCAAGTTCGCCAATATTTTCGACTATCCTGAATAAATGTGTGTAACTTAACGTAAATCTTATAAATGGTAAATTACACATTTTAAATACATTATATTTGTTTAATTTGGACAACGGCGAATTAGTGACTCGTCCTCCGTTATTTTTGGCGAGATATTGGCGACTTGAAGTGTAAATTTGGTGAGCGTTTTGAAACAAAAAGACAACACTGGTAGGTAGGCTATATGCAGGATGTCTCCATCCATAGCTTCCTGGTGCGCCGCATTGCTTTGTAACATAATCCCAGTACCCATACTCGAGTTGCGACATACTACTGTGGTGCCTCGCATAACGAACGCCCCGCATAAAGAACGTTTCGCATTACGAACGTGTGGGCTAAAATAATAACGTGTGGGATAAAGTGTAGTCGGTAAATGTTCCGCATAACAAACGCGGCCCCGCATTAGAAACCTCAGGCGCCCTCTCTTGTTTTTTATATTGGAAATTTGTGGAAAGTTCAGTGCTTTTTTAAGTGTTGTTAAAATGGCACATAAGAAAACCGTTAGTGGAAAGAGTAGAAAAGCACCTACTATTGAAATGAAGCAAGAAGTCATAGACAGAAAAAGACTCACAGAGTCTTTGGGAATCAGAGGGAATTGCGAAGACTCAGAGGGAATTGCGAAGTAATTCAATGTTTTATTTATTTATTTTGGCGGAGCACAGTTTCTCGTATCGAATGAGTATTGAATGACGTATTGAATCTCGTATTGAATTACGAGGTCTTAGCATTGTCTCCGTAAATTCCTCCTTACTCTGTGTAAAGAAATTGTGTTAAATAATAAAGGAAAACAAATACTTCCGAGTTAGCTTATTCTTTACGATGTCGGAGAACTGGTTGTAGCGCATGAACCACGACTGGTTACCAGCTACAAATTCATTGTTATGTTGTTTGACTTTGTCTTCGTCGCTATTGAAATTGGAGCGAGCCTTGGATTCTTTTTCTGGGGTTTCTTACTTCTTCTTGTGTTGATTCTGAAATGGTATATCGACGGTAGAATTGAGCAAAATGGAATCTGACTATGTTTAAGTATGATGAAAGTGCAATTTACCTTAAAGTCTGCCCAGGCTGCATCTTTTCCAGTGTCTTTGTCATCAGAGGGGGCGCTCCATGCAGTCGCGATGACTAGTGCAAGGAGTAGAAATGCGAGGTAAGCTTCATGGCAGATAACTTATTCTTTAGATATGGAATAGTTAACCAGAGGATTCTAAGGAATGCTTTTCCTGCTCTTCCAGCATTTCTGTCCTCCTTATGTACTGGGAGTTTTCATGAACTCTTTCATTCAAAAATTAGTCAATAATAATTACTTTCTTTGAACCTGCGGGAAGTTCATTGTCTGAATCTCTTTTAGCAGAGGTTCTAAAATCCTGGGCTTATGTAGTTGTGATAATTGTCGTAATTCGAGTGCTGGTTTTTTATCCCAGTGCTAATTGTTCTGGGTTTCCCCACTGGACACTTTTGAAAATGGAGCAGGAATGTAGAACTATGTCAACAACTCAATTTGGGGCATATTGATGTACTCTTATGCCAAAAAAAGAAAGGCAAGGTTAAGCTATAAGTACAGCATATGGAGGCATTTCATTACATGAATTATAAAAATTACAATGGAATTATGGAAATCGTCTTATAATGAACATATTTTGGTACCTTTATGCAATACAAAATTATAAAATAACAAGCGCTTCTTACATCTTAGTTCTTTCGGATGCTTAAAAATTCGTTTTACTATACATGTGTATTTTCTTGTAATACAAGAAAGCGTATGTGCTTCGGTTTCATACTAGGATTTCAACAGATAGGAACGGGCATTTCGTGTAAACCATTCAGCTTATACTGTTAGGAAGCAACAGTAGAAAAAAAATATTTTCATCATGTGATTGGCATGTACAATGCAGGTTGGGCCTATGGTAGTCAAAACTCCCTAGAGTACCCGAAAGTCGCCAGTTTCCCGTTTTGTGAATGTTGTGTTCTCTTCTCGAACCCTTTATATACTAGATTAGGAATGCCTACTTAGGGGGTATGTCTGTGAATCCTTCGCTTTTATGTTCCTCAGTATCCGCAAATCTTCTTGAGACCGAGAAAGCCGGTCCGAAACCTTTACATTGGAAGATTCCCGTATTATGCTACTGTGTAAACCTTTCATACTGTGATGGGTACCATAACGTTGGCTTGCTGAAGCATACCGCTGAGTGGCGTCACAGTGAATAATGAAGGTAACCACCAACAAGCAAAGAAAATGTAGATACAAAAAAGGAAAATATTTGAGTTCTGATATGCCGGAATAGCTCTTGAATATATACAATTTTAGAGTATTCCGGAATTTAGCACACAAATCAAAGAGTATTCCGGAATTTAGCACACAAATCAAAGAGTAGGTTCATACCTTGTATCATACCATGGTTAGGATTCGAACTTGCATTTCTTGGGACTTGTTTGAACAGATAAAGACTCTTGATGGATCTGATGATTTGTATTTTATTTTATTCTGACTCTGGGTCATACTTCCATGGATTGGGAATTTAGATTACTTTTGGCTTGAATGCCGAAGAGAAATGTCGCTTTTTTAAATTTATTAATGCGATTGGCCTTGATCGAGGAGGTCGAGATTAAAGTATTATTGTGCTATGGTTTGCACCCTTCGATATTTTCTTTGATCTTTATACGACAAAGACTTTAATCCCTTCTGTAAAGCAAAACAAACTCCTCAAAAATCCTCCTATTTGTTCCTTGAATATGTTCAAGGACATGTTCCTTGAATTAATATTTTGAATTCAAGGGCACTTCCGTCTGACGATCGCTTAACGTACAACATTCGTCATTTGCAATGTCATTGTTATTAATCGGAACTTTGAAATTTGTAGGGGTCTCATACCAAGGACTTTTGTTTTATATTGATTGAATTCGACGAAGTCTTCAAAACGTAAGTAAATGTAAAATGTTATAATTACAAACTATAGTAGAAAAGCAAGAATCGTAGACATGCTGATTTATTTATATTACCATATTGAATGATCACAAATTCTAATAACGTATTTATTCTTAAGTACAAATTCTTAAACTTGAAACGGTTAGTTCACTTATGATAAATATTTAAAGTGTATGCGCGGTTTCGCCATTACGTTTCCCAAAAGTTGTTGCTTGGAAAGATATTTGGCGGCCTTTTCGGGAAGCAGAGAAGGTTGATCCTTAGGTCAAATATACTATAAATAGGGCATGGCTATGTGGACGGCTGTATTCGACATAACTGAAACTCAGTCGCCGTTGCTGTGGCAAAATCTAGGCGCGCTTTATAAAACTTGGCTAGGCATGCCACATAATATCTTTTGTGTTATAAGCTAATTCGTAGTATAAACCTATTTGACGTTACTGTGAATAAGTTCAGACGGGAAAAAAACTGGCTTAACAAATCCTTTGCCTTCGTTTTGGACTCAGGATTCCCAACAACCTTTTTCCATTGACCAAGCAAGTTAGTCCATGGATACCTGTTCGAAATAATTTATTTATAAAAAATATTACATTAAAAAAAACGTTCATATGAAAGGTTATATTCTTCCCTTTTTCCTCTTCTTAAAGGGCAACAGCCTCGGGTATAGCGTATTGATATTTGGATGGATTCTTATTGTACACATTATTCTAAAAACGGGAAAATTTGTTTAAAATTTTTCTGACTAGCCGTTCCTGAGTTATGGGCTTGCGAAGTTTTTTGCATTTTCCCGCCACGGGCGCGTGACGTAGATAGTGGAGGCGCGGCCCAGGAGCGCTTTGTTATTCACTGGCACTGTATAGACTTCTTCTGTGCTTCCTAAGTTTTAGTGAAAAAATGGCAAGTAAGCTGCCATCAGAGTCGATTACTAAAAGTTCTGGTAACCAGTGTGCTGCTTACGGTTGTAAAAACTATGTTACTGCTGGTGTAGGGATGTATAAATTCCCAAAAGATGCACAAAGAAGACGGCAATGGGTTTTGCAAGTACAAAGGACTAGGGCTGATTTTGTGGAAGCCCAAATGAGCAAGTGGGTGTCTCTCTGTGGTGATCATTTCACCGAAGATCAATTCGACAGTAGTGTTGATCGACAGTTAGCAATGGGACTTAGGGCAAAACGTCGTGGTAGGAGTTTGTTGCCAACCGCTATCCCTACTAAGTTTGATAGGCCGGCTACTGTGTCTGGGGTGCGAAGTCCACCCAAACCTCGGAAAACCTCAGCTATTGAGAAAAGACAACGCCATAACGTAAATATACTCCAACGTTTGAAGACCAAATAGGGTAATGACATATGCACGTTTTAGATTATCCAAGAATTGCTGCTTCAAAGCGAAAGTACAAGTTCTGTCCCAACAGTTATTGCCACAAGCACTTGTACGTCAGACTCGGTGCCTGACTTAGTTTTTTCGGAGTCCACACCCGCAATTGATCTGGAAAACAATGAAGAAGAAGTGACTTTGGCCGAAGCTAACATGAAAGATTTCTCTTGTCAATTTTCCGGAGTTGAAATGGCAGACTTTTCTTGTCAGTTCTCCGGTATGACGACCCAAGACTTCTCTTGTCAGTTTCCTGAGGACGGGCTACTTTTGCCGGTAAATAGGATACCAATGCATATCAAACGTTCTAAATTGGAGAAACTATATGTAGGAAAAGAACCCGCTTCCAAGAAGCAGTACCTTTACCTCAGAAAACCTGAATAGTACCCTAACTGAACAGGGCTATCCCTTTGACGACGATGTAGATTTTGAACCGGACGACGAATACGAGGACACGGAATCGGACATTTCACCCGTGAAAGAGTAAATTATATTGATCCAAGAATGTATTCTATATAAAGGCATTTACTTCTAGGGAACAAGCTAGCTCTCCAATTCCACCTTTTGATCAAAGAATCAGATCGCGAGTTCCGCCACCCATGTGCAGCACGTATTATCATCCGGATAAGCGGAAAGCTGTGGAAGAAAAAGTTACTCGCTTCAAAAAACCGAAGCAAAATAATGAGTAACAAAAAGCTTAGCTTGGGAAACGGTTTCTTTCTTTTTTTTTTGTCATCTGACCAAGAATGAGGGGATTTTTACGAATGATTTTTAGCCCTGAAAATAAATGAAAAGCTTAGCTTATGAAACGGAAGTTTTTGTTGATTTCATATGACCTTAGCCCTGAAAAGGGCTCGGGCAAGGCCAGGGTCGAAAGGCGTCACGCATCGTTATCAGGCGTCAGGCATCCACTCCGAGTATCCGACATACTGGCCAGTTGGATCTGGAAACTTGCTTTTGATGAAATGTTCAACACATGCTGGCAAGGGCTTTCTCGTCCTCGCTCCCAGTATCTTATACACGTTCGTGGTAACAGCACGGTAGGCGCTAAACCTGTTCCTCCTAACACATAAAATTTTACTTCAAAGATTGATTAGCCATACTTTATGAAATACCTGTTGGGATCTACATCATCAGCAAACGGCAAATGTTTTTTCCGGGCACTAGCGTAAGTACACCAGCTAAGGTATACATATTCCAGGACTTCCGGATTCCAGGACGCCCAGGAAGCTTAGCCCTCCACTATCTACGTCATCAAGGCCACGTGACCGCGTTGGCCAATGGCAAAATATGTATCGTTTGAATTTTAGACTTCTTATTTTCTTTTTATCTAGGTTATGTTTTCGCGTATGATAAAAAGACCCATAAAGTTAGAAAATATATTTGTTACTCCTTTTAATAAGACAAAATTGTTTTTTGGTGGCTATTGCCCTTTAATAACCTGGGAAGGAGCACTTTTGCACCAGTTTCTCATGGAATCCTAAACATTGCTTGAGCCAAGCGCTAAAAAAACAAACCGAACCATGGAAACGCTGATCAATGTAAGCAAAAATCATCGTTATTGTAGCCAAATCTACGACTGCGCAACCCTTTGTTCCGCAAGCACCGCAGTGTAGACATGGCCTATTTATAGTATATATCACAGTATAGAGGTTTACACAGTATGGTAACAGGGCTATCTTCCAATGTTAAGGTTTTCTCACGACCTTCTCGGTCCCCAGAGTAATATTCAGCTAAAAGGACAGAAGACGAAAGGGTACATTCGCAAACCTCCCAGTGCAGTTCAAAAAAGGTCACGACGGTTTACAAAGCGCGTAATTTAAATCTATTGCTTTAAACTATGTGAGCTTAAAACAAAAGATGAATTAACTAGGTCAAAGCACAACACGTATACACATTCTAGACTATTTCGCGTTACCCAGGTTGCACCACGAGGAGGCAGTCTATTTTGCAACCCATACATAGGTGTTTTATAGTATACAGGTTTAACCCCATATACTATAAAATACCCATGTATATTAATGTCTATATGTGTTGTTATGACTATTTATGTCTATATACGAGTTATCCATCACATTGGTACTTTACAACTATTCCTAAATGTTACTAACTTTTGCAAGTTTAGTATTTTTCTTAACACGTTTAACTACGTCTCTTTCTGCTACAGCTACATTTTCTTCTTTAAGTGTATAGTAAATCCTAACTCGAACGAACAAATTAAAAAAATAATCAACTGGAAAAGCTTCGCATGTCAGTTCAGATAAACCAAGCAGTTTAAGTTTAGCAACAATAACACTAACTATCCCTGGCTCACAAAAGGATTCCTGATAAGTTTCCTGAAAAACGGACTCACACTTAAAAAGATACTGAATAAAGGCCTCGCTCGGGACTATTAAGCTTCCACATGAAGGTCGCTTACTGTACGCCCTTTCCTCAGTGTACAGTCATGAGCAAAAAAAACTGCTCAGCCAAAGCGCAGAGGTCTAATTAGGCCTCTTGAGACTGATTTACCTTCATTAGTGGGTGAAAGAGCTTGAACCAATCGGTTACAAGGTGCGCCCGGGAAATTCAAAGGTTTTGTTGATATATAAAAATATGTATGACTATATTCCTTCGTTTCATGTGATCTGTTAATACTTTGTTATACCACCATTATTTTCAATACACGCATGTAGTCTCCGTGGCATAGAGTCAACCAGCTTTAGCCAGAAATCTGAATTATCAGCTAATTGTTTCCATACTCGGCTTGCCTCTTCCCAGAGCGTATCTTCGTTTCTTATGTTGGATTGGCTAAAAAGGCACGTTATTGGAGTTTAAAATAAAGGAAATTAAAATTACTTAATTTCTCGTTTAAGGATGGCCCAGATATGCTCAATAGGGTTCAAGTCTGTCGGCCTCGGTGGGTGGGATTTAGTCATACATATTTTTATATATCAACAAAACCTTTGAATTTCCCGGGCGCACCTTGTAACCGATTGGTTCAAGCTCTTTCACCCACTAATGAAGGTAAATCAGCCTCAAGAGGCCTAATTATACCTCTGCGCTTTGGCTGAGCAGTTTTTTTTGCTCATGACTGTACATATGAGCGGATGCTGGGTTACACTGTACAGTACGAGACTTGCAAAAGTGACAATCATGGCGCTGAAAAATTTTACGCAAAAAATACCCAACAACGTAAACAAAACCCGTCTCCTCTAACTCGTCCGGATGCCACTCAACTTCTTCTCTTAGCGCCTCTGTTCCCTCGCGAAATTTGGCGTTTTCTTGAAAATCACAATTACCTGAACTATTGTCAGACATCCGCTGAATCTTGGCAAACAAATTCTTCTTGTACAGGTTAAGGAATCGAAGTGGTGTAGGGTTGCAGGAAAACCCACCGCTCGCTCTAATGCTACCAAACAAATGTTCTAAGTTGTCCTGGTTGAAGTTTCTTAAGTGGAGATTGTCAATCACATTGTTTTTATATAAATGCCTAACATTAACCGATAACAGCCAGCCATTTTACACATTTAATACGCTTCGTGACATTCTTACCAGCCTTAGAAATAGCTTTAATGGAACGCAGAAAGTTTGAAAGCTTCTGAAGTGTTATCCAGTGAGGGCTACTAAAAACAGTGGGGATGAAAATTGGACGTCGCAAAGCTTTGCGATCAACAGATGACAAACCATTAAAAATATCAAACAAACTGTCAAACAAACAAATATCAAACAGATATCAAACAAATATCAAACAAACTATCAAACAAACTGAAATTTAAGAGGAACTCTGCGGTTTGAAGAGCTTGAACCAGTAGCTTGTTAAACCGAACTAAAGTTCGGATTCCTGCGGCAACAGTATGACTGCAAACCTGCGAAGCTAGTTTAACCTTCATCTTCAGAAAACTAGTTGTGTTAATATGCTGTAGAATTAACTTCCTAGCTAAACGGAATTTTTGTTTACGATCTATTTCAAAAAACATACGTAAGTGACCCCACTATGCTACGTTAATTTTGGCCGAACCGAATAGCATGTAATACTTAACGAGGTTGTTTCTGATACTTTTTAACAAGTGGGGTGCGTCGAAAAGAAAAAAGACATTTTTAGAATTGTGTAAGAAAAAGGGCTTAAGAAGAGATACTCCCATGTTCCTAGCAGCTTTCTGGTTGTTGGGACCCTGGTCACAAACTGTCGCTATAACCTCGCACTTTGCTTCAGCTAGCTTGTCTATAAATTTTTTAACTAACTTAACTAGAAGAGAAGCAGCACAGCTTCCGTTTACAAAAAAGTATCCAACGGGTAGTTTCCAGTGTCCATCAATTGACTTGACCATAAAAACTAAAACAGAGTTCGCTACTTTAGCATCATTTCCTGTCTGACAATATTCGTAACCTATAACTGAATCAGAGCCTATCTCGTAATCAAGAGATGTCTTTAATGACATCTCATCAAAGGAAAAAACACACATGCGTTCAAAACGGGTAAAAGAATTCATTTTAACCTTTAAAAACTTAAAAACAATTTCGCTAAAACCTGGCCTTATCTTAACTCGAGACACATACTTTCTTAACAGTGAAGTTGAGGGCAAAACAAACGTGTTCCTCCACTGGTTATAAGCTCTTCGACTAACTAAATAAAAGCCAATTGCGTCTGCTACCTCCGTTATTAAATAGCGGCGCCTCCTACAACCGTTTAATGCGTTACGAACAGTACACGCAACGAGATTACAAGCTGGTGGAGTCAAATAAGTTGACAAAAAAGCAAGGATATTAACAATGGATAAAGGGGCAGAGATCTTCTGTTCTAATTCTACATTTTTCTCCACCTCGTTTGCTAACTTGGTTTTAAGGGCTTTGACTTTCCTTTGTTGTATTTTAAATTGTGTTTAACTAATGTTGAAGCAGAACGGGTTTTCTTTAACTGTACTCTTAACATTGATACTAATTTTTCGGCATGCGCAAGTTTTTTGGAAACAGCAGCACAATCGGCACGCAAACAAGATGCCTGGGGTAAGGTTGGGATTTGGGAAGTAGAAAAGTTACCATATTCAAATTCACTATCCAATTCCAAACCATCTAAAGAGGCATGAAAACCGTCAAGATCGATATAGTCTCGGGGTGAATGTCCCGAGTACTACTAATTTCTGGTGAAGGTGGGGAAACAGGCGTTTCTTTAGAGGGTAGTTTTTGCGCATAGTTGTGATCACTATAAATGGGTGTAAAATCACCACAGGGTTCGCAAACAGGAATAAATGGATGTTGCGAGCAAAGAGATGGCTTACAACTACGAAAATGATCTGAGCAGATTCGTAAATGCTTTTTTGAAAAAACTGCGCACTCTTTAGGAAGAGCCTCTAACCATAATTCCGAACAACTATCCTTCGGAATACAAAAAAAACTCCTTCCTGCTGCTTTTCTATAGGATGCGTTCTTGCAAAAAGGAACACAACAAATTACTCTAGGCATGTTTAAGTAAACTAGCTTAACCACTATTGGACACTAAATCTCGCTTTGCTAAAAACTCACTTATATTACACTCCTGGATTAATGTACATTTTTGAATGACTTAATAAATTGTTTACTGTACTTCGTCTTGAAAAAGGCAAACTACAGAGTCGTGTTAAGAAAACGGTGAAAATTTTCTTTAAAATAAATTGAAAGTGAGCTATGTGAAATTTGTAACAAACTGCACGGAAGCGCAATAACAATTGGTAGGAGTTGATGGGACGACGCTATTTATAAGGCATTCAAAAACACGGAAGTAGGAAGTACTTGCATTTCTTTAGGTGTTAGCAAGCAATGTGAACTTGAAATGGATTAGTGTAAGACTTATTACCAAAAAATAGCATAGGCATTTTTCCAAAAACACTTTCAAATGCGCGCGTTGCCGGTAGGACCCTACGTCAGCCCAAAACTCCCTAGAGTGCCCCAGAGAGTCCCCCGTTTTATGAATGTTTTGTTCTCTTCTCGAACCCTTTCTCTAGTAGATTAGGAATGCCTACATGGGGGTACATGGCACAGTCTGGGAATCCATCCCCCATATAAGCCTTCGTACCCTCACATCCTCTTGGGAACGAGAGATTTGTGAGAAAACCTTAACATTGGAAGGATACCCCTGTTACCATACTGTGTAAACCTCTATACTGTGGTATATATGCTCGAAATTTTGGTCCCTCGGTAGCTCATCCTGGTACCCAGAAACAAGTTTAGGACAAGACAAGTTTAGGCATGCTGCTGTAAGGGTTTAATTCCACAAGGTTTTAGTGCTTTTAAATTTTTATTTGTAAATTCCAACTTCTTTTTACAAAACACGCATCGAGACAAATGTGTTCAACTTTTACACTTAAATATTCAAAGGTCTGCTTCGCATGGAGATTCTTTCGTTCCTTTCTCGCATGGTTTAGAAGTAGTAGTCGTCTCTGTTGTAGTTACCTCGCAAGGAGATTCTGTTGCTTCGTTTTCGCATGGCTTAGATGTAGTAGTAGTAGATGCCTCTGTCATAGTCTCTGTCGTAGTTGCCTCGCAAGGAGATTCTGTTGTTTCACCTTCGCAAGGTTTTGGTGTAGTAGTAGGGGCAGCTGTTGTGGAGCCTTCTTCGCACGAATCTTCCTTGCAAGGTTCAAGCTCGGTCGTAGGTTCGAGTTCAAGTTCGCTTGTGGGTTCGGGTTCATTGCAGGTTTGTTCCGGCGTGCAAGGGGTTGGTTCGAGTTCGGGTTCACTGCATGGTTGTTCTGGAATGCAAGGAGCAAGTTCTTCGCAATTGTCACAAGACTGCTGTGGCATTTCTTCGTAGGGCGGCATCTGCTGGTAAGGTAGCTTTCCCATTTCGTAAGGTTGTGGCTCGTCTTCGGGCATCTGTTCGTAAGATATTACCTCGTACACGGGGATTTGTTCGGAAGGATCTTGTGCGTAAGGCTTTTGCTCATAAGACAATTTTGGCTCATATGGCTTCTCTTCATAAAGGGACTTTTGCTCGTAGGCTGGCTTGTCCTCGTAGGCGGGCTTGTCCTCGTAGGCGGGCTTGTCCTCGTAGGCGGGCTTGTCCTCGTAGGCGGGCTTGTCCTCGTAGGCGGGCTTCTGTTCGTAGGCGGGCTTTTGTTCGTAGGCGGGCTTTTGTTCGTAGGCGGGCTTTTGTTCGTACATCGGCTTCTCGTAGGCGGGGTTCTGCTCGTACGTAGGCTTCTGCCCGTACGTAGGCTTTTGCTCATAGACGGGATTTTGTTTGTAAGCAGGCTTTTGCGCGTAAACCGGCTTCTCTTCATAAGGTCTTGGTGCGTAAGTGGGCTTTGGAGCATAAGTGGGCTTGGGAGCATAAGTGGGCTTGGGAACATAAGTGGGCTTGGGAACATAAGTGGGCTTTGGAGCATAAGTGGGCTTCGGAGCATAAGTGGGCTTTGGAGCGTAAGTGGACTTTGGTGCGTAATATTTTGGCGCGTAAGTGGGCACGTAATGTTTTGGTGCGGAAGTGGGCCTTGTCGCGTATGCGGGTCTTGGTGTGTAAGTCTTGGCGGGGTAAGGTTCCTGCGCATAAGGCTTTTGCGAATAAGGGGGCTTCTGCTCGTAAGGTGGCCTTGGATTCGGACTTCCGTAGTACGGTCCAGGGAATGCGATAGCAACACCGAAGAGCAGGCAGGTACACATGATCTGTTGGCATTAAATATAAATAAATTATAAAATAATTATACATTTATAGCCAGATGAAATCTTAGGTATGCTTACGGTGGCAAAATGCATGTTGAGAATATGGGTTGACTTTAGAGGTACAGAGATGGTGGCTTGGCCTCGTGACTTGCTTGATCAGACGCAAAAGACAGGATGACTTAAACCCTACAAAACTTTTCTATTTATATCCCAAACTCTCGTCTGTTTCATTATATCTCTGCCGCATTCTTGGTTTAATTAGTCGAAACCGAAGGTCGGAACATTACCTTAGCAAGTTTAGAGTATTCACTCGGGATTGTTCGGATTCACAGAAGTCTCAATTTCTTAAGTTCAAAATTCCTTTCAATTTTTTTTTTCGTTTTGTCAACAGCTCTTTATGTAATGTCAAAAAGGTAAATGTGTAATACCGGAAAAATTCCTGGATTAGCAATTAACGGGGAAAGGAAAGATTAAGAAAATATCTTGAACATACCATCGCAAGCTTTCATCGATTTTGTGATGTTTAGTTTGTATCTTGTAATCTACGTTTAATCTAATTTAGTGTATTAGAGATTGAAGAAAGATTAATAAATTAGAGCTTTTAGTGAAACAATTTATGTGAATTTATACTATGGCCAGTATGTTTTATCGAATATTGTTGATTTAGTATTTCTGGAAAATATAATTTCAAATATTTTGTACACGTTTACACATAAAAGTATACACTCATAAATTTAACCTAACATGTAATTACAGTATGGTGATTATGTATACCACAAATTAACAAGACCTTGCCGCTCCCTTCTCTAACAAATAAACCAAGGCCATTACAAAACTGAGACATTATTGTCAAATTAGTTTGGACGACTCAAGGGCCATTTATCCGCGAGTCACTGATACAAGGAGTACCACAAACAATCAAAAATTTCATCGCTTTCGAACCCAGCTAACTATTTACTCACCAATCAAGAGCTCACAATACGGCATTCTTTTTTCATTACTCGGGAAAACGTCAGATATAATATTTTCTTTTCTAATCCCGAGTGGTTTTGAAGTGCGAATTAGTGTTCTCGACGAAATAAGTGCTTAGAAAGAGAAATCTTACACTTATGTATATATTTATATAGTCTTTTTATTTTGCATCGCTAAACCTGAAATCCGGTGGTGAAATAGAGGAAGGGATTAATGCTTGCATAACAGACTTGTGATAAAGGAATACATAATTTATATAAACATTTTTATTTTGAGAAAAAAAAATGCAAGCTTTTATAAAAAATTGCAGGTGTCACAGTAACAGTACTAATAACTTTGCGCTGCGGCGGGGGCGTACTTCCTTCGAGGGGCATAGTTGCCGGAGGTCTTTCGAGGGGCGTAGGCTTTACGATCGTAGGGCGTTTTTTGAGCGGGATACACAGAGGCCTTTGGGGCAGGGTAAGTGGGGTAGGGTAAGTGGAGGCCTTTAGCCCGGTGTAAGACTTGGGAACTGGGCTGAAGACTTTCGGAGCAGGCTGGTAGGGCTTGGTGGCTGGTCTTACATAAAGAACGGAATTGTATTTTTTCACAGGAGCAGGGTAAGAGGGGTTGTAGGCTTTGACTGGAGCGGGGTAGCTCCGTTGCGGTTTGTAATCATTAGTCTTGTATGCAGGGGGTAAAGCATATGTAGCGGTCGAAGGATAATTTTCAATTTTGACTTCGTAAGCTGGAGCGTAAGGAGTGGTAGTTTTGTAAGTTGGATAGGCGGGTGTGTAGGGTGTCGTAGTTTCATAAGTGGTCGGAGCGTAAGTGGTTTCGTAGATCTTGTAGGTGGGTTGAGGCTCATAGGCAGGGATTTCGTAGGTCTTTTCTCCGTGGGGTACTCTGGCTTGCTTTCGTAAGACGAAGGGGGTGCGTATCCAGCCGGATACACACCCCCTTCCGGGATCTGTTCGTAGGGCTTTTCTTCGTAAGGTTTTGATTCATAAGGCTTATGTTCGTAAGGCTTATGTTCGTAACGTTTTTCTTCGTAAGGTTTATGTTCGTATGGCTTTTGTTCGTGAGGCTTTGCTTCGTAAGGTTTTTCTTCGCAAAAAAGTACGGCCGCAATTCTGCCGCAAAAAATGTCATGGTAAGTATAAGCCAAACGAAAACGCATGATTGCGTTTGCGTGATTGCTTGAATTGCATGATTGCGGCAGAATTGCTATGCTTCTCTTGAACAACTTGGTCTCTAACTCGGATTGTTAGGCTAGATGGCTTAGTTTCTTCTCTGATTGTTCCTTTGAACAAAATGATGAAGCTGGATGACGAGCGTGGCGTTTATATACTCCCGTGGCTGTTGTTTTGGCATTTTCGAATATATATATAAGCTCACAAAACTGATTTTAAAATATGCGGATGATAGAAATTTAAGCTCACAAATCTACCCAGGTGACCTTCCTTCCGTACTTGTTTTCGCTATAATAGAAGGACCATTCACAGTAACCATAATTCCTTAGAGATGGTGAAGATTATTCTGCCTTTAAACTTCAATCATATCTGTCTCTATTTTATGTTTAGTTTGCAAGTAAAATTAGAAACTACTTGAATTTCGCTTTCACTTATCTATCATTAAACTTGGTAGAATAGTGATCAGTTTGCTATTTGGTACAAAATGTGAGCACGTGTAGAAATTTTGCTTAACGTATAATTGGTTGGTAAAATTAGTTCTCCTACAGGGGTGTACCTGTTTTCAGGGGCTTCTTAAGCATGTTTAGGGGCATAGCTATAGGAGAAGTGCATGTTGATTTTTAAAGAGTATTTAGACATGTTTACCATTTTTTTAATGTAACTCCGAACAACAAGCCAAAGCTTGGCACACAAATTACGCAGTAGAAGCCCTTTTAAAAAAGTATGTCATTATCACTAAATTGTTGCATGCGCTAGATTTGGAAAAATTTCGAAATGTTTAAATGTGACTAATAATTGTATTTCTTAGAAATATTCGCATTTACATGAGTGCACATACCTTGAAAATTCACAGGTAATCAAATAGTTCAGTAGGGTTTAGGGTAGGCAGGAAGTCTGTAGCTTGGTTTAGGTGCGTAATGCTGCGGTTTAGGTACGTCGTAGGGGGGTATTAGACGTTGGTAAGCAGGTTTAGGGACATAGCTAGCAGCGTATACTTTTCCAAGTGGGACGTAAGCAGCGCCTGGCTGTCTGTAACTTCCTTGTGCCCCGCCTTCGTAAGTAATATCCGCCCGGTATCCATACTCGTCAGCGACGTACTTGGTCTTCTGAAGCAGCCCATTGGGTAGCAATACGGTGTACTCGCCCTTGGTTGTATACCCGTCACGTTCCTCATGTTTCGATTGCTGGTTTCCGTAGTAGTCGTTCACCGCATACTTGTAATCGTAGTTAGCAGGCTAGAAAGAATAAATTCAAGTTTAGATCTGCGTAAAAAAATGTATTTAAAAGAGTATTTTTATTTTTTTCCTTACCACGGCGTAAGTGTCTTGGTAAGACTGTTTGTAAGGTGTACCATATTGCTGGTGGGGTGGAGCATATGGTTGAGGATTGTACGGTTGTTTGTTGTACTGTGTGCTTGGCGGCTTGTAAGACTCGTACTGGCTCGCTTCGCAGTGTTTGGCGAAGATAGCAACCGCCAAAAAAAAAGTAATCTAAGACGCATACAAAATTATTAGCAATTCAGAATATTTAAAAAAAAATACGTTTTAAATGCTTATACTTGAATGCTGTATTTTTTAGAGGAGGCAACTTTCTTACCTGACAGAAAATCATGGTTGCGATCCAAGCTTGAGCTTCTTGTTAGGGGTTGAAGGCTTGAGATCCGTTTGGTGCTTTCATCAGACTTTCTGGTCATTTTATAGTCGACTTAAGTTACGGAAGAATTGGAATGACCTTTGACTTGTATGCGGAAAGTCCTTGACGCATTCTTGAATTAATTAGCACAAAGTGCGTCTAGCCCTGGACTGAAAAGCGCTGCGCATGCCTCTTATACGAATTGTGCTAAAGCTGTACACGCCCTGGGATAATACTTGTCTCCTCGTGGGTCCTCGAGAATCTACACTCTGTTCCTGGTTATATTAAAACATGTAATTGTGATTTTAAAGTTGAATTTGCGTTACTCATCTGAAATACCTTCTAACTAGGCTTGCCCTACCTGTAGATTAGTCAGTGCAATTAAATTTGTATTGTTGTTTCAACTCGTGAAAAATTCCATGCGAAGCTTTTCATTGTGCTTGTGGAATTGACGAGATTCGGGTCTTGAGATTCATCTCAACTTTCCTGAAAACTTAATACCTGTAAGTTTGAACCCAACTGCGACTTGATTAACGAAAGATGGGTTGTCACATAAGCAAATCGCCTGAGAACACCAACAGCGTGGAGACTAATGAAGGTAAATTACACAGTACACGCTAGATGACGTCACTATAGTATATTCGTATGAGTCACGTAATTTATCGCATGATCAATCTATATACAACCAAACATTCTAAGTTCTTAGGTTGTAAGTTTATGGTCAATTTTGGAACCCTAAAGCCAATCTCTTACAAATGTAATCGCAAAGTAGACATTAAGTAACCCATATTGATGGATTATATCCCATACGTACGCCCACCAGCCTCTTCCAGGGCGATCGATGAGGCTCCACTGAGATCTTTTTGCACCAAATATAAAAACAAAAATAGGTCGTCACCAAATGTTACAGCTTCTCGACGCTGTTAGTCAAAACAAATAATAATTTTAGTTTCGATTCACTTTAAACCTAAAATAACTTCTGGAATTGTACAGTCTCAGATAAGGCTAGGAAAGTTGACTTTAACCAGTTGTACAATGTACCCTAAAATTTGTTAGAAAAATCGAAAACTTTCGGAAAAAAGGAAAACAATAAGGTATGCGCATGTCATGCCCCTCTCAGGCACCTTAGCGCAGGCTTCGCTTTACCTTATTCACGCGTCAGTTTTGTTACCGTTCCCATCCATTATTGGTGCCGCCAGCTTTGGACCTTGTTGGTTATCCTAGTTCTCGGGTACGGGTCAAAAATAGCTCCACGAGTACTCAAAACTCCAGTTTCCTGAATATTTACTACATTTCCCCTCCACATTCCACAAGCCATTCCGAATCTCTTCAGTTGCTGGATCAAAAGGTACAAAATTAATTAAGACCTAAGAAAGAAAAAAATGCTCTTTTTAATCGGTTCAAAGTGATGATTGCCAACGATAATCGTATGTTTGCATGCTTCAAATATCTATTTAAGTTCCCAGTGATGCAACATTTTGCTTTTAACTCAAGAATTGTCACCCAAGTCAGCTCTAAAAGGACCTAATTATTGCTTAGGGTATATTACCTGTCCTAAATAGCGACAGACATCTATCAATAATTCGATTCAGTGAGGGTGGCGACCTGGATAGTTGCCAGGCAACTACCAATAACTTGTCTGTCAAAGAAACTTTCTTTTTGTGTGCTCGATTCACCACTTCCTCTCATTTTTCTTACCTTGTTTGCTTCCTCCTAGTATTGTTCACGAAGTAACTTTCTTCCTTTAATGTATTTTCTTTTTAGCACCCACTCCCATTTGTTAAGGAACTTTGATAGGTTATAAAAGGTTCGGAGCGAACCATTAATCAGCAAAGTCGCTGTTCGAGGGGCTGTCTATCATGTTTCATTAAGGCAGGTGCAATCAATGGCTTACGGGTAGAACTGTTTTCTCTCTGATATACTGTATCTTTTCTTTTTTGTGGACGAGAAGGCTTTGGGCCTGACTTTCACCGGCGAATGAAAAAAATGAGGATCTTTTTCTTTTTTCTTCCTTGCCGTGTTCCACGAGCTCTACGTCTTATTGATCCATTTGCTCGCAATGTAAATCAAGGGAGATACACAGAAATGTACTGGCACGCACTAACACCGCCAGCAATTAAACGGTATTTTACTCACTGCGTGCGCCTGTAGTCAGCCCAAAAAGAATTGTTACCATGGGAAGAGTTAATATACTAACAAAGTTTATATAGCTCTCTCTCTATTTTTATACTGAACCCGTATATGTTTGGGTTTCTTCTTTCTAGAGTCAGGAACCGTGCTGCTGGTACCAGCCGCAGCCAGGAATGCTCTAAGTGCTGAAAAAGAATCTGGGAAGCTACTACTGGCTCACACACTACAAGAAGTCATGGAGATTAATCCAGAGGATGTAGGTGAGTAATACCCCTCCCATTATTTTCTCTTGTTTCCTAGTTTTTGCAATTGCGTGAACGTCAAAACGCGAGAGAGAGAGAGAGAGAGAGAGAGAGAGAGAGAGAGAGAGAGAGAGAGAGAGAGAGAAGGCTATTTTTCTCTTAAAGGGAGAAATTTAGACAAACAACGAATGTCCTAACTTTACTTTGCACGCAAGTTATTGCACACTTTGAAATCTAATATAGTCTCAACTTTTCGAAGGTTACCCAATCATCCTGTGTTTTTTAAATTTAATTAATAGTTCTATACTTATTATTCACTCTTATAAATAAGTAAGGTTACGTTTTCTTAAGACCAATATGGTTTGCTAACAATTTATGTTTCTTTATACTTGTTTTATTTGTTTTCGGTTATAGTTTAGCTTGTTGAAGCAATGAATTGCTGAAGCCTGCTGTGAAAACGTTAAGTATGTCTCTAAAATATTTAAAAGTGTATATAAAATTGGTAAACCATATAGAATAACTTAGAATAGTTGTAAAACCTCAAGTCGTATACCTTACTTAGCTGAAAACTAACTAAAATAAACACAGCAATTTACGTTTAGTTATATTTTACGATTTTACTTGCGGATTCAAGTATTTATCCTAGGACATAGGTACAATCTAGGCATTAAACTCGGTTCATTTAATCTTTTTTTTTATTGGAATATGTGAATTAACTTTAAAGGAGCTTTAAGTTTAAGCTAAATCGAAATTTGCAGCAAAGCTCGACGCTAGGGAGCGTTTGTATTCTTATTATATATGTTCGCTGCCTCCTAGCCTAATGCACTATTGCAATCTGCCTTCTCTTGCTTGCGTTAGATGGTCCAAGCGTGACAAGACGCTGCCCAGTCAGCGCCTTTGTCTCATTAAAGTCCCAGCAATGCGAAGGCACAACTTTTATTTTTTTGCAAATAAAACCTAATCTACCACGTCGTAACGAGTGTATCTGTTGGTCGCGCAGCGTCTTCTCTTTTTTTCGGTTAGCTGTGTTCTTTTGTTACTCCTCTTTTATAGAAGCTGGTCTATTTCTGAAGGAAAGTCAAGATCGATCAAGGAGAGACTCTAGGTTTTGAAAACAGGAATCCGAGCAGTTTGATTAGACAAAAGCAATAACTTTTGATCGAAAAGAAAACCTGGGAAGTGCTATTTCGTGTCCCTTGAATGTTCCCTGTACCAGGCCTGAGCTTGGCCGATTATCGACTTCTGAATAGCACGTTGGTGGTGCCGTGCCATGCATAAGCTATGTATTACCCAACAAAAAGTTGAAGAAGAAACTCCCAGGCACAGACACACATACTACACACTACACCGCGGGCGTGTTTCCGTCAGCTCCCCTCTATTCCGCCAAGTTCCAAGCCCTGGGGTTCTCGCAAAGCTTAATCAATACTCTTCAAGTCCTAAAACTGGGCCCTAAAAACCGAAATTGGAAAGCAGAAGCTTTTTTAATATTGCAAGTTATTAAGGTTCGAAGAGAACTTACAAATAGGGGCCTAAAAGTGCAATTTGCCTTGAGGAAAAAAATTGTTTTACTTTTTTCCTGTTCTATATAAAGTCATGGTATAGTTGTCTAATGTCCAATTTTGGTGTCTTCTCTAGGCGATTTGGAGCACGCAGCAACCAAAATCCAAGCCACGTTTCGTGGGCATGTCGCGCGAAAACAAGCCGAGAAGGTGAAGCAAGAAACCGATTTGAGCAAGCAGTTGGAAAAACTGGATTCGAAGGTACATCAACGAAGCTTCTCAGCCTCAAAGAATCTTAAGACCGAAGGATTTTGGTCTCATTATCTTTTTTCCCTTAATCTTTTCCTTTCTTTGACAGGGCTCTGGAGATGAGGAGCTGGACGTGGACTTGTCAGATCCTAACTTGAACAAAGCCGCTGTGAAGATCCAAGCGTCATTCAGAGGACATATGGCCCGAAAGGAAGTTATGGAAACTATCGACAAGTCACCAGAGTCGAACCCTTAATTAGTTGCACAAACCTTTCTGTAACCTACTTTGTAAAAGGAAAGAAACAAAAGCGTCGAGTATGGAAACGATCGGCGTGGTCTTTATCACAGGGACGTCATATTATCGTTTCTTAAGTTTGGATTAGCATTTCTGATTCGCCCCGAAAAAAATCCTTCTTGAGAGAGTCTTTTCTTCAATTCTCCCATCTTCTCACTTTCTTCTCATTTTCTTGGTCCAAAATATTTACCTTACAAAAGTTTACATCGTGTTTACCTCCATGTTCCTCTCCTAAAATATGGGCTTCTTTTTCTGCTTTCTTTCTCGAGTGTTTGGTTTTCCAAACTTGGATGATCAAATGTGTGGAAGTTTGAAACTAGGCAGCTTAAAAGCTGCGTAGGAAGTTTTATTGTGGCTACACAAATTGAATGCCATTTTGAGTGGAAGTTGTAAACCTAATCCACGACGCATTTAGTCTTTTTACGACTATAATATTACTGCCCAAGTTATTGAGCAAAAGAAGAGCACTGCCGCAAAATATTCAAACTAATAGCGATCTCGAAATAATCTCCCCTTCTCCAGAGACAATCTTTCATTCGTTGATAGAACCTGAGAACAATTTTTACCATGTACCCTATTTGAAAGATATTCTTCTCCCCTTTCTTGGACTTTTTTTTTACTCAGTATAATTCTTGAACATAATTTCCCCTCTTCCTTTATGCGAGACTGAAACATTGTATTGCGGTTTGAGTCATTCCAATAAACACGTCTTTCCATCCTATTTTCTCCAATTCCCATTCAAGAAGAAAATCCTGCGTCAGTTAGCTTTATTGTTAGAAATATTGAAGTTTTATTCAAATCCTAAAACGGAGAATATTTTTCAAGCTGTCAACTTCTTCGTTCTTTGCACGAAAGGAGACATTTATTTTCGAAATTCATTACGTTCCCTTTTAGTTTAATTTCAAAGGTCAAATTTGATACAACAAATGGTTTCTTATATCTTTAAAGATTGAAAAGAAATAGAATTATGCACTGGATATATTGTATAGCACTTCAAGTGGATTCGTAGCCAATGGCATGCCATTTGTATGGAAATGTAGACGTTTAAGGCTAATTATCTTTCTAAAAACATGGTATCCGCTTTTTCCCTTCCATTTACTTTTCTGCGTTTTAAAGAAACATGTACAAAGAAAGCGAATCTGGGCTTCCGAGATTTATTTGGTACTTCAATTTCCCTATTTTCGTTTTACAGGCAATATTCCACGAGTCGTGACTCCCCATCCAGGTTTTTACCTTTTTTACTGTTCCAACTTCCAGGTCAAAGAAAAGTGGGGCCAATGCATGCTGGGTTTCTTATTGATTCAAACTGGCTACCATTTTCGAAACCTTTGTCTTAACTAAATTGAAAAAGTACGACGCTAAAAAATGTTACGCATTAAACAAGGTCTTTTATCTGTAAGATAGTAAGTATAAGGGTGAACTGAATCAAGTTAAAAGAAGATTCGAGGGTATACAGCTCATATAAAAAGCAGAAATTAAAAGGAAAAAATGACAGAAAACGCTCAAGAGTTGGGTTAATCAGGCATTTTCTTGAAGAAACATGTTAAAAGTCGACAAGTTAGATGGCACTGGCTAGTATCTTGGCATTGCGTTAGGCTAGCATTATTTTTTTCAAGCTTTTCGTTTAATTTCTCTCCTTTTGGCTATAGTATGCCAGCAGAGCTGTAATCTCAAAGTATTCTCAGTTGGAGTGAACCTTGATCTCTTCTAGGAGCTCACGCCACTTTTTGGTGGATTCGTCATCCTCGTCAGCATCATCGTCGGCAACTTTGTTGGTAAGTTCTTCGTCCTTTTCTTCGTTATCTTCATAATCGTCGTCGTCCCAGAGGTCATCTAGCTCGTCAGTGCTTTTGGTTTCTTCATGAGTACAGGTTTTGGATGTACAAACCCAGCTGCCGCATGCGCAGACGCTAGAAGAATTTTACAAGATAATTAGATTAAGTGTTAGGGCTTAATCAAGTTGCCGGCCTAACGATCTTACCAATCATTACAATCGACCATAGTGCGGGCCCCATCTTCGAACTTTTTCCCTTCCAGGGAACACACTATACAAGAAAAGTTAGGTAATATTCGATAACTGCCCCTTTATAGGAGAGCGTACTTTTCGAAACTGATGTAAAGTCGGGGTTCATGATAGTCTTAAATTCTTCGAAACTCAGTCTCCAATCCGAATCCTTGTCGCCTTCATCTACAATGGCATCAACGCAAAGCGCCCTAAGTAATGAAAAGGTTAATTATTTGGATGCATACAACCTATGGTAAAAATAGATGCGGTGTACTTAGATGTAAATAAAATTAGGTTTCTTAAATATGAATTTAATTGAAAACATTGGAAACCGTATTAAAGTAAACCAACTAACGCTTTGAAGCTAAGCCTATACGATGTGTCTTAAAACACCCCAGGACCGACTGGGGTTCATGCTCATGAATCTGTGAGAGTAATTAACTTTTAGCTATACGCTTTCTAATGTTTATTTTGTATGAGTTAAAAGTAAAATTATAATTAGACAAACCAAACACAATCATAAACCGTTTACTATGTATACCAACATGTTTATCTAGGAAAATAATAATTAAGTTCTAGGAAGGTTTTATTACTTGACGAGTTGATTGTTCGTCGATGAGGTCTTCGCAGGGGAAGCCACGTCTTTGACGCAATTAAGGAATTCATTAGCATCAAGGATACTATCCCTGGATGTATCGCAGCTGTAGAAACGTCCCCAAAGCATTTCGCTGTTAGTTAAGCCTGGACGGTACCACGATTGATCGTTTTGGTGACGCCGGAAATGCGCCAAAATATCCTTGCGTAAAGCATTACGCTCACTCTGGAAGCAAACCACTACCCAAATAAAAAAAAAAATAAGTTATCCAAGGTACAGTGTCAACTAAGTGCCAGTTTACCTGGCCGTTCTGCTAAATTATCGGCATCAAGTTTTTTGTCCTTCTTTGACGCCTTTTTGGTGACTTCCCCAGCCTTGAATTTAGGTTTGGGTTTAGCACAGTAGCCTTTGCTCACTACTCGTATGTGGGTTTCCGTGTGACACGCTTCTTTGTGTAAGAGGCAGTAATTGTCATAAGACTTTCCGTTGGAACCGCAAACTGGCACGAAGTGGTCCTCACACGATTGAACGCAAACACAGGCTGGAGAACCGTTGGATTGCACGCGACATTCGCGACCAGCTCGGCAAACGATACGATCGCATATTTCTATTATGTACATAAACGGGTTTATTTCTTCTTATATTAATTCGACAGCCTTTATTTAATGAAGCCATCAAAGGAATCTAAGTAAATCATGTTCAAATTGGAGACCTGGCATGATTTCTTAGCAAATATATGTCGCTGATATTCGCTCTAAAACGGAGTGATATTGTCTTTTTTTATTGCATTAGCACTGTTTTAGCATAATCTGATGGGAGAAAAGCTGTTTTAAAGAGAAAAGATGAATCACTCTTTAACTTTTTTCGCTGTAATGGAGCGAGCGATAATCTGTCATTTATAATCATTATTTTAACGTAAGCTGATGAAAGAAACGCTCTGTTTTTAGAGCAAGAAGATAATTTATCTAAGATAGAGTGCTTTTGTGTTTTTTATATTACTGAAAATTAATCGCGGAATTTCTCCAATTATTTTAATTTTAAATATATATATTTATAAATTTTGAATTTTGATTTTCCGAATTTTAATTTTTTTCCTGTTTTTATATGGATTGCTTTGAATAGGGTAAGATGGTCTATGCCGAAAGAGGGGAAAAGCGTGACGATTTGCAAGGTTTCATTTTTATCCGTTGGCACTTACCTTCGTCGTATCCTGAAAGTCCCTCCTGTGAAAAGACATAAAAGCAGGATAAAAAACGTGGACCATGCTCCATAACGTGCTTAAGCATGCTACCGCGAGCTTAATAAGAAAAAAAGGGAGTTTTCGAGAAGGATTTACAAGCCACTCACACAAGTCACGCAACAAAGATTGGAAACAGGGATGGAAGTCAGAGACTATTAGTCCCAGCAAGGATGGCCAAATCGAAAAGTAAAAACAACTTATACTTACCACGTCAGTAGCCTTAATTAATGATGAACACACGATAATTAGACCCAGGATCAATGGGATACTTGATGACAGTCGGATCCAGGAATCCTAATCAGAAATGTCACCAAGAGAAGTTTCTAGTTAATGACGTCACTATCCGTCCGTGTGACGCAGACTGAGGTCAAGACAAGACCTGTCAGCTTGCAATTGGGATTTTACAACAGTGAATCTGGCTTACCATAATTGCTTAAAACGTTTAACTTCAACGCTTAAATTACGACAAGGAAAGCTGGCACTATCCTTAGTATTTAGAGAACCTCACTATTGGTTATGTAGAATTACTGATTTGGCAGTCCTTTAATGGTAAAGGTTGGGAATATTTTTGTGAGGTGTGCTGTCAAGCAGCTCCCTTTTCCTTCTCGTTTGGTTGGAAGTGCCCAAGTGGACTTGGGCAGACTTGGCGAACGAAGCAGTGAACATCCTAAACAGGTTTGAAGCACCTTTGGGTATGCATAAGCGGTCAAGAAGCCCGTGAATGCCCTAATGTAAAAGAAGACACAGGTAGAAGCGAAATCAACACGATATGGAACGTAAGGGCCAGTCAAGTAACTTTTCTGAAACAAGCAGGATACTGGTCTGGTGACGCCAGGCTTACATGATTTGTATCAGGCTTTCATTTGCGGAAGGATTTGAAAGTGTGCCATCGTTTTATCCCAAGCGGATTGCACTTATGAAAGACACGGAAGCAAAGTTGTCCATCCGAAATTCGCGGGAATCCATATTTTCCTAAACTTTCACTAGATGACGTTTGCATGTCTGTTTATAAAGAAACATTTTTGTAAAAATGGTGACATGCTTTCCATGCTGGACTATGCTTTAAATTTGTGATAGCCAGTTTTTCCCCCAAGGTCTTCAAAGCAGTAAATTACGTATAGAAGAGTGTTTAGGCACTTAGTGCAAATTGCGAAGCACGTGACTTAAATTAGTAAGTGCGACGAGTATGACTGAAATCACATGGAATCAACTGTTACCCATGCAATGTAGCCATCTAACGATTCAATCGCAATTTCGTTTTTCCAAATTGGATTTGAGTATATTCTGGTTTCTGGTATTTATGTATGCGTATGGGAACGAACCAGGTTAAATCTGTTTGTTCCACAAGCCGTATGGTAAGTTTGAGTGACTGGCATTATTTAAATATGTTATTATTGAAGGTAGAATTTTGACTGGAGTTTTAAGTTTTTGTATGACTTTCTTATGAGTGTAACATATATCAGTTAGTTCGTTCAGGTACCCAGCTTAAAGACGCAAGATATAAAGAAACATTACTCTCGTTTGCAGATGTGTAAAAACGTTGGATTGATTAAATATTGAGGTGATAAATTCCTATGTTAGTAAGATTGAAATATTTAGAAATGGATTATAAACGTGGGTAACGGAATCATATAGCAGGAAATGAAACGGAGTTGCTTTTCTAGTATATATATTTGCATCGTGCAGCTTGATAGATCAGTCACAGCAAGGCAAAATCATGCAGCAATACCGGCTTGCTGAAGTATTAGTAATGTGGGCGGATCAGTCCCATGGGTAGAGCGTGACCAGCAGCCGCAGGGGCAGTGTAAGCATAAGGTTGCATCACGATTGCTGCCACTTGATTGCTGTAGCCTCCGTGACCACCGTGGTCGCCACCAAAGCTGCATTAATATAATAATTTTAATTTCAAAAACTATGTTTTATCACTTTACTTACTCGCCACCAAAACTATAACCGTGACCGCCACCATGTCTAAATTCCAATTTACTATAAGAAACGATTCGAACTTTATGAATTAAGTTTCTTACCCGCCGCCGCCTCCTCCTCCACCAGAGTAACCGCCATCATGACCTCCATGTCCGCCTCCACCTGATTGGCCACCTCCGTATCCTCCATGACCGCCATATCTATTAATTTTCCAAAATTGTTTTAAATTGCTTGGATTGAAAAAATAATAATAATTTTTACCCGCCGCCGCCGCCTGAGTGTCCACCTCCGTATCCTCCATGACCGCCATATCTATTAATTTTCCAAAATTATTTTGAATTAAAAAAATAATAATAATTTTTACCCGCCGTCGCCGCCTCCGCCTGAGTGGCCACCTCCGTTTCCTCCATGACCGCCATATCTGTAAATTTTCAAAAACGTTCTGAATAGCGTGTAATTCTTTTTTAAGTAAAAAATCTTACCCGCCATCGCCGCCTCCACCAGAGTGGCCGCCTCCATATCCGCCGCCTCCGGATTGTCCATCTCCATTTCCACCGTCGGAACCACTGCTCTTAGAGCTGGAGCTTTTTGAACCATGCGAGCCTTGAGCAGACATTAAGTTATTATACTATAGCAATCTGCTTCATACGGTTAATACCTTTCTTTCCGTAATTGCTCTTGTGATCTCCATAATTGTCAGAGTAGCTACCTTTGTCATCATAACCTTTCTTAGAGTGTTCATCATGGTCTTTTCCTCCCTACAAACCGGATTAGAGTAATTAGGTTCGAACATTTGCTCAGGTCCGCTATGTTGTAATGTACATACTTTGTAACTGTCTCCGTAGTATTTGTCTCCTTTGTTGGAATCGTGGTAAGCATGGAACTCATCGTAGTCCTTGTAGTGTTTGGAATCATCTTGGTCGTCGTGGAATTGTTCGTCCTTCTTGTACTCTTCCTTGTGGTAGACATCTTTGTGACCCTGTGTGAATGGTTAGAGCATCACCTAATAACGGAACTCATCTTGACAACCTAATCGATTAACTTACCTTGGTGCTGTGTCCCTTGTTGTTATGTCCTTTGTCTCCCTTTTCGTGTCCCTTCTTACCCTTCTCTCCCTTATCGGAGTGACCCCAGTTATTTCCTTTGTAGTCACCTCCTACAAGAGATTACCAATTAAATACTATCCTAGTCGGTTTCTTATTTTCAGAACTTACCTTTGTAACTTTTCCCACCCTTGTCGTAGTGATCTTCATGTTGCGACTTAGAATGGTCTCCCTTCTTACTTCCCTATAATAAAAAACTTAGTTACCAGCTGATCTTAATTCCGGCAGTCTTACTTTGCTTCCGCTTGCATCGTGATGACCACTCTCGTCTTTGTGTGAAGATTCATCTGCATGCCCTCCGCCGCCTCCACCACCGCCTCCGTGCCCTCCGCCGCCTCCACCGCCTCCTCCGTATCCTCCTCCGTACCCTAAAACGAAACATTTAAATTGTTATTATTATTGTGTAAGTATTAGCTTGGTACTTAAAAAGTATTAATATTTAGTTAATAGCGTTTATTTAAGTATTATTATTGTATATATAAATATATACCTGATGCCGCAAGAGCGAGGTCTTCAGCTCCGTCCAGTGGTACCGTTACCCAAGTTTCTTCAGCCGGTGTTGTTTTGGCTGTAGCAATCGCGGCAGCAGCAATGACGCACAGATACTAAAATAGATAATAATTAATGAAATGGTTTGATTTCGTTAACTAATACTTTACCAGAGAGAGCCTCCATTTTGCCATGGTGTCGAGTTAGTTTCACTTCAACTGAGCTGTCCTACTAGGAAGACGGCAGAGGAGGAAGGGAATGATTTGTCTAGAGAATTGCTCCCTTTTATATTCACGTTGACACCTTACTTTCTGATATCTTATTGACAAAAACTGCTTAAAAAGCTCGCTCTCTTTCACGACTTGCTCTTAGCCATGGTGTCATGCACGTTTAAACGTTCGAACGGCTGAATGATTTCAGGAAGGCGTTGAACTAAGTGGGGTTTTTTTCTTGCACATTTTGTTCGTGTCTGGATTTGCTTTATAGATTAAAGCTTTATCCACATTATATCGCATCTGGATTAAGACCGCTTTCATCTGTTCAAGCTTACATATACCGTACGTCAACGTTTCCTAATGTCTGATTTGAAAGTAACGTGTGTGTGAGAATTTTTAATTGCAAATGTAAGAATTAGGCAAAAACGTCTATCTATTTTATCAACATTGAGGTGAAACTTTTATGACTGTAAGTGAAAAAAGTAGGAAGTAGAAGCAAGAAAATGTAATGACTTTAAAAATAATATTCTCTTTGTCCTCATTCTTAGTAATTGTTTTAAATTTTTGTTAGCAACTCGAGTGTGCGCATTTGGAACTGGTTTCTTTAGCAGACAACAAATTGTGCCTCGTTTTGCAATAAACTTTGTAACCTGTTTATAAAGGATTAGCAAAAAAACGTTGCAAAAACTCCAAATTGTGCACTACTAAGAAACTGTTTAAGACCAACTTTCGTATTGACTTTTCGCAAAACGATTTGGATAGGTGTGAATATTCTGTTTTTTAAGTTTATTACTCCAAGAAATCGGAAATGTGTTCTAAATTCACCAAGAAACGTAATTAAAACTAATTGGTTACAATATTTGCTAAATCATTTCGAAGCTCTTGTTTTATATTATTCTGAATGAAAAAGTTATCAAAGAATTTCTAAGTTCTGGAAAATTTGCGTCTGATTAAAAGAATACCGGAAATTCGTTTGCCAATGTATAGTGTATTTAAACATATTGCTAGTGGGTTAGTGGCGTGATTCCTTTCTTGCCGAACTGGTAGAATTACATTGCAGTTAACTAGCACTGTAGGTCTTATTTACGCTCCTTCTTTATAGAATAGGCCAAAAAGCATAGTAATCCCCAACGTTGCACTGGTTAATGCCTCGCAAAAGGAAGAAAAAGCCATTGGTACCCCAGTCATAGCCCCAGGAGTTCTTAACGTGCCAGTAGGGTTTGCCATCCTTAATACCCCAGCCAGCAATCATTACTGCGTGGTTGTGAGGACCGTTACAATATCCGTCGAATACATTCCCTCTATAGTGAACACGTTAATAATGTAAATCCTGGGCTTCCAATTTTAATTTTAAATGAAAGTCGGACCCGTAAAATTGTCCCCAGTCAGCGCCCATGTGAATATAGATGGCAACAGGTCCATTAGCACTCGTCATAGCGTTCAATAGGCCATAATCGTTCCATTTTTGCTCGTAACTGGGGTAACTCTTGTAACCCCGTAAGGTGGCTGCCTTTAAACCATACCAATAGTTACAAGGTTGGACCTATTGTTTGAATGGTGTTGAAACTTCATTATATGTAGTCGTTATTGCCGTAATGTATTACTGTTGGGGTCCAGGTCTGTTGGTATGGTAAAGTCCTCTCCAAAGCAACGCCATTGTCTGTCAAGTACTGGAACGTATTGAAAATGTGCCCTCCATTACAACCCCAGTTTCCAGGATACGCAGAACTGCAACTCACTACCTGTTGCTCACTAAAGTCAGGAACTCCGCCATACTTGTAGGAGTGATACCACCTATATCGGTTAACCAGTTTAATATTAAGACAAATGAAAGTAAAATAGAAAAGTATTCACTCGTAGAGACCGATACTCGCGAAGGCATAACAGGAACCGCAAACACCCTGATTTCGAACTCCCATATAACGCACTATTGACCAGTCAACCTGCAAGTATTATTAAAAATCTTATACCAGGTAATTCGACCAAGGCGAACAACCGACTGTCCTCGATACGTTTGGTAGATCTATAGTACTTACGGAGTCTTAGTGTGTAACGTATTACTAACCAATTAACTTACGTAGTCTAATAGACGCGAAACACCGGCGCTACTGTTGGCTTCTATTAGTGGCGCTAATTGGGAACCTTCAGGCACAGTTGAGTTGTCAACTTCCAAAGGTTTTAACATGGCATTGGCAAACTCTTCCATTGTCTGAAAATAATAAATACAAGTCATTCAATGGTACAATGACTCGCAATCTCTTGGTATTTGTTATTAAAAGTGTACATTTACGGCGTACCAAATCTGAGAACGAGTTGTGACGCATGAACCACGAAACGTTGCCAGCACCATGTTCAAGATTATGTTTCTTGATTTTGGCGTCATTGCTGTGAAAATTGGCGCGGGCCTTGGATTCCTTTTCGTCGCTTTTGTATTGCTTCTTGTGCTGACTCTGAAAGCAAATGAGCAGCATAGGGAAATGTGTGAAGTCGAACTCAATCAAAGAAGGGATATTGTCGAGTTCTTTGAATTGTCTACCTTGAATTCTTCCCAAGTTAGGTCTTTGGCCTTTCCTGTGTCTTCAGATGGGTCTCCCCATGCAGCCACTATGACTAGGGTGGACAGCAGAAATAGTCGACCAACCAGCTTCATTTTTGCAGGATTGGACGGTACTTTACGTTGCAGTAGTCTACCAACGACTGTCACACTTGTGGATCCAGTACATTTATCTACCTCCTTAAGTAGTGGAAGTTGTCTTAACTTCTTTTCCTTGTGGTGTCATCCCAATAAAACTAATTCCTTACACCTGCGGGAAGTACTTTGTCACTTGCACTTCATACATTTGTGGGAATTTGTCGCCGTCATACCAGCTATTGTTCAATGGGTCTTCGTTATTGTTCAAAGTGTCCTCAGAGCCTTTTCCTTGTACTGTTTAGTAGAAAGGACAACTCAATCGTGCAACTTCTTTATGTAGCAAATTAACAAGATTCTCGTATCGGCAGTTCACTATTTGTCGTTAAGGCCACGGTATATTTGAACCCCCTATGGCGCTGCAGTATGGCAAATTTGATTCGAAAATTTTCATTCTCTGTGCAGTATAATGAAATTGTGTTATGGCAGTTATTCGTGGATGTATAAATCTATTTTGCGTGCTGATTTTCATTTTAATATCGTTTCACTATTTTCCATAGTGTTCAAGTTACAAAAATTTATAAATAAATCATTTATCAAAATATTAAGCAGCAGGTAAAGCAGATTCTGTTGTTAAGATATTTTTGGAAAAAGTATTTTTAAATTATCGCTTTCTGTTTCCTTTAATTTCTTGTTTTAAAGTTATGAAATAACAATGAGAAATAGTATGATGTCAGTGTCATCTTTTGATAAGAAGGATCAACTTCTTGCAGTAGACAGTGGCCTTAAATCATAACGTTAGCTAGTATCTCCCTGACTACCATCTGGTGGCGTAAACATATTGGAATGGTCGCGTGTCTTCTGCGTAAAGAGATATAATTTAAAAAAAATAAATAACGATGTTTTGTTGACCATTTTGCCAATTCCTGTCAAATCTTATAGATCCTATACAAAAAAGAAGTGTCCCTGAATTTGCAATGAATGAAAGAAAATTTTTAAACGATGTGATACTTTGGTAAGTCTCTGTAGTGAACATTTCACCAAAGACCAATCTGATAGTACTGATCGACAATTAGCAAGGGGATTTCGGATAAAATGTGCTAGGAATTTGTTGCCAATTCCCTACAAAGTTTGATAGGCCGGCTACTCCCGTTTCTTCTGTAGCTGAAAGTGGTAGGGCTGAGCACCTCCAATTTTAGGGGTAGGAATGCTAAAACACTCAGCAAATTCCTCTTCTTCCTCCTCTAGAACAGAGGTTCTCAAACTGTTTCGTTCGCGGCGCAATAACAGTATCCCCAAATTGCCGCGGCGCCCCTCAGAACATATGCCTATCTAATTGCTGCATTTATGAACTTCCATGAATCTTTCGCGGCGCCCCTGCAAGCCCACCGCGGCGCACAATTTGCGGACCGCTGCTCTATAATGTGGCTTCTGTCAAAATACTAGCTTTCGTCCTAGTCTTCTGACACTTTTATTTTCGTTTAGGAAGCTCACTTCGACACTGTGCACGCAATACGTAGGTCCGTGAAGCGTCCAGGAATACGGCCAATTAATGCTACGTCACAGGGCCCACGTGTCCGCACTGGCCAATGGCAAAAATGACCCTTTTTTTACCCTTTTTTACGACTTACCCAAACTCTACCCCTCCCCTTCCCTCTTCCCTCTACCCCAACCCCCTAGATTAGAAGAGGATTCACCTCTTCTGCCTTACGTGATTAGTTATTTGTACAAGTGACTGTATTTACATGGTTATCAATAAAAGAACCATAAACAGGCGTAAGCCTACGATGGAGAGTCAATGTTAAAAAAATAAATAAAAAAATGACCCGTTTGAATTTTAAAACTTCTTTCCTAATATCTCAGTTTTCTTTCGCGCATGACAAACATAAGCATATCACCGGAAACTAGATTTTTGCCTCTTTTTTAAACAAAATTGTTCTTGGTGGCTATTTACCTTTAAAGAAAAAAGTTTGGTATGATTTTTGGATGAGCCAAAATTTACTTTAGCTCTATCAGCATAGCGACTTCACGCGGCTTTGCTTATTTCATTATTGAGTAACTGCCAACAAGTGTAAAAATATGGGAAAGGCTAGATCATTAAATTTTTTTTATTTATTTATTTTTGGCGGAGCTCAGTTTTTAGCATTGAATTTGAAGCTGACTAATTTAAATTAATATAATTAGACAAAAATTTCGTTTGGTATCGAGCAAGTATATTGCAGTGCAGAATGTTATAGGTTATTTCGTATTGTGTGGTATTAGATTTACGAAGAAGCACACGATAGTAGCAAAGATTCCGCTTTTACAACATTGGCCACCATGCGTTATCGCTTCCAACGTTGCAATCATTAACTCCTCGCTTAAGGTACATAAATCCGCCAGCACCCCACCCAGTACCCCATGAATTCTTTACAAGCCAATACGGTTTGCTATCCATAATGCCGTAACCTTCACTTGGACTTACCCAAACTGGGACTGATTAACTGACATGACCTTGTACCTTTACTATTTATATAAAAGACCATTCTTTTGTAAGTACAGGCAGTCTTACGTTGAACCTTGATTACTTTACAGAGGCATTTCAATACAGACATTTGTATAATTACAATAGAAATATGGAAATTGCCATGTGTTTCAAATATTGAGGTAATACCTATATGCAATAAAGCATTGTAAAATTACAACCATTTCTTACAGTTTAGTTTTGATGGAAGCATATAAATTCGTTTTACTATTCATGTGTATTTTCTTTTAATGCAAGAAGGTATATAAGTTTCGGTTTCATACTATAGGATTTCAACAAATAGGAACAGCAGACATGTGGTGTAAAACCTTTCTGTTTGTATTCTTTTAAGGTAACAATAAAAACAATATTTTATCTTGTGATTGGAATGTATGAAATACTTCAGTTTCGTCACAAGGTTCAAAAACTAATATAGAGGAAACCAAAGTCTCGTGTACAGGAATTCTGTTTACAAAACGGTAGGCCACCAAGCGTAATCAGTCGCAACGTTGCATTGATTGACGCCTCGCTTTAGGTACATATATCCGCTGAGACCCCAACCAACACCCCAGGAATTCTTGACGAGCCAGTATGGTTTGCCATCCAGGTTGTCATAGCCACCAATTATTACTGCGTGGTTTCGCACTCCATCGCAATACCCGTCATACACCGCTCCACTACGTGTTAAATCAATACATGTATACATGCGTGCTTGAAATGTCAATGTCTACTAGCTTTAATATAAATTACCCATAGGACTGCCAGTCACCATTTGCATGAATACCCATTACAACAGGTCCTTTCGCTAACAAAATAGCGTATTGAATTCCTAGGTCGAAGAATAGTTGCAAGAGACTAGCGTAACCATAGACATTTCCCAAGCCGGCAACTTTCATGTCTGTTGTATATTTGCATGCAGCAACCTAAATGATTAGTAAGAGTTCAAATTTTGTTCTATGCAACGTTCCGATAAAATTTTGTCTACTGTGGAGTTGAGCTTTTGCTTGTATGGATAGGAGGCCTCTGAGGCAATACCGTACGCTTGTAGGTACTGAAAGGTGTTGCCGAGATTGCCGCCATTACAACCGTTGTTAGAAAAATTGTAGCTGCAACTCACAACCTGTTGTTCACTGAAATTAGCACGAGCGCTGTATTTGCAGTTATAATACCATCTAGAAAAAAAACATTTTTGATTTGCAAATCAATTAGTTTTAATTTAGTCATCTATACTCAATGAGTCCTATAGCGGCGAAGGAATAGCAAGAGCCACAAATACCCTGGTTCCGAACTTGCATGGGGCAAAGTGAAGGGTAATTGACCTGTGAGCGTTTTGTTAAAATAAAAAACTTAAATCCTCTATAAGTGCTTAATTAAGTTACAGAGTCGGGAAGCTGACGAATGCTGACAGTTTCATTCGCATGAATTAAAGGCAGAATATGAGCGCCAGGAAAAGACGCATTAGTTGACGGCAAATCCTTTAGCATAGCTTGGACAAATTCTTCTGTACTCTAAAAGTTAATTATGTTAGCTAACATTATACGTGCGCTATTTGCTTGGAATGTCTACCATATCAGAAAACTCGTTGTGGCGCATAAACCAGGAAGACTTGCCAGCAGCGTGAGCCACATTGTGATTTTTTATTTTGGCGTCGTTGATGTAAAAGTTGGCACGGGCTTTCAACTCTTTCTCGTTAGAATGATATTGCTTGTCGTTCTGGATCTAAAGGGAATAGCATTAGTAAATATTCCAAACTGAAGCTGAAATTTGAGTTGAATTTTAAAACTGATCGGTTGCTTACCTTAAATTCTACCCAGGCCCTGTCTTCGTCCTTCCCTTTGTCTTTAGAGAGGGCTCCCCAAGAGGGCACGACAAGTAACGCAGGTAGCAGAAGTATGTAGCAGGCAACTTTCATGGCTGAAGGAACTGTGGGCTTGCGTCCCAGTACTAATGTTACCCGAGAATGCAGCAAGGTTTTTGTTGTTCTATTACATTTTGACCCGTTATATACCCCCGAAGTTTTCACTAGCCTTATCTGTTAGTTATAATAAAACCACTTAATTATTTCCCGTGCTTTTCCTTATACTTGTTCAAAACGCTAAGTTATATCTGGCTCTAGAACGTGGCATTAATAGCAGCAAGGTTTTTGTTGTTCTATTACTATTACCCGTTATATACCCACGACAGTTTCCACAAGCCTTATCTGTTAGTTATAATAAAACTATTTTAATCATTTCCCGTGCACCTGTGAACAGCCATTTTATTGTAAAGTAACTACAAAATTGTAATTATAGCCTTACGAAAAGCGCTCTTAGTCAACGATGAATTCGTTGACAAATTCGAATTCGCATTTGAAATGCGGTTTCGTTTATTCTTATAAGATCCTGAGTCTCGGAAGTATGTCAAATGAAAAGTAACAGTTTAGGAACAATCTTTTTTTTTTAGAATTCGACTTCCGAGAATATCGGTCCAGGCTGGGCAGAGGAAAGTAATATTGATATCATTACATTTAAATAGTTTTGTACGGTTTTTCTTCGTAACGCACCGTGCACTTTCTTCGCACGGTTTTTCTTCGTAAGGTTCATGTTCGTAGGGCTTTTCTTCGTAAGGTTTTGCTTCATAAGGCTTTTCTTCAAAGAAAAGCCTTACGTACATAAACCTTACGAAGCAAAACCTTACGAAGAAAAGCCCTACGAACAGATCCCGGGAAAAGACTAGCCGGTTGGATACACGCCCCCTTCGTCTTACGAAAGCAAGCCAGAGTACCCCACTGAGAAAAAGGCCTACGAAATGCCTGCCTATGAGCTTCAAACCACCTACAAGAACTACGAAACCACTTACGCTCCGACCACTTATGAAACTACGACACCCTACAAACCCGCCTATCCAACTTACAAAACTACCACTCACGCTCCAGCTTACGAAGTCAAAATTTAAAATTATGCTTCGACCGCTACATATGCTCTACCCCCTGCATACAAGACTAATGATAACAAACCACAACCGAGTTACCCCGCTCCAGTCAAAGCCTACAAGCCTACTTACCCTGCTCCTGCGAAAAAATACAATTCCGTTCTTTAGGTAAAACCAGCCAGCTCCAAAAGTCTACAGCCCTGCTCCCAAGCCATACCCCGCCTCCATGGCCTCCGCGTACCCCGCTTCCAAAGCGCCCGCCTACAAAGCTCCTGCTTACTCCGCTCCCAAAGGCCTACGCAGCCCCCACGAAATCCGGTTACAATGCTCCACAAAGGAAGTACGCGCCAGCCCCAAATTATAGTGTCTATTATTATTACCAAACCTTTCAAATATTGCCGAGTGACACAGGAAATTTTAAATAAGCTGTTGTATGTCTTTCTAAAATAAAATGTGCATAATATTGTGATGACTAAAGATTGCTTTTATGCAATCGCTTCCAACTTCCTTTATTTGCCCTGGATTTGAATCCAGCAATCTCTTTTCTCTGTAGTTCCCTCAATGCGCAATCGCTAGTTTTCATTTCGGATTTCCGGTTTACCCTTGCAGTTCCGCAGGGTGCGGTAAACTGCTGAGAATGGTACCCTTGGCGGCTTTGATTACTGGAATATTAAGTAACAGCTGGGGTACTGATTGGCGACAAAATGGGCAGATTACATATAATAAAACCCACACTAGGTTGGAGGTTTTTGACATTCCTACAGTCAAACCGAAAATTGTATTTGACAATACCGCCTCCCCAAAAAACGACAGCTTTTCTTGCCCTTTTAAATGTAACGGTATCAATATTACTTTTCTCTGCCCAGCCTGGACCGATATTCTCGGAAGTCAAATTCTAAAAAAAAAAGATTGTTCCCGAAATGTTACTTTTCATTTGATATACTTCCGAGACTCAGGCTCTCATAAGAATAAATTAAACCGCATTTCAAATGTGAATGCGAATTTGTAAACGAATTCATCGTTGACTAAGTACGCTTTTCGTAAGGCACTTTTTTCGTAAGGCATTTTGTAATTACTTTACAATAAAATGGCTGCTCACAGGTGCATGGGAAATGATTAAAATAGTTTTATTATAACTAACAGATAAGGCCTGTGGGCTTGTAAGGCTTGTGTTGTGTCGGGGGTATATAACGGGTAATAGTAATAGAACAACAAAAACCTTGCTGCTATTAATGCCACATTCTAGAGCCACATATAACTTAGCGTTTTGACCAATTATAGTGGATAATTTAGACAACGGAAGAAAAACAGATGCTATGTGAGCTAGGTTTTATCGTCAGTGTAATGTGCATAACGACGCATTGGACGAAAATCGTTTTACAGCAGGACACGAAGTCGGAATGAAAGTCGAAATAAATGTACACGATGAGAAGTCGATGATTTTAGGACTAGTTCTATATTTCCCACCCAAATTACCACTAAAAACAAGCATACAAAAATATATGTATATCGTCCCCGGCTGGAAAGGCAACGTTTCCAATTCCGCAGAAAATGTCAAGGTCCGGTCACAATGAGGTTGACCCTTGACGACTAGCCTGCCTGACCTTGGCATTCGAGCCGGAACAGTCAGTGTGGCTAAATTACCAGCTGGGACATTTGAAGCATATACTTGGATAACTTGTATACCCCCAACAAATAGTTAACCAGTGTATTACACATTAATTCCTTTTTAGTCGAAGATATAGCAGAACACTAGAATTGTGGCTAAGTATGCCCGGTCGAAAAATGCATTAGCTAACAATTGAAATTTTATTCATTTATAGAACTATAGCATTAGTAGTAAAAATAAATCAATGCTCAATTAACTAATTTCTTGTAACTTTTGAGGTATCATAATTTAAGACGGTTATGGGATATGGGTATGAAACATGTATTGTATACGCTGAGCATATATTTAATTCAATATTGGTACGTTAGAAAATTTAAGTTAATCAGTCTGAACTTATGCAAATTATTTTTAAAAATAAGATTACTTTATAAGCCCATCATAATTGTTGGATTAACTAAGGGCCTCTTATATCACCAACGTCTCTAAGCTTAAGCGAATGCGTCGGTCCTTCCGGATAGATATTTATCCGGACAACTGGTTCTACGGTGGGGAGAAATGCTAAATTTTTCCGTTGAAAAACTCGAGCCATTCTTTATTCCAGGAAATTTAGCTTTCTGTATTCCTGGCCAACTTGACTATTTATTGTCTTGTATCCGGTAAGCTAACCAAAAAAAGGATTTTTTACAGGAAAAATAAATTTTGAGGGAGGAGGTAAAACCCCTAACCCCCCTACTTCCCATCTGGGTACGAGGGTGCGTACAGGATATACTCAATGACCTCCGCCCTTTTAAAGCAGCTGGTCACGGCGATATACAACCAATTGTCATTAAAGAAATCTGGAATGCGATACAAGAGCGCCTATTAAACATTTTTAAATCTTCCCTAAAGCTAGGTTACTATACTGAATCTTGGAAGAAAGCCGAAGTACTTGTCTTCCCCAAACCACACGAAGCAAATTAGGAGATTCGGAAAATCTTTCGGCCAACATCACTACTTTCTGTCATGGGAAAAGTTCTTGAAAAAGCTGTTACCGAAAAACTACGACAGTTATTGATGACAATAACCTTCTTTCGGACAAACAGTGGGGCTTTAGGAAAAATAGATTCTCAGTTAATGCCCTAGAGACACTGAACAACAAGGTGTTACAAGGCTTTGACAAGGGAAAAGTCCTCACTGCTCTCCTAGATGTTATGTACCCCGGTACATGTGCACTAGCAAGCGCTAGGCTTGGGGTAAACGTGCACCAGTTTTCCCTTATTTTGTTTTGTATTACCTTGTTGGTACGATGTCAACCCCCGAGGTGGAAAAGTGAGTTGAGTTCGGGAGAGGTGAGTCCAAGAGAAGAAAGGAAGAGAAAGAGTGGTCGTGGAGAACGGAGGCTTGTTGTCAAGTGAGCAAGACTGATACGCGTGCCCGTGAAACCAACCCCCCATTAGTAATTATCAGTTACCTGTTACTGTTTTAACATCGACAGCTGAGGTGTTCGATACAGTGCGTATTTTCCCCTCGTTCTTCCTGTCAAACGTACATTTGCCCGCATAACATAGACATTAGTAGAGCGTTTGATATTGTTGTACATGATAAACTTGTCGCCGAACTCAGGAAAATCGAGACACCATTTCCTCTAGTTAATTGGATCTCCAGTTTCCTCCAAGAGCAAAATGCTGTAACAGTACAGGGTACCACGGAAAGCCAAGTACTATACATCAGATTTCAAAGGGAGTGTCCCAGGGGTCACCCCTTTCCCCACTTCTATTCCTGATTTACGTTAACGGCTGCTTTGGCACTATCAAGCTCAAACGGATATACCTTTAGGGCCATGAGGACGACAATCCAATTTTAACTACTTTTAGCAAGTCTAGTGAACAGCACGCCAAACTATTTGCCCAAAACATCACTGCACTTGAAAAATGAGGCTTACGACTAAACCTTAAGTTCGCCAAGGAGAAAACGGAATTAATTCATTTTCACCGCAAGCGTAGAACAGAGGATGCTCCCCTTGTCTGGGGACAAACTACCATCCACCCTAAAAGCTTTGTTCGCTACCTTGGACTTCATTTCGACCAAAAGCTGAACTGAACAAAAGATATATCTTACTTAGTCAGCCAATGTAATTACTTACTGCTAAGAATAAACAAGATTAGCAATTGGTGCAAGTTCATCACTAGTACGCAAATAAAAAACTCTTTCAAGCGATAACTATTGCTAAAATACCCTATGGGTACCCAGCCTGGTCCAATGCCTCCAAATCTAAACTGCAACCACTCTGTCAACTAATCAGAAAAGGCCTACTAACAATCACAGGTGCTTTAAAGATTACACCAACAGCAACCCTCGAAGTGGGAACTGTAATACCTTCTCTAGAACTTGCCCTATTGAAAAGCCATCTGAACTACTACGCTGCTAGGAACTGGAATAAGTGGCCTGCCGATCGTAAAACTCCCAAGAAAATAACATATACATCTTGCTCTGAAAGAGCACGCCAAATGATTGCTAATGCATAGACAGCATTTCCCAAGTCCCTTAAAGAAACGAAAGACTATCTCTAAATTTCCCCTGCGAAACGTATTAAAAGAATTGATAATTACACGTGTACTTGTAAATCCCAGGCCACACAAAATGTTCCCCACCTTATGATTCATTATACAAAGTTAAACCATGAAAGGGCCAAATTGCTACGACAATTACCTACGCTAAAAGTAAATTTTAATTCAACCAATATTCCGTCTGATCCAAGAACTTTTGAGTCTGTCAAAAGTCGCACAAGAAATGGAAAAAGTAGCAAAGCTCTAAAATAACTTGTCAACTATCCCTCCCCACTCCCTACGGACTTACCCAAACTCAACCCCTTCCCTCCCCTCTTTCCTCTACCCCGACCGCCTAGATTAGAAGAGGATTGACCTTTTCTAGTTTATGTAATTAGTTATTTGTACAAGTGACTGTATTTACATGGTTATCAATAAAAGAACCATCAACAGGCGTAAGCCTACGATGGAAAGATAATTTTTAAAAAAGGAAAAAAAAAGCAGGAAGTAACCGCTGTGCAGCAATCAGTCACACCATGTAATGGAATACAATACAATCATGTACTTAATTGCTTCTTAACTATCGAGATTAAGAGAATACACTACTCATATAAGAGATTATTGTCCATTCCCTGGTTTTGGGGTACTTATAAGAACAATAATCTGGTTGTGTTTCAGTTGGGCGGTATTTTGTGCTGCCCCTCAAATAAAACTTTTTAAAGTGAATGAAGTGTGACTTCTAGACCCTTTTCCTAACTCGGTAGCACTAGTTCTGTTTTCTTCCTCGTGTTGTTGTTCTCCGTTATCCTCGAAGGCATGGTTTTCGTGACACAACGGACTCATTCTGAAGCACTGTTTCTATTTCAATAGCTGTCGTCACCTCGAGTTTTTCATTTACTTCCTTTATTTTCCCATTATTTGCTACCGTTACTGGTCGACCTATTAATATTTAATTTCTTAACATCTTCAAGATAATGATTGAGGCTAATCCTTACGTTTATCTTTGAAGGCAAAAATACATTCTAGAAACTCGAAAACGGTAATTCGATATTAGTCGATATAATGAAAGCTAAACCCATGGAAATAGTCACATGTGAAATATAAATGAGAGCCTAGGAATTTGGTTAGAACTTCGTTTTTTTAAGTGTTATAATGGAGTTACGATGTCTGTGGGTGTGTAATAAGAAGCAATCCGGGCCTGCGAATTCTACACGTTAATCCAGTGTATATGCGTTAAGTACGTGGTGTACGTGAGGCGACTTAGAGGCACGAATCCATCCCAAGAAAGAAACCGGTCAATGACTCCTGGAAAAGATTAAAAGTTTTCACTGACCAATTTTCCATGTCTTTTTTTCTATGAATTGCATATTCGTTCATCTTACCTACTTAACCATGTACACAAGCAAAAACAACCCATCGTAGAATAAGGGCCCAGGTAAATCGATGCAATCCTACATAGGCCACTCGTAGCATTAAAGTTATGTTCGGGGTACGACTCTTGAGTTCGTAGTCGTACATGTCCTTTTTTGTATGAATTGCATATTCGTTCATTTTACCCACTTAACCATGTACACAAGCAAAAACAACCCATCGTTGAATAAGGGCACAGGTAAATCGATGCAATCCTGCATAGGCCACTCGTAGCATTAAAGTTATGTTCGGGGTACGACTCTTGTGTTCGTAGTCGTACGTAGTACACTATAGTCAAACCTAGAGCGATTGATATCGCCCAACCAGTTACTACAGTTAACTAAACAAACACGTTGGAATAACAGCTAAGTCAGAATTTGGCAAAAAAAAAATTTAAATCCATTACCGGTTGTAGTTTCGGTGGGTTTTCTTCTTGTCTTGTGTAGAGCCCGGCCTATGAAAATGCCCATTAAATGGAGAGCGATACGGCAAAAAGGTTTCTCGTAGTATAAAGAAATGAAATCCACGTTATTAAAGTCACCGGAAAAGTAAAAGTTATTATATATTTAGTAAAAAAAAATAATAATCTTACTATCGCAAGTTCATCAAAGTTGGTGACAACCTGTTCACACCAACAATAGTTAAAGTTAATACAAGGACCCTGAATTTACAAAGTCCAACCATGCTAAACCCGCACGACGCCATTTCCATAGCGACCAAATAACGAACGGAGTAATGAGGAACATTTGCATATCGTTGGCCATATACCAAGTCTCTACCATACACGATTTCCATCGTATTATGTTATAAAAAAATTAATGGGAGACGACATTATAATTCTATATCAAATTTCAAATTTAGGAAATTTAATTTGAGCACTGAAGTTTTAATGAACCTACAGGGTCATGTAGGCATTCCATATCAACTAGATAAAGGGTTCGAGAAGAGAATAACACATTCAAGAAACCGATTCAGCTGCTATTGGCAGCTGCCAATAAAGTAAAGAAAAATTCATACATAACAGATTTTATATTCTCTATGTTTTATGCAAAGTATAAAGAGTTACACAGTAGGATAACAGACATATCTTCCAATTTTAAGTTTTTCTGACGACTGTCTCGGACCCCAGAGTACTTTTAGGTAAAAATGCCATAATATCAAAGGGTACATTCACAAACCTCCCAGTGCAGTTCAAAAAAGGTCACGATAATTTATAAAGCGCAATGGCCATACGGCGGTCCAAAACTCCCTAGAATACCCGAGAGAAAGGTCACCAGTTCCCCCGTTTTGTGAATATTTGGTTCTCTTCTCGAACCCTTTCCTAGTAAATTAGGAATACCTACATGGTGGGCACATGGACAAGTCTGGGAATCCATCCCTCATATAAATTTCCGTGCCCACACACATCCCCTTGAGACCGAGAAGGGGTCGGAAAACCTTAACATTGGAAGATAACCCCTGTTATCCTACTGTATAAACCTTTATACTGTGTTTCTACTTATTATATGATTCTACGTTGTATAGTGTATAATATGTATAATCTGTTGAAGAACAGATTTGTTATACTGATTTGTAGACCTTCCATATGTCTATAAGTACTTGAACCGTAATTTGGAAAGAAGCGCGGTTGTGTAATTGATCTTAGTCTTAGTTATGAACTTATCTGCTATTCTAAAGATATTTTAAAGATACTTTCCAAAGAATGAAACCCGTTAAAGATGGGCAATTTTTGTATTAGGTAGCTTAGACTTGTTGCAATTTTTTTCGGAAAATGTCGAAGTTTTACGGGATTGAGCGACTTGTTCTTTTTTATCTTATCTGTGATTTGATTCTTCTGATTCCAATCTTTAACTGTGTAAAGTTTTGTGTCAACCATTCTTCGCTTGGTGAACAATTGGAACTTGGTGCGTTTGTTGATCTTCCTGGGCGTGATTCTGTTCGTGAAGCTCTAAATCAATAGCTCTATTCCCATCTTTGTGTTTAAGACGGTCATTGTGTTCGAATGCTTGGTTTTCGTGACCGACACTTGAGTCTGCGGCGTTGTTTCCATTCCAATAGCTGTCGTCACCTCCTCTAGCTTATCTTTTATTTCCGCTGTATATGTATTCTATTTCCTCCGTATTGCTGTGGATCGTGAGTCGCAACCAATCGTATCCAAGGCTGTACCAATAAGCAGCCGCAAACCCAGAACTCCAAATACTGACCTGTAGATGAGTTGCTGCATTAATTCCAGTATTAACTTACTATTACTAGTTAGGATAAATTTGCAATGCAAGCAAGACAAATGAGTAACACATTTTAAATGAGCTACTAATAAATGTTAATTGAAATTCAGTTTTAACCTCATTATTTTAGAGCTTACATCATCGCAATAGCTCCGGAATCAAAGGAATGATTTTTGTTACGGGTGAAACAACTGCTTTTGCCCTTTTGAACGCCCAACTGGATTCCATGGAAGGAAAACGATCCGACAGGTTCTGCAACAGCAATTGCTACTTCTTCAACCGAACATGTAGACGTCAACAGAATGCCCACTCTTTTTAGTCCATATTGTCATTCGTTCCTCGCCATAAATAACCTATGTTAAGCAGTCGTATTAAAGCAAGCGGATCACAATGGAGAGAGTTTGGTGTCGTTTATCGGTTCCACGGGTTCGCTGGAGCCAACGCTTGCCCAAATATGGATCAGACTGAAGACGTACCGCTTTTCTCGGTTTCCAAGTTTTGGATCTGATACATCTGGTGTGTGAATGGGAAGCAGGTGTACGTTGCAATACTGGCCATCGAAACGATCAATGCTAACATCCAAACACTGATCCAAATGACCCATTGCATGGATATTACCCCTCGCAAAGAGTCTTGTGATTTGCCCGTGGCATCTTACACTATAATAATACGTATAAAAATACACAGACTTAATTAAAAAACACAAATATGAAGACAATTGAAGCTTAATATTGAAGTCCCTACACATATTTAAGTATCGAACATTTGGATTTAAAATGGTTTTCACGCTTACTTTTCAAAGCCCAAGGTTCCAGTTTGGTGTAGCACTGGCTCTCTTGACACTGTTTGCTCACATTTTTGCTACCCGCCGAGGCTGTAAGGAATAAGCCAGCGGGACAATTTTCGTAAAGCTGTATTAGTTATGATTGGATCCGGAAACGTTTCATTGTTCGAATAACGATCTCTGTAGAACAGCTCTCTATAGTCTTCTAGTTCCCAAGCCGCATTGTCAGTGACAGATGCAAAGAGTAAAAACTGTATTGTCCACAAAAACGAACGCATGACGACGTCGCTAAACAAAACAACACTAGGAATAAGGTTGGTTGAATTGTTGTACAGCCTGTTATCAACACACATGCCTCTGGGGGAAACTTGTCTCTGTATTCTTTTATGAATAAGTTGACATATCTGTGATGGGTTGATATCATAATTCTGAGGGTCAGTCAGGTGATAAACCTTGGTTTCCTTTTGTTTATTTAAACCGATAAAGTAGCAAACACGTGTTAGAAACGTTACGATACTCTTCCACCCCTTCCTGATTTTATAATACACTCTTAATTGTGCAAAAACGTTTTTGTGATTCATAACGCACGTTTAAAGTCCTAACCAATGCGTCCGCTGTTTACCATCGCTACTAGGAAATGATTCGATTTAAAACAATGCTACATAAAAAGGATTGCATTCGAAAATTTGTGAGGTATTCTGTAGTGAATTGATGACGATAGCACTTTTTAAAAATATTATTTGGATATTCTAATCGAAAGAAGAAATGTAGCTATTTTGAGCCACATAAAAGAGTAAAAATAAACAGATCTACTAACGAGCAACTTATATTTCCAGCCATCTGTAATATTACGTAATTCCACCAACGGGGTAAGCACAATGAGAGAACTGTACAATTCACTGTAAAATCAGAAAGCAAGAAAAGGAGAAAGCGGAGTATATATAAATGAGAACAGAATCAAAAAGCTCCGTAAGCACATTTTTATCGTCATGATTTAGCTTGGACGAGATATAATACACATAACAAAGTTGCAAAGTTTGGTTGTGTACTCCAAAATAATAAAATATCACAAAAAAAAAGCCATATCCATTTAGCACCTCTTCTTCTTGCTAACTCTGCCTACGGTCAAGATTGTCACCGACAATCTTCAAGTATGAGAGTTTCCTATCGAACGCAACAAACCAATCGTCACAACCGTTTTCTTCAAATCAATTGTTTGGAAGACGTTCTACGAAAAAAATGCGGGGAGGGCAGGAAAGGAGCTTAATCTAAAAAACAGTATTGTAGCCGAAAGCTGCCACGGGAGCAGACAGAGAGAAGGCCCAAGCATGCTCCCAAAGCCAAATGACGAAAATTTTAATTTCCTCTACTAATAAAAGTCTCCGCTATGGTATCCGTTCCATTTTCCTTCGACGTCTTCCAAATTAATTGTTTCCTCGCCTCCGCCTTCCACGCCTTCCTCAAACAGCACTTGGTCCAATACTAGGAAAGATTCCATGCCAAACGTTTTACACAACGAAACCAAAAAATATAATCTTTATTGTGTAGCTTACCTAGAAAGACTTGCTCGATCCTTTTCATTACTTTCAGAGTACCCGATAACTCCCTAGAAGTGCTTCTGGCGGCCATGGAAGGACCAGGAGGTGTTTCTGCTTCGCTGAGGCGCAAAATCGTGTCATCTAAAGTCGCTAGACGTTCCACGTCATCTGCAAACTGGGGTTTCAGCTTTCGTAACAGGGCGTCCGCGTGACACCGGATTTTCCCAGACAACCCAAATATGGTATTGATAACCAAATTATCCAGCGCCTTAAAAATGCAAACAACAAATGTATAATGCAACCGCATCATTAAAGAAGAACGATAAGACATGAAAAATAAAGGCGAGAATCGACAAACATAAATTGGAAAACTCACTTCTAGTTTGGACCTAGTCCTAATCGACGCACTAGAGTTCGATGATCGCGAAACACGTGTTACATCGGAACTATCATCGCCAAATGCCTAAAAGTTAAAATTGGTAGTTAATTTTTCATATTCTTCGAACTAAAATAAATAATTAATATAATTATTTCGTGATATTATTGGATTTGATTTACTCTAGTAATGTTAGTATTAATATGATTCATATTTATAAAGAGGGTATAAATTAACTTTATAGCAATTATTATGACTGAAAATTACAAAAATTATTATGATATTTATTATTGTTATATAGAATAATTTGGTATAGTTAGATTTTGATGACCTAAAAATATTACTTTGTGGCGTGGGGACCCAGGACTTAACGAAGAATTATCTTCCAAAATCTCTAGTCCACTAATACGAGCGGAGGCATGAATTCTGCCTGAGCCGTTATTTCCTAGGTTTAATTTATGCAAATCCAAACATAGATCTTCTTTATCTGATATCCTCTCCTCCCACTGGTGATGTATTGGCTTCGGGAGGTTCTTTGTCGGAGACGGCGAACATTCTTCCTCCGCTTGGCTGTCGTTCACGTACGTAAACGAAGCTGATCGGATAATGGTTCGGGGTGGACTGGGACTGCGGCAGGGGCTTAACGAGGGGGCCATCATGCTTTGGCTCATCATGGGAGGCACAGACGCCACATGATGCAATGGTTCGTTGACTTGCTTTTTGGCTGCGTATTTCTTGCGTCCTTCCGCGGCGGCTTTCATGGGATCGTAAGTCTTCCGTCGTTTCCAGTTTTGGAATTCGGCTTCCTTGGAACTTAGGGTCGAGCTACTCCTCCGCCCACCTTGGGCGTTGGAATTGCTGTTCTGGTTCCCAGCTGTAAGTACGGATCCTACTGGATTAGGGCTCGGGCTATGACTCGAAGGCTGTCGGTGGGTCAGCGAAGGCGTTTTGGCCTGTTTCGGTTTGACACCCGCGGCCTTGTCGATATGTGATTTGGTCGACACACGTAAGCTGAAACGGCCGCCGTCTGTACGCGAAAAGGCAGATTTTTGGACTTCCGCCACGGTGCTCGCCACGGGGGGCGGGGTTTTGAAAGAAGAGGGCGGTTTGGAGGAATGAGAGAGTTTACGGGTCGCACCTGATGTCGGCGTGGGTGATGGAGAGACAGTGGTACCTCGTCTACGTTCTTGAGACTGGGAATCGGTGTCCAAACCAAGTCTGCCTCGTCGCAAGCTACACCAAAAACAAAATTAATAACCACGAGCTACATAGCACAGTTAAAACGCAATTTCCGAAATGCAAATACAGTAGATGCCGCTTATTGTGATCACGTTTTTCAAGTGAATATTGATCCTATTAAGCGGAGATTCTAGTAACCCAAAATCGGTTACTGGCTTGTTTAAAACAAAGCATCATCTACTTTTTGACACTCCCACACGTTAAGTTTTTTCGATTCGCTACGCCCACTATTGTTTATTTCGTAACGATTTTTCAACAATTTTGATAGATATGATTGAAGAATTCCGAATTTCACAGCCGCTCCCTTTATGGCACATCTTTTAAAGTTAACTTTTCATAAGTTTCAGTGAGGCGCAACTTCTCTTTTACATTTAGATCAACTGTTTTCTTGTTCGTCGCCATTTTTATATAACCACACGTCTAAAACACAACTAACACGGCGCCTTAGAAGCTATTCTTACACTTATAGGCAGGGTACTCAACACAATATCCCTTCTAATTTTCCCAGTCAATTAAAGGAACTGGTCAATCAAATGAATAACCTGCTCATTTAATTGATTGTGGAGTTCAGAAGAGATTTTTCCGTAAGCGAAGTAGTAGGTTAGAAATGACAGGATTGTTCAAAACGACGTAAAAGCAACGTCACTGGTCAATGTGCAGAGTTCATGTAGCAATCACTACTGTAGTTTCTTTACTGTACTGTGAAGATTCTTTTGAAATTGATTATAATTTCCGAGAGTGTGATTCTAGTAACCAATTAAAATGTTATGCATTTTATCATTTTGAATAGGTCCATTAAAATTTGATTCCAAGAAGCGGTTGATTCTAAGAACATGTGATCACAATAAGCGGCATCTACTGAATAGAACACATTTGAAATGAAATATGTGTACGGGCATCCTACCTGAGGGCTCGATTATAACGTATAGTGGGCGCCGGATTGAGTGTTGCTCTAGGCGATTCCGTGCCTTCGCTTTCTGTGTCTGATTGCAAAAACTTTCCGTCTTCGTAGTGACTCGGCAATTTCCCGTTCGACTCACTATCACTCAAAGGTGACAGGGAATTAGCATATTTGGCGTGTTCCACCGACTCCTCTCGCTGACCCCGCGACACTACGTAGGAAGTTTCTCGTAATAGCGTTTTGCTATTAGCATGGGGCTCGTCGATATCCAAGCTTTTCAGCTTGGCTTTCAACTGTGCGCTCAACTTGCGACCAACGGCATCGACGCCGTAATCGCGATAGGTTTCGGCAGATTTCGCCCGAGGTGTCATGGCCGTGGGTGTCATGATGCTGTAGCTGGTACTTGTATCCACATCAGAATCGCCTCCGGAATCATGAGATTCCAACGATGAAGATGCAAAACCACTCCCGCGATCCATTCGGGCTTGCATGGCTGAAACCACTGATTCGGTGTCACGCAGAAAGGATTGCGTCTCATGGTTGGACTCGCCACGTAGGCGCAAATTTGGTATGGGACTATGTCTATCACTGTACGAAGTGGAACTCTACGAGTACATTTTTCTTTAAAATTTCCTAACTTAATAAATACAAAATTACCTTGTTGCCCGTAGGACTATCAGCGTCCGAGAAATCGCTATTCCGTGGAGAAGACCGCGACCTGGAATGCCCTTGTGTTGGTACTGATGGCAACTTACGCCGCGGCCTTCCTACTTTAACCTCAGCTACTGACCTAACGTTAGTCACAGGTCCTGCCGGAGGTTTAGACGTCGTGACGTCACCCGCGCGATTCGGCGAAACATCTAACAACGGAAATACAAATCGAAAAATAAAAGAAAGAAAGAAAAATAAATAATAAAAGAAAGAAAGAAAAATAAATAATAAAAGAAAGAAAGAAAAATAAATAAATAGTAAAATCAATAAACGTGAAAAATAAGAAAAGAAATTAATGGTGACTTGCCGCGACTGGCGCGACGCGGAGGCGGAGTCTCACTTTTGGAATTCTGCTGCTGCTGTTGCGCCACTTGGGCGGCCCATTCGCAAATCCAGTTGGGTGTTCCTCTGGTTGAACCCTTAGAGATCAAGGATATTGGTTTAGGTTAAGTCAACACCAAAAAGATATTTTCACTTTTAAATCTTCGTGATCCTGAGTAGGAGTATTCTGCATGGTTTTATTGCAATCGACACCAAAGACTCGGTCAATGTCCTTCCGAGACTGCTCTTCTTCCGGTGAAGGAGATTCCTTATCCACGGTATAAGTTCCTGTCTCGCTAACATCATCGTCTTCCTCTTTCTTTCCTAGTGTATTTAAGACATTATTCCCACCAACATTGGCAAGGTTTCCTTTCCGGTCCTCGTGTCTAAGGGGAGTCGTGGTGGTGATGGCACACTTTAAACTGTTGACGTGGTGCTGTAACGGGCGACTGGCTTCATTCGTCGCCGCGACGATTTGACTATTATTCCGTGGGGCATTCATGGTCTCCTTCGGTAACAGCAAAGGTAATGGCGACGGCGAAGGGGTGCGTTTTGTTTTCGGATTGGAATCCGTGCGCTGCAATGGCGGTCTTCGTGAAGAAGACGCACTGCTACTGCGCGGAGCTAAAAAAAATTTCCGACATGCAAGAATTAATTAAAGAATTTTTCAATTTGCAACTGTTATTGAAAAACGGCAATGTAAAGCACCTGAAAAAATTTCATGTACGCAAATATTATTCAAAAATAATATTTTCACGTATGCAAAAATGTTTTAAGGAAATATGGAAATATCTAGATTAAAAGTTTATAATCAAAAACTCACTCTTAGCCGAAAGGTTGTTTCGTCTGATGCCATTTTCTTCTTCTTGGTCGCTGGAAAAGTACCCTTCGGATGCAGCGAGATAGGATTTCTTCAAATCGAGGGGCATCCGCATTTTCAGCATTTTGTTATCAGCTCCCGGCTCAGGTTCTTGGCTTTTCCGCTGAAGGGTATTATCCTCCGCCGCTGCTCCGCCCACACTTTGTGAAGAAGGGGTGCGACGATGCTTGGGTGGAAAAACGCGTTTAGGAGTGTCCTTTTTCGTTTCGCCAAAATCAATCGTAAAAGCTAACGGTCCGGGGAGAGGTTTCACTTCTTCTTCAGTCACTTTAACGTTTGTCACTTGACTTTGAGCAGCAACAGCAGTTACTGTAATGGGAGCATGAGGGTGAGGGGGCTCAGTTGGCACGACGACACTTGGCGAGGAATTAGCAGGGATTTGAACGGGTGGCGGCGAAACTGTTCTTCGCGACTCATTCAAACTATCTTCTACGATGTGCGAACGGGAGCGGGGGCGTGGTTGAGCAGCGACAAATGACGGGGAAAAGGGTGAGGGCGAGAGAGAGTAAGATGACGGAGGGGCGTTTAAGGGTGTTACCGAAGCACGATACGCATCCATGTACGGACCAGACGAGGAACCATGAAGTTGATTATGACCATTTGTGCTGGCAGAGTTGGGAAAAGAATACGGATTCGTCCATAAATACTCGCCGTTCCCACCAGTTTGTCCTGAAATTGACCCCAAACAAGCCACTTCTATTAGAACAATAACTTTCTATTCAATTATAACAGTATCTATTTAACAAGGACCATTTCAGAACAATACCTAGTTCTTATATTACTCTTTGTTTTCGTTATTGTATTTATTGATTAGCTCCTTAACCTGGTTCGGATTTTCAAGTCCCTGGAATTGTCAACGATAAAATACATCGAAGCTTGTTTAGCACAACGAAACTAAATATGGTTTGCTAGAGCAAAAATTAATAATTTTCTAAGTATCCCAATCAAACGTCTTCCAACCAATACAGTACAAAGAAAAGGGTTAAAAGCGAATGTAAAAGATCAGGTTTGGGGGTTTTTCCAAGCATCCAGATTTTCTCTATGTATGAAGAAGTTTTGTAAATAATAGAACTTTTTTTTATCTTTTTCTCTTTTTTTGCTTGTTTCTTCACTTTTATCTCCATCAAACTATGCTAACGCTTATAAGGAAAATGCTTATGTAATTGAGATCATAACTTTAGTGATGTCAAACTTACAAAAATAAACACTAGTAATTCACACGTAATTAGCACTACAGTTTTCCTGTATGTCTGGTCTTAAAGTGCAAGTTATAACGAGGTAAACAGTTACTTATAGGGACTTGTATAGGTTTCCTAATCAAAATACACAAAAAAAGTGTGGAGAATAAGATTTGTCATCCCGACAAGACAACTTTCTTCATATGGTGAATGAGGTGAAGGTTAGAACCAAAGCATTGGGCAAATCCTAAGAACCAAACACATATCCCAGGATTACCATAACAGGCAATGTGGACACGCTCCATTATAACGAATCCTTTGAGTCTGAGTCTGAATTTCACATTTCAACAAAGAAATAAAGAATACAGCAACACAACGAGCAAAGTTAACTTTTCCAGTTTCACGCAAAGGAAATCGACCTTTTCTTGAGGAGACACTCTCATCAACTGATTTTTCTCAAATTGTACATTGACCACGGACTATTAATGAAATAGAGCTTGGGAAATGGAGTGGAAAAACAGACGAACTGCGTCATTTGTACCCTTGTACAATAGTAAAAAAAGAAAAGGCATAGACAGTGCGGAAGTAGAACGTTACAAAAGGCAGCCTAAATCTAAACCCAGAACCCCCAAACCGTTTTTCAGTCTTCCCGCACCTTTACATTTTAATGCATGCCTATGGTCTCTTATACACAACTAATTTTCCCTAATCTCGTTTCCATTTGCTGGTGACTTTGTTGGTGCCAACCACTAGTTTCAACAACTCAAACGCTTGCTACCAGAAGCAAATAAAGCTATTGCATCCTGCTTTGCTACTTACGAAAGGAAGTAAGACAAAGTTCTCACGTGTTAAAATAAAGAAAGAAGCAACAGACACTTTTGTTTAACGTACAAAGCCCGTGGCTCTAATCTGAACAAGAGAGAAATTTGTGAAGAAAAAAAAAAGTTTGGGAAAAATGAAACAGACAATACTGCACATAAACCCATCATGAAGCCAAAACTTGAAACGCAAACAACAAAAACTGTTTCTTTTTACACTGGAATGTTTTCTTCCTGCTAAGGGCTGCAACCTCTAGCTAATGAATTCCATAACGCATGAATTAAAGAAAAATTCATTATATTTCCATGTGGGATGTGTGCTGTTAGCGAAGTTCATAACACAGCTGTATCTGTGATAAGGATGTAAGAATCTACGGAGTGAAGGACATTTTCATGTGCGAAGGACTTAGCGAAATGTGAGCCAAGTCTCCTTTTATAGAAGCTGGTGAAGCATTTTGTTAGAAATTAAACCTGGCAACATCCATGTGTTTGTCTGACATCATGGGACGGATTAGGCAGCCATTTTATTCATTCGCTCATTGATCCTGCCAAACTGCGAACAATACTCAATGCAGACTTGCTGGTAGAACAAAATAAGGAAATAATGTAAACAACACATTTTCTACGCCCCTGGGATGAATTTCCTCCATCTGGACAGCGATTAACGAGCCAAGCAAACTTTGCAAACGCTCTTAAAAAAACTGGCTTCAAACCGTTCAAGGGCACGGAACCAATGTCTCGGGGAAAAGTAAAACGCGACACTTGAATACCTGGTTCACCTTGGAAACCTTGAAGGAAACGTCACGGGGCTCAAGCAACGAACGTAAATACCGATATCTTAGGCCTATTCAATCTTTGTTTTTCCAAACAAGCAAATATCACTTGCCAAAGATATAAATTAAACCTGTATTTCATACTGAAAACCTTGCTGGATCTAATTGTAGTCTTTTTCTTAAAGAGTACAACTTTATGCTTCCGAGACTTTTTTTCTTTGTTGCGTCTTTCCCCACTAAGGTCTGCTAACGACATCCACAAAACAAGAAAAGGACAAAAGAAAAAAAATATCCCATAGCAACAACAAAGTTTTAACTATTATAAAAGAACAGACATTCTCGCAGACATCCAAGTTGAAACCGAGACTAAAAACAAAAACTCAAACTCAACCTCCGAAAGCTAATAACAATGTTTTCAACAACCTTCCGGAGAAGAATTCCTACCGAAAGACAACAAGACAACACATAAAGTTAATACACGAATTCTAGGAACGATAAGCTTTAACAACAATGAATTTCTACGCAATGTTTCGTAGGGTGAGCCTAAGCTGATAAAGAGTCCCGAATCAGATAAGCTCTAATCCGTAGTGACAACGAATTTCGTAACAGCGAATTTCCCTAGTTGAGATTCACTGTCGTTAGAAGTTAAAGCTTTGTAAACATCACGTATTTCAAGAAAATAAATAAGTTCCCTTTGATGTGACTTGACAGAACCTACTCAAATGTTGATAACAATGCTTTGCTTTTCCCAACTTTGACGCGAGAAATTATGTTTCAAAGTCCAAAGTTCGTATGCGAGCTTGTTTGCTTTCCTAACGGGGGTATTGATCGAGCCAAATGTTTTTTGCAAGTCGCTTGGGTTCCCACCACAGCACTTTAGTAACCATAAACTTTTACAAACTTATACATAAACCCAGCCTATCAAAACTCTCCATAAATATGTACAGATTAAAACAAGTGAATCAATACACAACCTCAGTGCACGAAATCCTTAAACGAACGGGCGTTTTAGATGGAACGAGGCAAACGAATCTTCTCGAAAAGGTTCGTTACGAGCATACCACACACTTGCACTAAGCTTAATTAATGAAGTTGGGCGGCGTAGCACCGTCACTCCCGGAACTATTCGAATTTATAAATATGTTAAAAAGACCCTTCGTATCTGCACTGGCGGACGAGCCAAGGCAAACTGCTGCTTTTACAGCCCCAACTTGAGGTATTCAACCTTCGCCCATTCCGACAGGCTTTCCAAGTGTGAATGAACCATCAGGTGCGCCGAAACCGATCCGTCGTGTATGAAAGGGAAGCCTGTACATTTTGGATTCATTTTGTCATTTTGCATGCAGAAAATGGAGAGAAAATTGACCGACCCGTTACCAGGTAAAAGATTATCTATTTACCCTATAAATGCATAGAAAGCGATAAAACTTGCTGTGGGGAGTCTATGGAATTATTTCACAAAAAGGGGGACAGGAAATGGTTAATTGTTGGCGATGATATAAAAGTCGAGGCAGCAGAGTGGACATCGGACGTGATAATTAAATGCGGTTTGTGCTAGAGCTTGTAGGGATGATGTTTGAGGTTTGGCCTCCTTTTCACCCATTTTGGTCCTCGTTTCCAAAAGTAGCTATCTAATGACACGCACTGCTTTCTCCCAAAGAAAGCCATTTCATTAATGCCTCACTTGGCAATATCCCAACTATGACATAGCCCTCCCAACGTTAGATCGGTTTTCCCTGGTCTTTTTATTTTTTCCCTAAAGCATGTATAATGCCAAAGTTGATGCTTAGGATCAACGTCCTATGCCCACATTGTTGTTAAAACTTTTCTGTCGTTTAGCAACAAGCAAGTTTTCTACCTATACGCAATGTACTGTTTGGTGTTTTACAATCTTTATTGTAAAATTTGTTTAGAAAGAAAGTTTTGAATTGCAAGTCTTGATTCTAAGTTTAACTTTTCATGAGCAATGATTTGTTTTATCTGAAACTTGGAATAACGAACGCAATTTTAGACAAGGCTTTGGTTCTTGTCTGATTTTTTAAAACATAATTCTTGAATTCAATCGTGTATCTGTATAATTTGCATACCTTTAATTGTGCAACGAGTTCTTAGTTTTCTAGTACAGCTTTGTTTTATTATTTTAGTAGCTTGACAAGGGCTCTCTTGGCAATGAAAATAACTTTTTTTTAGAAAATTCTCAATTCGTCTCGCTATCATGCATACTGAGTAAAAGTTTACTATTACGCAGGATTTAGTACTGAAATTCAACCAAAGGATGGGAAACCTACTACAGTGCGTAGAAAGCTTATGGTGTTTCATATCACTACAACCCATAACATGGACTTCCTGCAGCGTGAAAACGCAAAGCTTAGAAAAAATATAAATACATGCCACGTAATTCTACTTTATTTCTAATACCAAATTAAAGAAATTGTAACATGTGTATTGCTAAATGCCTACAATTTTAAAACAAGCTCGCTAAAATCTTATAATTTTGCAAGTTTAACCCCAATAAAATATGTATATTGTAAATCTGAAATTTCTGTAGAAAAATGGCTAGAATTCTGTACTTATATTACAATATTACAATTTGAATTGTAGTTTTACAATACTTGAATGGCATAAAAGGCACCATAATATTTAATTGCAAAATCACTAAGAAACTTTCGCAATGTAAATGAAGTACATGTTGCCTTCTATTCTAAATTTTGTACCCCAATTTTTATCGGAAATTCCGGTTACTTAAGGCTCCTGTATACCTTAGCTCGGTATAGGCGGTTTGCATGGGGAATTTCGGAACAACTTTGTTAGAAAACCAGTGCATTGAATGAGAAAGTCTGTGTAATCTTGACTCAATATTACTGTCAAAGAATTTTTGACAGTAAACTGTGCCTAAAAATCTGTCGTTTGTTTGTGCCCTAGCTGCTAACAAAAGAAAACTTATTTAAGACTGCTTTCAAATGTGACAAGCCGTTTTTGAGAAATCTTGTTCCGAAAGTTCGATGACTTGATTTTGGATATTGTGCTGCTACAGCAAATTGTGGTAACAAGTTGTACTTTCTGAATTAAAACAAGCGTAGAAACTTTGCCGGCAATTACATATCTATTTATTTTTATTACTTTCTTACACAGCGCTTCGGCAAAACAACAACAAACATCAGTGCCATCTGTGACTGTTATGCATCAATAAGCTAAGGTATATGGGAGCCTTAAAACTTAGAATCCTATTTCTCCATTGGTTTCTAAATAATGTTTCTTGCACGCTTTTTTTCTTGGTGTTTAACCGAAGAACGATTTCTTTATCCAATTAATAGTTACCCGATCCTACATTTTCGTAATATCAAAATACTTAATATAAATAAACTTAATATAATATAATAAATAATTTAATACTTAATAATTAAGTAAGAAATGGAAAGCTTACCTGTCATGGAATTTGTAAGGCTAGGCAAAGGCATGACTTCATAGGATGGTGGCCACCTGGCGTTGACCAAGCCTAAGGACGGAATTTCTGCAGGTGTGGTGGCAGTTCCACAATGACTACAACAACTTGGGCCATGGCTATGGTGAGCGTGATTCAAATTAGGTGGAGCCAAACTCGTGGGCGTCGTCATGGGCGATACTACACTTAAAGGCGGGCCTGCCATATACATGGCTCCTCGCCCTCCAGCACTGTACGGATTGCACATCATATTCACGGGTCGCACTGCGTATTGCATTCCGTATCCCCCAGGACCTGTACGTCATACAGAAAAAATATACATACAACCAACAAATATTAAAAAACGAAAATAAATAAACAGAAAATATTTTCTTTTCAAAAAGGTAAATATTACCTGCCATAATGCTATTCTGGTTATATACAGTACCAGGAGGTTGCCCCACGCAGCGGCCATCGTTTAGCTTGGGTCTTTGCGACGCCATAACCAAAGAATCGTCCGAAAAGCTGGACTGCATACTGGCGTTGCTCGTGCTACCCATCAATTGGTGGCTTTTCTCGGTCGGTAAATCCGGGGAGGACTTCACTGACGAAGGCGAGCTTTGCTGAGCGACAATAGGCGAAATGCAATCCGGCTGTTTAGGTTTTAGGACCTTAGCATTGGCAATAGACGACATGGACGGACCTAAAGGGGGAGGGGCGGATGAAGAAACACTAGGCGAGAAAGCGTTTTGTGGCGTGGACGTCGTGGGACCGATATAATCCAAGCTGTCCGTTTCATGCTGAAAGTCTTTAAGATGGCTAGGCGGAGTGAAATAGGCGCTCGTGTGCGTTGTATTTGCTGAATTGTGGCGGAGCGGTGAATCCATGGATTCTACCGTCATAGACGTTGGGCAGCAACAATCGGGCTGTAGCGTGTGCGTATCCGTCGGATGACAAGTACAGCCACCAGAAATCTTCCAAAGAGAAAATAAAAAATATATATATATATATATATATATATATATATATATATATATATATATATATATATATATATATATATATATATATATATATATATATATATATATATATATATATATATATATATATATATATTTACCGAATTCTGGTGCTGAGCATCTGTGGTCGTCCAGGAAAGTAAAGTGTCATGTTTATTAGGCGGAATACGGGACCCTGGCCCGTTTGTTACGTTTGATAAACTTCTGTGGTTTTCTGCTTCGGCGTCCATGGCTATGACTACTACTGCCAACCTCTCATTCTAAAAATAAATATGAAATATAACACAATACGTCCTTATTACCCAACATCAGCAAACATTCCAACAATTCCATTACACTTTAGATGTTTCCGACCGTAAATTGAGGAAAATTCTCAACATTTTGCGAATCTACTCACTTGAATCAACTGAACAAATTAACAGTAACCCAAAATTTGGAGTCTTTTAGCGTCTAGAACGGGAAATGTAACCAATGCAAGAATCTTCGAATATTGTGACCATGGCAAGCAACTCACCGTTGAGCAGGGCTCACCGGTTTTTTACCTTGGATCATGATTCACCTTAAGACTCTTCCGCACCTTAAAAATGTCTTGCCTTGAGCATTGTAACACGAAACACTTCAACACGTATATTTTTAAATAACGTTCAAGGGTGGTGCAACCGAAAGAGGGTGAAACCGAAAGGTTGGTCTAAAATTTGAAACCTTGTCTAGAAACGAGTTCCTGTTTTCCCGTCCCCTTTGCTTCAGTTCATTAAGCAACGCTAACTACCAAAACGGGAAAAAATCTGTTTAAAATAGCAAACTCACACTCTTGGCGACTATTATCCAACTTTTTGTTACGGTCGAATTTTAATGAGCAATAACAATATTTGGACAACGGTTACGAATGAGCAGCTGAGTCCAACATTGGCATGTGTGCGGACTTAGGAATTGAAGCGTGACAACTGACGTAATACGAAAGATCGTTTTGTTCCTGTTTCGTGTTACGCAACCAAATAGTTTAGTGAAAGGGAGCGGGGGATAGCGAGTTTACCCCTAAATGTTTTGCAGAAAGCGCTAAAAAGCCTGGCGGTCATATTAGTCAGTATCTCTACTTGGGTTACTTCCCCTTTTGTGTCAATGGTAAAATAGAAAGTTGTGTTTCTGTTGACCGGTTGGAAAAGTCACCCAAGTGGCCAAGTTTAGCAAATTGGCACGAGTTTTGGGCACATCCTGCTTTTTGCTGTTTTTGTTTGGTTATTGTGGCAAACGAAATGGCATAACAAAAGAGTCTACGCAGAAGGAGGCAGGACGTCCGTGAGTCTAATCACGATCCATGTAAGCTTGGCGAGTTAGAAACTTTTGGCCCTTTGGGTATTGAGATACGGGAGAAGAAGGGGGGAAAGGGCAGGGAGGGACAGGTGAGAGTCAGGCCATATGGTTACTGAATGATGAACAAGCTAAAAACTTGGGGACTAAAAAGCCTGGGAAGCTATTTTTTTTTTAGTTGAAGCGAAACTGCAGTCGAATCCTGGAAAGCCGTTTTTGCACTGTTTATTACAAGTAGCAAAAATCTTTATAGCTTTTTATGTTATCATGAAATATTTTATGGGTCGCAACCTGCTAAATAACTAATTAACGGCGAATAGTTTGATGGGATTTTACTATAATTAGGTAAGGTAATAATACATCCCTAATAATAGAAGGAAAGTTTTGGCATGAATTGCAAACTTTCATTATGTATACTAATTTAACCTTTCTTTTTCAATACTTCAAGATAGCTATTGCAACAAAAAGTGGCTGTCTCAGTGACGAATGAGTCTCGTCATGTATTTTAATATTTGATCAGGTGTAATGAAACATACAAGTGAATACAACGCAGATTATGGCAGAAATAAGTAAGGTAGACACGGTTAAAACTAATTACTAGAACTAAGAGTTACTTACTTAGAGCAGCAGCTAAGTTTACTGTCCGAAAGCAAAATTAATCCGAAAATAACAGTCTACGCAAAGAACTCAACAAACATTCTACCACCATCACGAAACCCTTAATGCAAAACTGCGGACTGCGGGTTGAAATCGAGGATTTGAGTTCGGAAGAGTAGGCCAAGTTGAAATAGAAATAGAGGTTTAGGACGTAAGCTAGCGCCACCTACTCGTAGTTGGAACATACTACATTGGAAGTTGCCGTTTTCCGACACACCACAAGTTGCGTCTACACGTGTTGTGGTGGTGAAATCAGCTACGAAATCTATCTACGTTTTCGTTAAATTAAATTTTATAGCAATGGCAGTTCGTTTGCAATTTGAAAATAATAATGAGATTGGGGTCTTTGCCAAATTAACCAATGCATATTGCTTGGTTGCCGTTGGAGGTTCAGAAAATTTCTACAGGTGACAACTACCTTTTCGGACTATCCACTAATCCACGTTAGTTAACGTTAAGTTAGTCTTCGTGTAAATTAAATCTTAAGATTTTCTGTCAATTCGCTGGAACTTTTTGCTAATAACCTCTAGCTAGTTATTGCATTAAGTATTTTTTCTAAGATAAATTAGTAACTTTACTGTATTCCCCATTTTAGCATATTCGAGAGTGAATTGGCCGAGACAATTCCCGTCATCCACACACAAATTGGTGGTTGTCGCATCTTGGGACGTTTAACAGTAGGAAATCGCCATGGGCTTTTGGTTCCGAATCACACTACGGATCAAGAACTTCAACATATACGCAATTCTTTGCCAGATTCAGTCAAAATCCAACGCGTGGAAGAGCGTCTGTCAGCTTTGGGCAACGTGATTGCCTGCAACGATTATGTGGCGTTGGTTCACCCTGATCTTGACAGGGTAAAATAGCGTTTAAACTGAAGTGACCATTGAGGTTATTTTTAAATTGTCTTTTTATTCAGGAAACGGAAGAACTTCTATCTGACGTGCTAAAAGTAGAAGTTTTCAGGCACACAATCGCTGATTCGGTACTGGTGGGCTCTTATTGCGCATTCAGTAATCAAGGAGGGTTGGTCCATCCCAAAACTACGATAGCTGAACAAGACGAGCTGTCCTCCTTACTTCAAGTCCCGTTAGTGGTACGTTCTAACCTAATAACTACTTCCGCATAATAAAATGGTTGAATTGTATAGGCCGGAACAGTAAACCGCGGATCAGATGTAATCGCAGCTGGTTTAGTCGTCAATGATTGGGCAGCTTTCTGTGGATTCGATACCACAGCCCCTGAGATATCTGTAGTGGAAAGCGTTTTCAAGTTAAACGAAGCCCAGCCTTCCAACATTGCTACTCAAATGAGGAACACACTTATTGAGAGGTAAATTCAGTTTTTTATTTTTATTTAACTTGTACGTCTTAACGTAACTTTTTATTGCAGCATGACGTAAACCTTAAACCGTGCCACACGTTTGGGGAGGGGAAAATACCACCTTTTTTTACATTACGGTCTTCGTTATTTGCTTTCGTAGACAGGTAGTGTCGCTAAACTGGAAAGATCACGGTGAGTATTGCTATTTTAGCGAGCAATGAGAGGAGGCAAAGTTGTACCACACGGACCACGAAAATGAAACCTACATGTTTTTGAAACGTGACAAGAGTTGTGTTGCGTTCAAACGCTCATTTACTTGAAATCTGAAGTTGCAGGCGTCTCCTCCAGGTTAAATTCGGCGACAGGGACGCCGCGAGCTGCTGCTTGAGGGGCAAACATTGCGGCAGGGTAAACTACAGAAGAAGTGCCCACCACGAAGCACAAATCACATCGGTTCAAGGCTTTCACTAAGTAGTCACACCCATTAGAAAATCTATGAGAATCATACAGATAATCGTACATTTACCTGCTTTGATTAAAACATTTTCATCGAGACTTTCTCCAAACCAAACGACATTAGGCCGCAGGAGACCATTGCATTCAGGGTTTTTGCAGTGTGGCAATAATTCTTCCGGAACCTTGGCATCAGGAGCCTTCGGATCCGATGCCCTATAAAGGAGACCGATTGGTTTTACTCTTAATAACATAGGAAATCGTACCCAAGTCCCTGTAAGGCTGAGCAGATTGGACTGTCATAATTGCGCTCCACGCGTTCACATTGTGTACATTTGGTTTCAAAAAGGCTTCCGTGGAGCTGCAAAACGTTCTGAGATCCGGCGCGTTTGTGGAGTTCATCAACGTTCTGTGTAATGACTACGACTTTGCGCCCTTCTGCGGCTAAGCGTTTCTCACATTCCGCGATAGCTTTATGGGCCTACAAAAGAAATACAGAGTTACATCATGGAAGAAAGTGTTTGAATGTAACCGTGAAGAATAGTTACGTCATTGGGCTGCTTTGCAACTACTAATTCTCGGCGATAATGGTAGAATTCCCAGACTAGAGAAGGATTCCTCCAAAACGCAGTAGGCGTTGCTAAATCAGGGGCGGAGTATGCCCTCCATAAACCCCCGGAACCACGGAATGTTGGTACACCGGATTCCGCCGAGACGCCTGCTCCCGTCAAAAATACCACGTACTTGGAACTTTTAAATACTTCACGAAAAGCCTGCATGTCGTCACCTGGCATTAGCAGATTGCACTACGTGCAAACCTTTCATCCGGACTTGCTAAGTCGCGAAAACCGTTATACGGCTTACGTGACCGCGGTCAGGTACCGACTATAGTCGTGCTAAAAGCCAATTTACATGCAACACACTGTAACTTTAATTAAAACCAGGTTCTAATTAGCACTCTGATAAACAAGTGGATAATTGTACTGATCAAGAATGAAAACCCGACGAAGCCAACAATTCAAGACCATCCGTATCCGACGTAAACAGTTGAAAGTAGGTCGCTCAGTCTTAACTCGAACCGAAACCGGAACGAGAACTCAAGGCGGGCTGAAGTTCGGATGCTGTGGATGTTATTAAAAAACTGGCTCACGGAACTTTTGCAGCAGTAACATCACCAGTCTATACACAATACTGTACAATGTACTTGGTTTTACTAAGCATGTACAGATAGGGAATAATAATGTGGTTCCAAATCTAACGTTTTCTTTTTTTTCTTCTAATAACAATTGTAAGACTTTTTCAGACAGGAAGACAAGGGATAATATTTAAAAAATTCCCGTTTTTTTTTTTATTTATTATTTTAAAAAAATTGAAACGACGTAGGCTTTTCTCTCACTTCTCCGATTCAAAACATCGTTTTTGTAATGAATCTTTGGTCTCTTCCAAGATCAATTCCGTCAGCTGAAATGGAAATAGAAAAACTCCAATGTTTACGTTGGCATGGAAAGCAGGTTGTTCTCATAAATACCCACTTCGTCATGAAAGCAAAGCACAAAATAAATCGGGAGAAAATAGTCTAACCGTAACAAATACTTCGGCCTCTTAAAAAGAATACCATAGAATTGCAATAGAGAGAAATGCTCGCTAGGATCATTGAAACCGGTAAAATAGGGTCTTCTTGCCATGGCTTTATTAAACTCGTGGAAGCGGAGGTTCCAAACTTAAAACGACAATCCGAAATATCACAACCTTCAGTAACAAAAAAGAGTAAAATCTCAACGAAGAAAGTGGACGTCTGTTAATCGAAACGTCGCATAAAGTAACTGAAAACACGAGAAAATTAAACATAATAAAACCTCTTCATTAACCATATACGAATAAACGATAAAACGAATTACTCAGGCAAGGTATGCGGAGGAACTTGAGACTCCTTGTCGGTCAACGGGACGAACATTACCCCCATCAAGGAACTCCTAGTTACTTTCCCTTTCTTATCTTTCTCGATTTTCTCCAACATTTGATTAAAGCCTTCGCTTTCCACTGGAATGACCAAACAACCTCCAGGTTTCAGCTGTTCCACCAACTAAACAAAAAATAAACAGTTATAAAAATCTTTAAATGCACCTAAGGTCGATTTACTTGACGAGGGACATCACGAGCAGCGGCTCCAACGTGAATCGCATCATATGGTCCCTCTTCCGCATAGCCTTTCCTCCCATCGCCCACTAAAGCAATAAACATTACGATTTTGAAATTAAAAACCAACGGGGCATTCTTATACCAACTAACTTTACTCGTCCAGAATCCAGCAGATCAGGCCTATGGTGTCGAACATTCTTCACAGACTGCTCAACCAGCTCGGGAATGTGATCAATTCCCACGGCCTTTCCTCCCTCTCCCATCTATAAGAGATAAGCTACAGCTCATTTGCATGACTTAATCTTCCGTTACCATCAATGCCATGCAGACAGTAAGATAACCCGAACCAGATCCAACATCCAAAGCTTTCGTTCCATTCACTAGACTGTCTTTTAGAACTTCTAGCATACTGGCATGCTACCATAGAATTTAATAAAATTATAAATTGAAACATTTCTGAAATAACTATAAAGTCCTCAAGGAATCACCATATGCGGTGCACTAATTGTCACCCCCCAGTCAATGGACTGCGGCGAATCCATATACGGATGACGTGGGCAATAATAGCCCCTATCTGTAGCTCTCATGACATCTTCAACTTCACGACTCACTATCATACCATTTCCTAAGCAAGAACATATTATGGCGGGAAACTTGAACTCAACGCTTACTTTTTAGATGATCTACCATTTCGTCATTATGTTTTCCATGCGATCTCCAAGCCATTGTGATTTTGACTCCTAATACTTAAAAGCTAACTCTTCTTGACCTCTTAAAACGACCACTTTTCTCGCGGAATTCACGATCGACACTACCGAGTCCCTACACTCTGTTATACCAGAAAACGTTTTCGGAACGTTCTAGTTTTCTGACATCCAGTTCCAAGAAGTTCGTACAAAAGTTAACGTTTGCAGTTCAACAAGCGAAAATGTATTTAACAGAATAGAACTGGGGGATACACTTTTATCAGTCAATACTGCTCTGAACAAAGCAACAAACTGGGCATCAGAGTCATAGATCAGACCTAAAAACGAGAAAATTATATTTTTAGCCAATTAATTCAAATTCTTTCAATTTTAACTTTTTTAAAGCAATTAATGCTCATTTCCTTTGCGTTGTGCCACGCGGTACTTCCATAACGCAAACAAATGGCTGGCTAACCGTCGCGGCCTAATAGGTTTAATGTTTTCTTTACGTTTGAACCAAATAATGCTTATTATACTTTTTAGGCAGAAAGAAAGTGAAGTCGACGGTAAAACTGCTCTATTTAAAAAAAAATTACCTTGAAGAGGGCCATTGTGCGTCTTTATCAGTCAAAGGCACGAACATCACACCCATTAGGGGAGTTCGGCTAAATTCTCCATTATCTAGCTTATCAATTCGTTCCAAGTATTGGTTTCCACCTTCAGGTCCCACAGGAATTACCAAACGACCTCCTGGCTTTAGCTGACTAATTAGCTAAAATAACAAAAACTACGATTATTGGATTAAAATTTTAAAAGATTCGTACATCTTGGGGTAATTCTGGGGCAGCTGCTCCTACGTGAATAGCATCATAAGGACCTTCTTCAGGATACCCTTTACGACCGTCACCAACTAGAATAAGTATACGTTGGGATTGAGTGCTCTTTTAATTAGGAAATGTGTCTTACCCACAAGATGAACACGTTTGGAAGCTAATAAATCAGGTCGGTGCTTCTCGACGTTGGAAAGGGAAAGACTAACGAGTTCGGGGATGTGATCTATGCCCACTGCCACGCCTTTATCGCCCATCTAAGCTGAATGTGCAAGAAACGGTCAAAATTCGAGTTTCGATACCATTAACGCCATGCAGACGGTCAAGTAACCACTACCGGATCCAACGTCTAAAGCTCGCGTTCCATTTTTTAGCTGCCCACTTAGGATTTCCAAGGCATAGGCATGCTTGGAATAGAATAAATACTGGACTAAAATCTCAAACAACAAATGGAAACAGAATGGGAATATGTACCATATGAGGGGCACTGATGGTTACTCCGTATCCGATTCCCTGAGGGGCATCCATGTAAGGATTATGGGGGCAATACAGACGTCTATCAACTGCTCTCATGGTCTCTTGCACTTCTTTTTCAGTGATAATTCCATTCCCTAATACATAAGACATAATTACCTGAATTACTGTTATTATGTTGAAATTACTTTTCAAGTTGCGAATCAATTCGTCATTATCGTTTCCATGTGAACGCCAGGCCATAGTTCTCCCCGCAAATCGACTAATAGCCAAGTAACTTACAGCTCCCAATCCTAAAGTGCAAAACAAACCAATCGGACGAAGCATTTTGGTAATTTCCTATTTCAGAAGGCAAAAATGCTGCAACTCAACGTCTAAAAGGTGTTAAAGTTGTGCCTATTCTTTAGAAAACTTTAACAAAAGCTGTATCAAAGCGAAATGCGACAAATTTGACAAACGTCTTTCAAACATTGATACCATATTTACCCGGTGACCTTTTTAACTTTCCTACCTGGGAAAAACCTGCTCAATCCGATTACTAAACTTGCTGGCTAGTATTGGTTTCTCGATTTTCTTTCTATTCGCAATCCGAACGGCACCTATGGACGCTTAATAGCACTTCTTGGGGATGTTTTGCTCTTGTTCGAGGTTAGGATTTGTGTGAAGTCATGTCGCGCGGAAGCAGTGCAGGTTTTGATCGTCATATTACTATTTTTTCACCCGAAGGCAGGCTTTATCAAGTCGGTAAGTACTTATAAGTCATCGTTTTATTAAACCCTGTAAATTTTTAGCTATTTTTGGAAAGGATTTCAGCTTCATCCTCGTTCTTGTTACATTGCCTGACTTGCAGGATAACATGCAGCCTATTACCTTGCAATATTTCTGAAACTAAATTGTACTTGTTCTTTCTCACAGAATATGCCTTCAAAGCTATTAATCAAGGTGGCCTTAGCTCCGTGGCGTTGAAGGGTGTCGATACCGCTGTCGTTGTAACTCAGAAAAAGGTTCCAGTAAGTAGTTAGCTTAATTACCTCATTTTATCCTAATTATTCAGTCCTAATTCGTAATTGCGTTCCCTTAGGATAAGCTGTTAGATCCATTGTCCGTTACGCACTTGTTTAAGATCACCGAAAAGATAGGCTGCGTTATGACTGGCATGATTGGTAAACTACAAATGAAGATTTATATTTTTCTGACTTTTGTTTTAATTTAAATGTCTGTTTAGCTGATAGCCGGTCTCAGGTGCAAAGAGCTCGTTATGAAGCAGCAAATTGGAAGTACAAGTTCGGTTATGACATTCCCATAGACGTGCTTTGTCGCCGTATCGCCGACATCTCCCAAGTCTATACTCAGAACGCTGAAATGCGTCCGTTAGGATGCAGTAATTAAAAGAAAAATGTTGAAAGGTTTTTTTAAAAAAAAAAAAATATGTTAAGGTATGGTTTTGATTGCGTACGATGACGAGCTCGGACCGTGTGTCTATAAGGCTGATCCAGCTGGCTATTATTCGGGTTACAAAGCTACTGCCGTGGGCGTGAAGCAAACGGAAGCTTTTAGTTATCTCGAGAAGAAGTTCAAAAAGAAGAACAATTATAACGACGAAGAAACAATTCAAGTATGTGTTAGTTTCTCGTTTTTTTCTATATTAAAATGATTGTCTCGTAGTTGGCTATTACTGCCTTGTCGTCTGTACTTTCCGCTGACTTCAAACCTTCCGAAATTGAAGTAGGGGTAGTTTCAAAAGATAATCCTTACTTCAGGGTATTAACTGAGGCAGAGATAGACAAGCACTTGACCAGCATTGCAGAACGTGATTAAAAGTTTGCCTCAGTTAAGGAATTTCTCAAGGCAAAACATGTACTCTTCATGGCGCCGGAATACACTTACAAAAATGACAAAATATGAAACGAATTTTAGTGGCAGAAAGAAGGGAGTTATTTTCCTGCAGCTGTGGCCAAAGGATTTCTCAATACAAGAATTACTGAATCGCCTCGTAGAAACATCTTCGAAATAAAGCGATCTTTGTTTACGGGCTTTGCCTGCAAGAAAAAATCACAAATGTAAAAACTTTATTGAATCTTGTGATTAAGTACCCTTTTTTTGCCTTTGCCAGTTCTGGGTAATTCAGTCCACATCTCCTTAACGTTTTCCAACACCATATTACAGTGTCGATCAAAAGCTTTCACTCTTCCCAATAGTTTTTTATTATTTCTGCAATTAATTAACACCTAAAAGCGAAAGCGTCGAAATTTGAATAAAAAACTACTTTAGGCAACACTTAGGAATTAGTTTTACCTGTGTATTGTTCTTAACAGACTGAGTAAGAACTGACAATGGTCCTGTATTAAATTCTTCTTCTTCCCTTTTCGCTAATTCCTCTGGGGTCATCTCAGACTTGGGTTTGGTTGCAGCCGGTGCCCTAAAAATGTACGGTACATAGTTAATTTAACCAATATATGACCATAATGATTTCGAAAGAAACCTAAGACTATGCATTATTATTTTAAAACTGAATGCATTACTTACGCCATTGTGATGATTTAGATATTTTGCACTAAAACCGAAAAAACAAGGATAATTCGGAAAAGGACGCTCTTGATACGTATTCGATAGTTAGCGCCACCGCTATGAAAATATAAACAAAGCTGGAACTGCAGATTAATTAAAGCCCTTTTTATATAATAAAATGTGGGTTCAAGTTGCACGGAATTTTTTTGCGGAGACTAGAAATGTCTACTGTAGCACACAGTAACTAAACTGATTTATTACACAAGAGTTTGTATGTATGACTTATTTTTAGACTTGGCTGTTCCAGATCCCTCATCCATTCAACAGCGGTTAAACATGGCATGTTTCATGAAGAAGATAGAAAAAGTGGCTATGGCAAGCCTCTTAATGTCCCTGCAAAGCAGTTAGTTATTCAAGGCTTAAAAGAATTACGCGAAGAAATTAAAATATGGAAATCTGAAGTCGTCGAAAAGTTTGCCTGCGATCCTCTCTTGATTGTACCTCCCGGAGAGCTGGATATCGCCTGGAAACTCGACAAAGACACCAACTTTAATCACTGGGTCACTACCAGCGATAAAGATCATAATCAAGGCTACAGTGAATGCAGTTTCAAGTTGAGCCCTTCTGGGAGAGGTCTCTTTTCAGGTCATTTAAGCACCGAACTTCCTCAGGATGGCAAAATGAAGAAAGCGGGGTACTGCAACGTGAAATCAGTTCAGCCAAGAGTATGTTGTATTCTTTATACCATAAAACAGTTCATAACCAACATTTTTTTTTTCTTTCTCGAGAGTAGAAATCCTTTAAAAGAGAAACGCATCTCGATTGGAGCATTTATACACATTTAGTGATGAGAGTCCGGGGAGATGGTCGAACCTACATGCTTAATTTGGGTACAGCAGGCTTTTTTGACATGACCTGGAACGATATGTTCAGTTACGTGCTTCATACTAGAGGAGGGCCTTACTGGCAAGTAACAAAGGTGAGTTTTGTGCATAAAAAAAGGCAAGAAACGGTGTGTATATATAACCTATGATCAATCTTTTGCAGATCCCTTTTTCCAAGTTTTTTATGTCCAGCAAAGGTCGCATTCAAGATATTCAGCAGCCAGTACCTTTAAACAGAATTTCAAATTTCGGGATTTCGGCTGGGGATAAGATCAATGGCCCTTTTCGCTTAGAAATAGACTATATCGGTCTAGAATACGACCTAAACCATACAGAAAAGACGGCTTATGAGTTGTATAAAGTTGGAAAGTGTATTTCAGGAGTTTAGAGTGGGGTTTAATAAAAGAAAGTTAGTCATTAAAAAAAAGTCTTGTGCTTTTACATGGAATTAAATGATTCTTAGAAAAATTTAAATTTCCCGCTTCGCAGCAGCGCCATTACCGGTCTATTTGCTCCCGCCAAAACGCCATAACTGTTTTGTGTTTATATGAAGAAGTAAGTTCAGTCTCCTCGTGAAAGACAGCACACAACTTCCTTTTCCACCTGGACACACGCGGCAATAAGCACAATTTAGTGCTTCCGTGGCGTACTTTACAAGACAAGACAAGACTTCCTTTTCCTTAAAGTAGATATACAGTGTCGTATATTAAGTTAATTATATGCAACTTATTTGTATAACCCAGGTTTGGAGACGCAACGGTTATCTACCCGAAATAAGGTTCCCGAACGCATTTTACTTCGCTGTTTGTTTAGCGACAATAGTCTTCGACTACGTACCACAGTTTAATGCTGGATCCTGGGTTTCACGGACGATGAGCTAACTAGCTGTGCTCTAGACAAGGTTATCTTATTTCAGATAACTTTTCATTGCTTTTGAATTGTAATAATTAAGGCTCTCAATCATAAAATTAACTCGCCTTCTCCTGGAAACAACATCGTTTTGAAAGGGTACTATTTAAAATGTTATGAAGAGTGGTATATAATGAGTTTTCTTTTTTTAGTTATATACTAAGGAAATGGCTAAAGTTCATGTGCAAAATGTCGTAGTTCTGGACAATCCTTCTCCTTTTTCCAACCCGTTCCAATTTGAGATAACATTTGAGTGTATTGAAGACCTCCAGGAAGATTTGGAATGGAAGATCATATATGTGGGTTCGGCTGAGAGCGAGGAGTATGATCAGGTTTTAGACACTGTCTTTGTGGGACCTGTGCCTGAAGGGCGACATATGTTCGTTTTCCAAGCTGATCCTCCGGATACCACCAAAATCCCCCAAGCGGACGCCGTGGGAGTGACCGTCGTCCTCCTAACGTGCAGTTACCGAGGCAAAGAGTTTATTCGCGTAGGTTATTACGTGAATAATGAATATGCTGATCCGGAACTCAAAGAAAACCCACCTACCACCCCTCATTTCGACAAACTCGTGAGGAACATTTTAGCCACGAATCCCCGAGTAACTCGGTTCAAGATCGATTGGGACGAGAGCGGGTCCAATGGCCTTAAAATCCACGGTGAAAGCTCCCAGAGTAGTATGGATGACAAAATAAACGAAGCTAGTAATGTGGAGCAGATGGAACTTGCTTCTTGATTCATTTTGGTATCTGTGTAATTTTCGAAATGGATATTGTAACCATTAAATTTGGCAAAAGATAGATATGTTTGTCCAGTTTGCCAGCTCCGCAATGGTTGAAAAATGGTTTTCTCTGCTGTTTAGCCTTTCTAATAAAAAGCAAATTAACTTGTGCTTAAACGTTAAAAGTAACCGTTAATTAAGAAAAATTCGATGCAACATTTTCTCCTACAACTAGAATGGATTACCGTTACTAGCTCAAGGCAAGCGGAGTAACGCAACGAGTCCGAAACCTAGAAATCAATTCGTAACTCCCGCTGGAATGTGTAAGGGAATCGATATTCAAGCACTGCGATTCGCGATACTGTCGAGAGTTTTATGCGTGAGTGAGGTGTAGGTTGTTGTGAGCCAACTATGTGTTAATTAACCCTAATTAGGGGTTCTCAAGTCACCAGCGATGGTTGTGACTAACACCTAAAGGTACTTAAATTAGACTTTACTATAATAAAAGTTTATTTAGCTAGTGTTAAGTGTATCTGAGTCATTACATGTATTGCTCAAGACGCCCTGTACCAGCTTTGGTCCCCGCGTTCGTACGATAGAAAGTTCGTTTGAAATTTGTATACGGCTCTCTAGGGACAAAAGCCACGCTTTGAATATTAAATAAGCGGAGGTCAGAAGTCCAATACCTTACCTTGATAGCCTTGGAATGACCGTTCGCCTTGAATTATAACGTAGGAACAAGTATGAAACTAATGGGAAACGATCTGAATCCTCTTTTCGCCTAGCAAGACTTGCATTTCTCTTGACAGCAATCTCATTGCTCGTTGCACCAGGCACGCGAAAGCCAAGTGTTTTCATCTGGTTTGCATAACCCTAACATTACTCCCCCCACTCTCAGAAACACATTTGCTGGTCGTCGAAGCCAGAAATATCCTGTACAAGGAATATTCCACCAAGTTGTTGAAATCCTAAGCTAAGGGGGAACCTAGAACACAACAGAAGCCGAAGCTTTGTAACTACGTTTAGCCCTTTTGTATTCACAAGGAGCATGTAGGCTGCTAGCCATATGTTCCCAGTCGCTTTGAAATTCAAATGTTCGGTAATTACCAGGCGACAAAGTTGAACTTCTCGCGGAAATTGTTTACTTCGACGTATGTACCCATCAAGCAGGACGTTTAGTCAGCTTAAATCGCAAGAAAACGCTCATTCTAGCCCACTTTTAGGGAGCCTTGGCCCTCATGTGGTCAGATCTCAGTTTCGTATTCACCAGTCCTTTTTGCTTGCCCATAAAAAAAATACGTAACGCCGTTATTTTTAGGGAAGCGTAAGCTGAACAAAGTAATATTAAAATATTCAAGAGAATTACAGAGGAAGTGGATTACATTTATGTATTAGGTTGGTATAGCAACACAGTTTAAGGACTGTTACGACTATTGAACCATGGAATGGGCTAAATGACCCCTTGTTTTTGCGCCGAGTTCCCCTCAAAAAACCTTTCCCGCTGCCGTACAGACACTCACGAGGCATTTTTAGGACACACGTCCCCTTGTAACGTGAATGCCGTGTTCTCCTCTTATGCTATCCAAGTCCTCTAAATCAGCTTACAAGTCCCTATAAAATCCATGTCTACTGCCCGAACGTCGCTACTCACGCACTCTTGCATTAACATACATACATCGCCTTAGAAAAAAAATAACAAACAAAAAGGGCATCGTAACCTTCCAAACGTACGTCAGATATCGTGACACGAAATAACCTGAAACGTATTGATTTCCGCTCACACATTCCATATCCTCGTTAAACCATTAGAATGTCATTATACTCATCCTTGAGTAATTTATCTGCTACTATATCTGCGAATTGGATCCCAAAGTTGATCTGTAAGATCAAAATGGCGTAGGATTTTCACCAACGTTTGACTTTCTGAATTTATTGACATAAGTTCCTTGAGGATGCCATATGCACGCATAACCTAGTAATTTGAGTTCTAATCTCTCGCAACCACTAATGATATATATTGAGGGAGAAGCCTTTAGGCATCACATTGGAATATTGAAGTACTTATTTGGGCCTGTAGGAACTTTGTCTTTACTTTTTCCTCTGGGTCCTGATTGGCTGGGTCACACGATTGTAGGTTGGATGTAGGCATGCTATAGGGAGTAGTAAGTCTGGTGTGTAGTATTAGTTGGCCGGAGACACGTTAGAGGAACACATGTGTTTGGTCTTCTGATTAGAAAGCCAAATGAAGCAAATGTTGGCCAGATAAGAAAGAGAATGGAATTGGAGGAGAAATTCCACCTTTACTTTTACATCTCATTGTTTACAGTGAAAACTAGGCTAAAAAAGTGACGCCAAATTGGAGTTGCCAAGTAGTGTTGCGAATGTGGGTTGTAGTCGTGGTATTCCTTGGATGTTTGAAAGAGAAGAAAGCGGTGTTAAGCTTCGAATGAGTCCGAATAGTTGCTCATGTAAAGTGCAGGTAGATTATCAATTTTGGCCGGAAATAGTTTCTTTGGAACCTGGTTTTGGAAGTATTTCTCGTTTTGAGGTGGAATAGTCACATGGCAAGGGTTTCTTTTAAGGGAAAACTTTGAATTGAGTGGATTGCATTCCTTACATTGGGCGATAAACGGAAGTTTCACGCACGGAACAGTTGTTTTTTGATTTCGTTGTTTAAAACATGTCCTTTAATTTCCGTGAAGTTCCTAAATGTTGATTTTTTAAAGACGTGGAAGTATGACACTGTTGTTTTTTTAGTTTGGGCCTATTTTTCAAAAAAAAATTGCGTTATTTGTCGTTTTCCTTTGAAACGGAAATAGTTTGACAGTGGGTGGGAATTCGTTTAATTTCATTCAAGTGAGAGAGGAAATTTTGGAACGCCCTATAAGGGACAGAGAACCCCATTTTAAAATTTGGATTGTGTTTTAAACTCGGCACTGGGATTTTGAACTTGTGTTTAATTAGTAAGTTCGTGTCTGAACAATCGCATTAGGTCATTACTTTTTCCACCCCCAAACCGGTTGCTTTTAGATGGTTCAATTAACGCTGAGTTGTTAACCATAAAGATTGTCTCATTGATAGATTTTCATCATTGCACTTCATATCATCTTGTTAACTGTGGGTTTTCATTCTGCGTGTTCTTTTCATTAGGCGCGAAGACCTGGTCCTCGTGATGACTTCACTACGAATTTTGTAAGCTACAAACCGTCTTCAAGATCAAGGTAAAAAAAAATCTCGACATCGTCTTCATAATAAAACTAAACTAATAGAAATTAATCTAAAATAGTAACAGTTAAAATTCATGTAACTCAATTGATTTACTCAGCATTTTGTAGTTATTTATTATTATTATTATTAATATTTATTATAATTTTTATTTTTTTCGTTTTCAGACTAGTTTTGTATGGGAATTTAGGTTAGGAGGGTTGTAAGGATTAGGTTACTTAGTTTGAGAGACTCGGAAACCGCAAGAGTTCCGGTTGTGAACTTTTGAGCTGAAATGAAATATGGAGTAGAATGGAATATGTAAATTTATAACTCTTTCCGTTTGTTTTTGTCTACGGCAGGTTGTATTCTCGCAAACTGTCGCGCGGAAGAAGACGTCCCAACTTTCCCTTTCCGGAGCCGTCTCGCACGTCAATGGCGTCAAGGACAGGAAATAAAATGGAGAACTTGGTTGCGGAAACCCGTAAACCTCTCCAAGTACTACAAGATCTAGTTTCACCCGTTTCGGGCGCGAGAGCAAATTCGCCTTTGCCGTGTCCGTCTAATTCCGCGAGACATTGGGGCTGGAATGGGACGGGCATTGATAATGAAAAGAGTAATGAAACGACCCACCTGGATTACACGGTAGTGGCGACAACAGTGAAAACCCCTGTCCGGGATCAACCACGCCCCTCGGCCTTACCTCACCTGAAAACGAGCTATTCCGAAAGACGATCGGGAGCTAAAATGACCCATGGTGACTATTTTCCTTATATTTTTCATCTTTTTATTCCTACATTACGTATTTATTAGTGGGTGTGCCCTGTCTTCCCTGATCAGTGTATGGATAGGCGGGATTTATTGGGGTGGGGAGTGAGGGAGGGAGGGGGTTATGTGGTCGATAGTTACGTGAAAACTTGGTATTTATTTTACTAATGCTTTTCTCTTGTTTTACCCCCAATAGATGTTGCCTTGTCGTACATGAAGAATAGTTTTTCGCTTACTTCTTTGCAAATGAATGGTGGCGGGGCGCCAGTGACGCCCGAGACGCCTGAAGCACCTCGTTTGTACAATAGCCTGACTCGTCCAAGGTAATAATTTAATTATTTTTCTTATCGTACACATGGAAGAGTATGGTCAAAAGTTGTACGTACACGTTATGTGTGTAAACATGAACTTTATTAACTTTATACAGGTACAGTAGATGCCGCTTATTGTGATCACTGGTTATTGGAATCAGCCGTTTTATGGAATAAAATGTTAAAGGACCCATTCAAAATGATAAAATTCACAGCATTTTAATCGGTTATTAGAATCACACTTTCGGATATTAGAATCAATTTCAGAATAATCTTCACATTACAATAACGAAACCACAGTAGTGATTGCTACATTTACGTATCATATTGACCGATGGCATTACTTTTACGTCGTTTTGACCAACCATGTCATTTCTTGCCTATTATTATGCATAGCGGAAATCCTTTCTAAACAGTCAATTAAATGAGCTGGTTATTCAATTGAATGACCAGCTCCTTTAATGGACTGGGAAAATTAGAAGGGATATCGTTTTGAAAACCCTACCTAAGCGTAGGAGTAAGCTTCAAAGGCGCAGTTTAGTTGTGTTTTAGACGTATGGTTGTATAAAAATGACGACGAACAAGAAAATAGCTGGTTTAAATGTAAAAGAGAAGCTGCGACTCATTGAAACTTATGACAAATTAAATTTCAAAGATTGGCCACAAAGCAAATCGGCCGTTAAATTACGAATTCCTCACTCATCTCTATCAATACTGTTGATAAATCGAAATAAATACGAAATAAATAACAGTTGGTGCAGTGAATCTAGAAAAAGGAAACGGGCCGGAAAGTGTCAAAAAATAGAAGGTGCTTTGGTTTAAACAAGCCAGTTCGTTTCGCGCTCCTTCTGGTCGTAGCTTTCTATTGCATATTTCCGATTTTTGGTTATTAGAATCTCCGCTTAATAGAATTGATTTCCCCTTAACAAATGTGATCACAATAAGCTACGTCTACTGTATATGCATTAATTACACTTACGGAATGAATTATACATTCCGTACGTGAAACCGACTCGTGAAACGATCTGACCTGCAACCGTTCCGGAAGTCTTGAAATTTAAAAGTTCCATGTGACTAGTTTGCAACGCTCTGTTGGGTCGTTTTCGTTTTGATGTGTGTTGGTTGTATTGGTTAATCAGATTCAAATATCTCACGGATGAAACAACACAGGAAAAAGTAAATCTGCTTCTTTTTTTTACAAGCAGTTGAGGAAACTTCCTTGAGTTATTCTGTTTTATGCCATTCACTTGAAGTCGAGTGATTGTAGGTGTCATAGATCAACGCGGGATTTAAAAATTGTTTTCTGTATTATTTTTTAGGGATTCTGGTCGTAAGACACCTTTTCGACGATCATGGGGCTCAGCAGCCAAAGAAGAAGCCAAAGACAAAGAAGAGTTTTGGTCAGCTCTCCAAGCGAGTTATACGTATTTGATGGGTACGGAATTAATTGACAGTTGCAAGGTAAAAGTCTTATTATTTTAAAGAGTTCAAAGAAATCATTTGAAATTTGACAAGGGGTTCTAATCGATTTTCTGTTGTAGGACGCCAACGGAGAGATCTGTTGGGACGATGGGGATTTAGCGCTCCCTTCAAGTGCGAAATCGCCCGCGAATTTGGTAGCGACCTTTGAAGAGTTAATGGCGTGGGTGTGTGAAGTCGATGAGGCATTGGAACTGACGCCTTTTTCGTGTACTTTGCGACTCCGTGTACGGGAGGAGATGAAACAGCGGGTGACTGCTTTCGCTCATTGGCGTCAAGAGTGCCAACGCTGGGGAGATGAGTGTCCCGAAGCCAGAAATCATGTAGAACTGATGAGTATCAACTTGAGTGACAAATGGGACAAGGTTGAAGCTCTTTTGTTGGCCAGTTTAGTTGAGGATGAACAGTTAGAGCACTTAGGTAAATGCCTTTCCTTACTTCTGTAGGAAAGGAAAAGAAAGAAAAGTTTTGTAATCGTTTCTCTTTTTTTTAGATTTGACTCCTCAAATTCACCAATTGCGTGAATGGGTAAGAGAGATGGAATCATCATTGCCGCAGTTATCTTTCCGAACAGGCTGGACATGGGAAGATTTACAACAGCGGATTCGGGCTCATAATGTAAGTCAACTTAAGCTATTCTTAATTTGTGTAGGAAATGGGCATTTTATGAAGTTCTTGTTTGTGCAACAAACAACAAATTACTCGCCAAAAATGGGTACGTTAACCAATGGGTTAGCGCAGGGGCTCTCGAACTTTTTCGTTCGCGGCGCACTAACAGTATTCCGCAATTCGCCGCGGTGCCCCTCGGAACGTGCCCCTTAGAACATGGCCTATATAATTGCTGCATCTATGCAATTATAGCAGTCTTTCGCGGCGCCCTTGCAAGCCTGCCGCGGCGCATACTTAGAGAACCGCTGGGTTAGCGCCTAGCTCCAAAGACAAGTAGCTGCTGTTCAGAAAGAGGGCTTAAGAAAGGTGTTGAAAATCCGAGCTATTTATTTTAACCATTGCTTTGAAATAGAAATGGTTTAAATAAATTACTCCAGTTTGCATTTAGCGAGCTCTACTTTTCTGTTATCACTGCAGGCCTTTTCTGAATGTTGCATTGCTTCTGTTGCCCACGACATCGCACAGTACACTTTTCCCCTTTGTCACACTACCCCAAAATGCTAATTAACCTTGCTATTCTTTTGACTTTCACAAGCTGACCCTAATAACACTCGCATTCTTTCCCTTCCCTGAACAATACTTTCTGTGTCGTTATGATCACAGTGTAAAGATTTGTTACAGTAGGATTAACTAGGATATTTCCCAATGTAAAAGTTTTGGACAGGCTTTGTCAGTTCCAAGAGTAGATTGAAGTAAAAGACCTGAATATCAAAGGGAAAATTAACAAACCTCCCAGTGCAGTTCAAATAAGGTCACGACGGTTTAGAGATCGCAATGCAGGTAGGACCTTACGGCAGTCCAAACTCCCTAGAGCACGCGAAAGAAAGTCCGCTAGTCCCCGTTTCGTGAATGTTTTTTTCAATGTTTCAATGGATCGAATTCCTAGCGTTTTAAAGTTTTAGACGTCATACACAGTTGCATTAATTATGTTAATTTGGTAGAAACAGTAGTTAACAAAGTAAGACTTCAAGCAAAATAGGACCCTATTATAACGGGCCGCAAGCCTCGCATGTTGGGCACTTTTTTATGTATATAATGCCATCGTAGGCCTCTCCTATTGACACCTACTTTTATCGGAATTTCGTAATTATTACATATGAATAGTGTTTATGGTTTTGAACATTTACATACCAGAAGGCAAGCATACTTTTTCTCTAGGGTACTTTCAGTTTGAATGTTAAATTTTCGACATCTATGTGAAGTTAAGGACTAGGGTTGGGTTGGGAGGTGAAGCAATGTGTAATTTACGTCAGGAGTTTTTTGTTTTCATTTTTGGTTGTTGATTGAATTCAGAAAGGTACTTTCATTGCGTTACACTATGTTTCATGAGCAGATTTACAAGGTAGAAATTTTTTTTTTTTATGATAAACTTCTCTATTGTGTATATTCTATCGTATGTCGAGCTAAAATACCCAAGTCTTTACGATTTCTCTAAGTTGTTCAGAATTATGGCTTGTTTTTATGGCTTGTTACCAAGATATTTGTTTACGTGTAGTCAAAGCGAACGTTTGTTTCAAGAGTCAAAACACCGTTACTACCAAGCCCATTTCAATAAGATAAATCTTTCCTCATTTATCTTATCTATCTTCGGCGCCATTAAGATATTATATTTCATTGTTTACGATTTGACCAAACTTCCTACTTATAAAATAGGTTCCAGTAAAGGTTTGAAAACTGCACGGATTAGGACCCAGTTAAGTTTCGCCATCTACAAGTGTTAGACAGTACTATTTTGTCAGTTCCGTTTTATTGGTCCAGGTAGTTTTTCGGGTCCGGGGGATTTAGGTGATTACGGTTGAACGAAGATTGGGCTTCCTTTCTACCTCAGTAACAGTCCGTACCCTTATCCATTCGAATGCAGTCGAGTGATGAGCAGCCTTACCGCGTGCTTAATCAGGGACTCGTGTTTTACTATTGTGTGTATTTATGACGTCTTTTTTGCGTCTACTTAAGTCGTTTGTACGTGTGTTTTGTGAAAGAGTAAACCATTCAAACTGCCAAGTGAAGGTCAAACAAAGGAAACGAACGTGGGTCTTTGTAAACTTGTAAGTAAGCTTTCACATGGCTTTCAGGTACTTTTTTGGCCGGCGTGCAAATTACTCGGTTGCTTACCCAATGTTCCAACTTTTAAGTGCCAATAATTAACTTCCCCGTCGTTTTACTAGCTGGGATTGTTTAGTAAATCGTGGCTAAGATTTTCGCTTGATAAGTTTTGAAAGTAAAAACGTTGGCGATTTCCAAAACTCGTGAATTTATCGGTCGTTGATTCCTTTTTAAGTGCGTGACTTAAGTAGTTTATTTTTTAGGTGTCTACTTTTTCTCTGCTCGCATTAAGAACTCAGGAGACGACCAAATCAAACTGGTTTTATTTTAGACACTTTCCGTCTTTGGACGGTTGAGAAAGTTAGGAGATATCTCAAATAGATTACAGTCTTGGTGTAACGAGAATTTCGCCTACAACAGATGATGTCATAGCGTCCTTCCTTATTTCAGCTTGTGGTTTCAGTGGGCGGAAAAGGATGTGTTGTTTTTCTTTTTCCGACACCCCCAAAAAAGGGACCGCATGGGATAAGGATAGGGTACAATATTCAAAATTTAGCCCACTTTTCTAAAGTTCGGAACACCAGTCATCTTCTTTTGTCCAATTCTGCCCAGAGAGAAGTCCAAACTGTATCTAGTCTATACTTTTCCGGTTTTTCTTAGAGCGAAGGGATTTTAATAGTATTATTACCTGGAATGCCAGCCAAAACGAGTTTTGTCTTTTTTCCTTCGAGTTTAGGTAAGAAGTAGGGGATAAGGGGGTAGTTAATTGTCGTCGTGAGGACCGAGACGTGAAATCAGGTCAGTTTTAAGTTTTCTGGTTCATTTTTTCCCTTTGTTTGGAGTCGGATGAAACAGCGTAATTAATAGGAAACCAACAATCACGACCTTTGAATCCGGGAAAAGTTGTAATCTTATCGCATTCTCCGTATGAGATTAGACCAGTCAGTTCTTGCATATTGTACTTTCGCCTTGGAAGGGTACTTTGAGATTTGACACGTGCAAAAAGAAAGGCCGCAAAATCCCAGCGGTCAAATTGAGGAGTTTATTGTTAGTGTTGGGGTGTTGTGAAGAATGTTCTCCAAACCTCAGGTCTGGTAAATGAGAATCCGGTTTTTAGTTCGGTGGGTTTTATGGTGGGAAGAAAACCGCAAAAGGTAGACAAACGTACATTGTTGGGAGTTTTCCGTCATGTTCGAGGTTCAACAAGGCCGTTAGACTCAAAAGACGGTCGTGGTATTGAATTACGAGGCATTTTTTCATTGTTGCTCAGACGAGTGCAAGTTTGAAGACTTTTTCATAAGGTTCTGATCGTCTGCAGACCGTAGAAAACATAACCATTATTGTTGTGTAAAAGAGAAAATTAGGGTCAAATATCTTGAACATTTTGCAGGGAAGAAACATTGTAGCTGCACACTGCCAAGTGAAAGCGAGCTGTTGAAGGTTTTCACTTTTTTTTCGGATTATCGATCTACCCAAGCTTATTATTACGTGCGGAAAGTTGTAACCATATTCGGCTATACGGGTCGTATATAATTTGCGTACGTCTAAGGAATAGGGGCTATTTCTAGGTACTGTTTTTTTCCAAGTCTTTTAACTCTTAAACTCTAATATATACTATTTGTGCATAGACTAAATGTCGGAAGCAATCTATAGTTATAGAATTATTTCATTGTATTAATAGTCTGTAAGTTTATATTGTTCAAGTTTTAATTGTATACCCCAGTTCCTCATCCCAGCCCTTTTTATGATGCAATAAACGGGCCTAGCCGTAGACTATTTTTTAAAAATAGTCTGTTTTTCATGGTACTATTACTCCGAGCGAAGAAATTAACAAAATTTTGCACGAAAAGTAGGATTTGGGGCAATTTAAGTCTCTTGAAGTTTGGTTTCAATAGTTGTGGAAACCTTTTTCATTGCTGTTGACTAGCTGTGAAGTTGACCTTATTGTCATGCCTAGTAACCTAGATTTTTCCGAAACACAGAATCAAGTTTCGCTGCTTGGGATATCTTCATTGTTGATAGAACCTTGGTTGTAAACTTTTAACAATCCATACCTACTTTTTAACGTTCGGGATTCTATACGTGAGACAATAATGATACCTGTCTTGTTTACAATGTGTTGGGCACTGATGGATGGTAGCTAATTTCAGGAACCTTTTCCATGTCCTAACGGCAATCTATAGGATATAGGGTGAGAAGACGAATGAATGAGTAAGAGTTACCGAAACGCAATTACCTTATCAAGTTCATTTTTTGGCATTCTGAGCTTGGTTGCCTACCGGAAGTTTAATTACAACAAGTATGGGACAGTTTCCGGCTCTTGCCTTTAACTCGTTTTTTCGATTCTACAGGAACGGAATAAAGGAAAGAGCTCTGCATTACGCACCCTGGAAAGAAAAAAGCCGCATAGGTCGCGTGATAGTCATAGTTAAATGTAATTTGAAAAGGGGGTGAACGGGAGAGGTATTGTTGTCTTTTCCCTGGCACGTGGCGACCTGGTTTCGAAAAGGTTTTTACCCCTTTTTGTGCCCTCCGGAGCATCTGCCGACAGTTGGACCCAATAAGGGTCAGATCAGCATCTGCTGCGTGCCACTTGATGACTATGACTAGCAGAGCGACGTAGGTATAGCAACCAGAACGCATCAGCGGGAGAGATTTTCAGTACTACCTTATAGCACACGATCATAAGCTTACTGTGGGAGCAATGAAAGTAAATTTGGGGGTATTTTTATTCTTGGGCCGACCCCCTGGCCTGACTTTCTGCCTTGGGGACAAGTTTAAGTTTGGCAGAGAGGACTAGGAGATGCGAAGGTTTGAAACAGAAGCACAGTAGAAACCTTAGGACATTTTCAGGCTTATAGAATAAGTTTAGAGGCCTCTAATGGGTATTACAATGATTAGCTTTCGAGGGTTTGTGAAAGCTTTTAGAAAAAGCTGACGGATTCTTGGTTCATATGGGCTTCCCTGTCCCTTAATGAGAATGGGGTGAATTTGCATGTGTGGATGAGTAGAGATAGTTTTGGTGAAAGACAGTTGAGGTTAGGACTGTTCATTGTGGTGGATGGACCAATGTTCTTCATAACTAGCCACCGTGGTGATGAATGAACCCATGCAAATGTAGATTGGATTATCTTTCGTTTCCACGTTCTCGCTATCCCTTCACTGTGGAGAGGTATTTAATAGCAGGCCTACTACCCTGGCTTTGCAGGAGAGTTCTATTAGCGAGTTTATTTATTCAATTGTTTCAATGGTTTAACATGGGTACAGGGTCGAAATCTTCGATCTTAGGACATGCCACGTGCTTTTCGTGTGATTTATTGTTCCATTATTGGTACGTTGTATCGATAAGATTTTTAAATTGTTAAGATAACGTTACTCTTTTAAATGACTCCTTTGAAACATCTGCTCTGTTTCTTATACTGTCATAAAGTTACTTTTAGCTTTTGACTACTATTTTTTTTATTAGCGGCAATAAGGAAAATCCACATTCAATTTTCGACTTGTCTGGAACCATTAACGTTGGAGTTTTTGTTCTTGAACTGAGGAGAGCGTATATTTTGTAATTACGTCATTATTTCTTCTAATTTAAAGTTCACTTACTTTAGGGAAATTACTTTCCTCTTTCGTTATACTTTGTCAAGTTTACGTGGCTTTACTTACGCGATTTGCAAAGGTCCACCTTAGGGTTTCCGTTCATTGTTGCTAAGTCTATCCTATGATTGTGGTGGAGTATATCCCTTCATTGTTGTGAAGGTATTGTGATTCTATCGTATGTGTTCCGTGAGTCGGTTCACTCGGGAAGTTTTAGAGTGATTAGCTGTCAATTACGTTAAGAGCGGAATTCCGGCACTTCCGGTTTGTCGGGACCGTCAACAACCTTGACTAGCAAAGTGTCAAATCCCACAAGGTTTCTCGAGTCCCGTTTTTGTTTGGTTTTCATTGAAAAGGTCCGTAGTTAGTGTCGATTATCCGTATGGCCAATTTGTAATATTCTTTGGTGGTTTACGAACCGCAGCGAGAGAGGCTGTTCACCTTGTCCTGTTATCAAAAATTCGAACGCGCTAACATTTCTTGCCTTCTCTCGCCCAAAGCTGTATAATTGTGCCGATTTTGAATTCTCCTTATTCCCTTTTCCCAATTTTTCCGTTATCTTTGCCTTATTTGCACGTCACACGTCAGTGACGTTACTTGTCAAAAATTTTCAGCGTAATTCCAGAAACCTCAATTGCTTTTGGCTTTGTACTGTGGCAGAGGAGTTTTTAGGCGGAAGCAGATAACTTTGCGTCTAGCGGGACTTGAAGATCCATCATTATCTAACATATTCCCACAAAGCACCTAATGGTAACGGCCAGGAAGTTTGCTAGTGCAGGTATAGAGCACAGGTTAACGCCTGTGAGCTTTTGTCAATCGTTTTGTCCCTAGTTTGCGTACACTTGGAACTCTCTGAGTCGTTCCGCAGTGAAATTTTCAAAATACGTTTTTGCGAAAGGAGACTGACTGTGTCGAATTGCGTCAGTGTTGGGTTCTAGTTGACCTATTTATGTAGATTTTTGGGGCTTGAAAGTTGGGAAGTGGGATTTGAGCATTTCTTTCATGGATATGGACGACAATGCTGGCTTTTATTAATTTTGATTTTTTCCATCTCTTTCTTTTTTGGGGGGATTCGTCGTGGACAGGAATTCAAGCGCGAAGTGGAAAGGGGTGGGGCCGAAATACGTTCTTTGCTGCGGTTGTGCAGTCAAGGAGGAGCGGACAAGAGAGCAGCAGCTGCGGTGGAACAACGCTGGCAACAATTGTTGCTCCGAGTCTACGAGTGGAGCCTGTATTTGGAACAACTTGCCAAACGTCACGCTGTAAGTTACTTTTTTTTATTAATTACGTTCTATTATTATTGATTTTTAAATACCTCTTTGTTATCTTACATTTTGGAATATAGTTCTGTTAATTAAACTAATATTTGTGTGTACTATTATTTGAACTTTTTTTGCGAATCAGGGAGTGAGTGATTTGATGGAAAATTGCTGGACTGTTTAGTTGATTTCTGAAACGTTTGCAGACGTTGATTGTGAGTTTGGATGTCGTGATTGCGTTATGTGTGCAAGAGGGCTAAGATTTGTCCAAATTAGGTCAGGAACAAACACAAAGCGGAGCTAGATTAGTCTGAGGCCAAATTGTCGCCTTCCGGCACTATGTAAGCTTTTTTTCATAGCGTTTTCTTTTATTCTCTGGGTGTGTAATTAACCCATCTTGTGCTATAGATGGGGGTTAAGGCTACTGGCCTGACCCTTGCAGCTTCCCAGATGGCTCTGAGTCATTTTGGGATTAGAACAGGATCACTTTTAGTTTACTTTTTGGCAAACGTAGTTCTTTGGTAAGCATTTCGAGTGTCTTTCAAGTCGGAGCCCTTTGTCTTTTTTTTGTTTCCCCTTTAGATACAAAAAAGAGTGTGCTACGAAACCCTCCGATGTCGGTTGTAGGATGTTATTAAAGTCCACAGTCAGACCTAAAAACGTGAACTTCAAGGTGGATTAATCCAGGAATTTGTTTTTTATCCCTTTTTCTGAAAGTCTCCCTATTTCGAAATGCCCGTTCAAGGTTTACAACGCTCCGATACTCTTCTGGATCGAACAGTGATGTCCATATAATGTACGTGGCACATGTAGGACTTTTACGTGCTTTTGCAAGTAAGTAAGGGCAAAGGAAGGGGTTGCGATTGCAAAATAATCTTCACAGTACAGTAACGAAACTACAGTAGTGATTGCTACATGGACTTTGCATATTTGACCAGTGACATTGCTTTTACGTCGTTTTGACCAATCCTGTCATTTCTAGCCTACAGGTAGAAATACCTTCTAAGCTCCCTAGTCAATTAAATGTAGAGGTTAAGCGGCCATTAAGTTAGGAATTCCTCAAGCATCAGTCACAACTGTTGAGAAATCTTTTCGAAATACATAATTTTGGGCATAGTTAATCTGTGAAAGGAAACCCGTTTGAAAGTGTCAAAAAGTAGATGATGCTTTGTTTCTTTGGTTTGAACAAGCCAGTTAGTTTCACGCGTCGATTACTTGTAGCATTCTCTTGCATATTTCCGATTATTAGAATCTCCGTTTCATAGAGTCAATATTCACTTGACAAACGTGATCACAATAAGTGGCATCTAGTGTATTATATAATGACGTATATTAACTTATAGTAGTAACTGTATATTTTGTGAGAAAATGTATATAAAAATTGTTTTTAATCGGGATTTTTTAAAATAATTAAGCGAAGGCTCATAGAAACGTTTTATACGCTTTATGGTGTTAATTAAGGCTTCATTTGTCACGAATAATAGCTTGGGATTAATTGTGGGCTAATAAACGCACGTGACAGGCGCCATTTTAAATGGTATTATCTAACGACATGATTTCGTGTTTTTAAAACGGTTAAAAGGTTTTAGTTGTGTATTCAAAAGTAAACCTAAGTTGTAAATTATGAGAGGCTTAGTTTTTGTTACAGAAGCCTTTGGAAAAGGATTAATTTTCCAGTATCGTTAAAATGCTTGGAGCCTTTCCGCTTCCTATGTACTGTAGTATGGTCTAGTGTGTGAATCCAGGAGAAAATCTGAATGGTTGTTAGCCAAGTGGCGCCAGGTCGGGGCGTCCAACTCCCCAAATCGACTCAACGACGCGTATTGTATATCCCCCGCCTTCCCGACTCCACAAAAGGTCCCAAGGAAGCAAAGTTTCACGATAAAAAAAAGCACATGCGTGTGTTGGGAAGGACTGACCCCTTTTGGGGGCAAAGGAAGGGGAAATGGGGGAAAACAAGACACGTGTTTTTAAACCCTAGAGCGTCGGTTGTTGTATAAGGTTAATTATCTGGGCGACAACCAAAGTTTTTTCGCTTTTAGGGGGTAAAATATGAAGAGAAGGGGGGATAACAGTCGACATTTATTCGAACGAAAAAGGTCCATTGTTATCACAGGTGTTACCCAGCTGGAAGGCATGTTATTATTAATCTTTTATCTTTTTCTAAAAAATAAAATAAATAGAAAATGAAGTTCAAGTTGTAGGTAGTGGTCGTTAGGTTTGGTTGGCTCCCAATCGCGCGTACTGAAGAGAACGACGTGATGGAGCGCAGAAACCTTACGTGATACGACTAGCCTTGCACGCACACTCACTTTTTAGTCTTGGAAGATTACTTTATTTGTTTATTTACTTCGGAACTCTACTGGGTAAGTTTGCGTGACGAAGTGTTGGAAGACCCCCTCTATTACTAATCTGAAGGGTTCAAGTCCTAGTTTTGAGCTGGGGACTTGCAGTGTCATGGTGTTGGCTTGAAAGTTGGACAATTCTATAGAGCTAATTCATGTTGTGTTTTTTCCTTTTTTTCCCTTCAGAATGGTTGGGGAGCTCGTGGCGGAGGCGTTGAAAGTGATGAGGAACCACTAACCAAGTACTGCCGTGTGGGAGACCAGGAAATCGTATCGGAAGCTCATTTGGACCATCAGCCGGTAATTTAGACGGTTCTTTCAGTTTCTGGTATTGAACTTGGAGAATTTTATGAGAATTTCCAAAGGATTCTGCGATTTTTTAAGTGATTACTTTAACCTAAGTGCTACTTAGAACGCATACTTTAGCTGCGTTCGTTTTGACGAAAGTTTAAGTCGACTTAAATGTTTACCCTAGACTTAAGCGCTTATAAGCATTCGAGGTGGGTAAACTTCGGGCTTATAAGCGTTTTATTTAGCTAGTCAACTTTTAGTTTTGATCAAGTATAACGAGTACTCGTGTGCCCAGCCTTAAACTTAACCCTACCCCCTTGTTTATTTATTTCCTTTGTTTATTAATGCCGAGGGACTTTCACGACTTTCCGAGTGCTTTTCACGAGTACGCTACGTTTAGTATATATTAATTGCTTTTTATTTATTTTAATTGGCAATAATCGATTTTTTTCCTCGAAGTATTGAATTTTGAGACCAGAAGCACGAGCGTAAGTTGCAAACAATCAATGGTAGACAATTATCCCGTCAACATCTTCCTTAGCCACAGCTTCATTTGTCAGGATAATATTAAAAACTGAATCAAGAATGGAAGAAATTAACTGCCCCACAGAACAAAACAATAATATGCTATTGAAACCCATACTCGAAAACGAACAATTCGTATAGTGTTAATATTTCGACAAGCACCGCCCTATGGGTGGGGCAGTTGTAAATTAATGCATATAACTGTTCGTTTTGGTCTCAAGAAGTTCTAAGTCGACATCTGTAAACTTGCAAAATTTAGACTAAAACTATCGCTTATAAGCGTACGTCAAGGAAGCGTACATCAAGAGTAGTCTAGTTTAAGTCGAACGTACAAAACGAACGCGGTTCTTGTTTTCCTTTTAATTTTAATAAAAACTCTACCTTTTTAAATTATCCTTTCAATTGTTTTTAAAGTTCATTTGTTTACAATTTCGCAGCTTGTATCAATATACTATCCTAGTTTTTGCCAATACTTTTAAACCATATTAAGTGAGTATTCGTGATTTGTATCCGTATCTTGATTGAAAGGTTTTTTGATGGATAAGTTAATTTAGACAAGTTTTTTTTTTTAGGTTTTTCTGTATGGGGTTTCATTCTTGTTTTATTGTAGGACGTGCCTGAAAGTGGAGGACAAGTCATGGTTGGCATCCACGAGGACACCAGGACGGAGTCGGGCTTATTATTCAGCCACAATCACAAATTGGACAACTCCGTGTCGTTTACGGGCGACGTGGGCTATTCTTCGGATTCCGGTTCCGACAGGGGCAATTTGAAGCCCAAATCGGACCTGGATTTGCACCAGCTAAATAATAACGGCCAAGTCAACCAAACTACAGTTTGCATAGCTCAAGGCCAGAATCCTGTGCCGGTTTTGCCAGTGAAGACGCAAAGTAATATCGCCGTGATCAGCTACACGCATTCAGACGAAGACGGCCAACTTTCGCCGCAGATAAATAAACCCAAGGCCGGGAAATTGAATTTTCAAGCCATTTTGCATAAGAGATCTGCCAATCCTCGCCAAAATGCGCTGGTGTCCATGAAGAAAGCCGCGACCAGTACTGAGGACGATGAGGACGAAAAAGAGGAATGGACGTTTGCCAGGAATCATTGCTCTCGTCGCTTGGGTTTTGATGAAGACGAAGAAAACGACGAGGAACAGCAATCACGCTACTTTTCGCGATCTACGTCGTCCGATTCCGATTTCCTCAACGCAAAGTCGCTTGAATTGAGCGACAGTGAGCCGTCTTCATTAACAGTTCGCATGGAGGTTGAGCCCATGACAATGGAATCACCAGTAACGTGCGAGAAATCGATGCAAGCCAGCAAGGAGTCCATTTATAAGCTCGTGGAAGAGGCGGAACACCTCATTAGGCCCCAGTCATTGATCCTCACGGAACAGAACAGCGCGAAAAGCCAGCGAGTGGTCGAATGGCTCCACACGAAGGCGTCGCCGACGGATTGTGACGGTCATAGTTGTGATGCCAGTAGTGAGCTCACGTCCAATGATGAAGAGAGCGAAAGTGAAGCGCAGACCGAAAAACGAAAATGTGTCGTCACCAAGAGTCCGGAGCTAGCAGCTACGCCCACTGTGGAATCTCTGGGCTTTTCAGCCGCCCCTTCGACTCTACCTAAGGTACGTATTTTTTCCATTTTTATACCGATTTTGTGATTATTTTTGGATTGTTTATCTTGAATATTTTTTTTGGTACAAAAATTAGTTTTGTTAGTTTTTATGTTAATTTTTTATTATATTTTTATATTAATTTTATATTATATTTTTTATACTAATTTTTTGTATTAATGTTTTCGAGTTTGGATAGTTTCTAATGATTTCGACTTGTAGGTGTCGATGAGAGGGAGTCGCAAAAGAGGGGAAAGACCATGGAGTCTAGCTGGTATGCCAGCATCGTTATCGCTGGCTGTTCATGTCTCTAGCTTACCTTCGTCTCAGTCTGAAACTGCCTTGCATGCTCTAGCAGCGCCTGTACCGTTGAGAACACAATGGGCGGGTCAATTAGCCTCTTCACCTTGTTTGGACCCAGCGTATCACAGCTCAGCTTCGAGTGGCGGTCGTCGAAGACGTACTCCACGTCGTAGGACAAAGGTATTTTCCGCTTTTTTTTATAAAAAAAAAAATCTAAACTATTTTGAAATAGACACGAGTTAGTTCAGATAGCTCTAGTTCGCGAGTCAATCTGATGTCAAATAGTCGCAAATCCCTGGCGGAAGATTGCGATGAAACGTTTGTACCAGTGAGTCCTACGAGGGAAGTGGATGCGGCCTTGCCTGTAGACCAGAACGCTAGCATGGAACAAGAAACAACCGAGGTATCCAGTAAGAAAAGCAACGATTCGCCTCGCTCTGAGTTCTTGGAGGATATGAGCAGTTACTCGGAACAAGCTTGGGACAATTATCAGGTAACCTGTCAATTTTTGCATATACAATATATACCGCTTATTGTGATCACTGATTATTAGAATCAGCCGCTTTCGGATATTAGAATCAATTTCAAAATAATCTTCACAGTACAGTACCGAAACTACAGTAGTGATTGCTACGTGGACTTCGCATATTGACCAATGACGTGTTTTTACGTCGTTTTGACCAACCCTGTCATTTTCAGCCTACTACTACGCCAGGAGGAAATACCTTCTAAACTCCCCAGTCAATTAAATGAGCAGGTTATTCAATTGAATGACCAGTTCGTTTAATTGATTGGGAAACTTAGAAGGAAGATTGTGTTGAGCTAAGCGTAATCTAAGCATATCTAAGCGTAAAACTGGGCTTCAAAGGCGCAGTGTTGGCTGTGTTTTAGACGTGTGGTTATGTAAAAATGGCGACGAAAAAGAAAAGAATTGATTTAAAAATAAAATAGAAGTTGCGGCTCGTTGATACTTATGACAAAGTTAAAAGATTTGCTACAAAGGGAATTCGTTTAGTTAGGAATTCCTCAATCATCCCTGCCATAATTAAGCATCACTTTTTGTTAAAACATTAGAATTTCCGCTTATTTGTTGGTTAGACTTTCAGTTTCGCGAGTTAGTTAGTATTCTTACGGGCCAAGATTGAAGAGATTATAATTAAAATTGGCCCAAAATTGTCAACGTTTTGCTAATGTTGACCGGCCAATGTGGTGGCTGTCAGATATAAATACGTAGGGAATGATGGGGAAAATGCAGCGTAGCCCGGACCGAAAAGAAGAATACAAGATCTAAACGAGAGCCATCCACAACAAATAATGAACTCTTGTATGTGTTTGACATAATTAGAAATTATGAGTAAATTAGCTGACGTTTAATTAGTGTACATAAGCTAGTGTTATTTTGTCTGCCTTGTTATGTTTTTCATTGTTCTATATGTTAACTAATGTATATTTAACCGGGTTTTTATTTTACAGGAGCACTATTTGAGCGAACCGTATAGTGAAGAAGCAGTCGATCCTTCACGCTTGTTAGCTTTTGGCGATGATTACCGTTCGCACATGGATTCGCTCTCTGACAACTTTTCCGTTATTGGTGGGCATAACAGTAGCAAACCACCGACGCCACAGCGTCAGCATTTTACGCGGCGATCGCCGTACCGTAAACCCCGCCCTCAGCCCGCAACTTTCTTCCCTGCCGATTTTGACTCAGATTCTGACGTCGAAGAGTTCCATCACGTCGTTCGCACGTCGTTGACACAACTGGGAGTGGCTAGCGACACCTTTGAACGCCTGCATACTGCACCACGGGTTGAAGTAGCAGAATGGGTAAGTTCTTGTCATTGTCTTTTCCTTTTGATCCGGGTTTCAAATTTCATGAGGTTTTGAGGGATCCGGGATTCCCTTTTTGTAGAAAATAATTAAAAAGTAACGCATTTTACCCAAGCTTGAGGCTATCTTGAGTTGTTTTCCAAGGAATTGAGCTCGGTAACTTCGCTTCTGAAATCACACTATCCGTCTTTTATATGAAAACGTCATAGAAACATGTGACTTCAACCTTGCTCTATAGTATCATATCTTAGCATCGAATCTAAAGGATTAAACGTCTTTGGGCCGAAAGTTGGCCTGCTAGTTCGCAGAAACGGGTCTAGAATTTTCTCAACTCGAAGTTTCTTGTCCAATTCGCCTCTTAATCAAAGTCGGAGAGAAGCCAGTTCAGTCGCAGTCTGCTGTGGAGCAGCTAGGGATTCATGTCCTTGCTTTTAAAATAGCTCTTGATCAGGACTTACAGAGACAGTTTGTGTTGCGTACGCTCCAAAAAGGGTTTGAAAGGGATATACTGTATGAGGTAGTTTCAGAGACTTGTTTCTGACGATTGTGCTTAGAGAGGGTTTGTGTTTGATAATTTCATTTTCAAAAGAAGTCTGCTTGACTAAAGATGTAATTCTTGTGGTATATTTTTAGGCAGAGCTACTGGCGTTGTGCCGGACGCATGTGGAGTGTTTGGTGGCACTGAGTAACGCGGCAGGCGGAGAGTGGGAAGCTGTAAGGGATCTGTTACCCAGTTGGACTATGTTGAGCAGCCGAGTGGAAAAAGGGCATGCTCAGGTCACAAAGTGTCGTGACCTGGGTCGAGCGGTACAAGATTCCCGGAGCCGCCTGCAGGAGTTGCAGCGTAAAGTTTCTATTCCTCAAGATTCAGAAGCTACTTTGGACGACCAACTCGAAGATATAGATGTAATTATCACGATTATCTTGGACATTATAATTATTTTCCTTAGAAATAAAGAAAAATAGTATGTTATTATGAAATTCATGTTTCTTTTGATATCTTTCAGGAGCTTAAACAGATGTTGAGAGAAGAACACTCGGATATTTTGTCGCTGAACGTCTCAGTTCACGATTTCCTTACTCACGTAAGGGAAAGGTCCCAAGTTGGAGTTTCCTCGGATAACGCTCAGAACAATAGAGATGTTATAGCATCCCCATTGGTGCTTCAGGCTCTGGATCCTTTTGCTCTCAAAGAGGGAGTGACTGAACTATACAGCATGCTGGAAGTCACTTCAGACAGGTGTGGATAATTTCTTGTTTTTCCAAAGCAGTTTTGGTCTGTAAGAATTATTTCTAAATTAATTTGGGTATTGATTTGTAGGGCGAGAGCCAAGGAAAATGATTTGCTGATGGCAGTGCAAACTTTGCGCCAGTTTCAGGAAGAATTGGCCCAGTTTAACGCGGCTGTAGCGACAGATCAACATCGTCTTTCAATGTTGCATTCGGCGTTGAAGAATAAAAACGTTTCGCCTTCTACCATTTCTTCAGTCAGGCGTATGACGGCGCTTGTTAATCGAGCTGAAGGAGGCAACCCCAAAGCGAATGGCCTCTTCCAACCCCATAGGTCTGAGGAAGAGTTGAAGTCGTGGCTAAGACTTACGGCGCTCACTGATCTGAATTTGGTGCAAACCACCGACTCGGGGATTTCGGACGGTGCACTTTCTGAGGGCGAACATCCCTTGACGGAACGCGAGCGCAAAATTACGCATTTAAAACGTTTAGCACGAAAAATGGAGTCAGTTCTGGCACCTGGAAGTGCTGTTCTAAGCTTCATTAATGAGGTAATAAACCTTTCGTATAATGGTCTCACCTTTTCATATTGACTATATTTCTTCTGTTTTGTGCTGGATTGCAAAATTTTAATGGTTTTGTTCCTTTCAATTACTTTTGAGCGTTGTATCTGGTATCTCAGTTTCGAATAACTGTATGTAAAATATTTGTGTACAACTTGATAATTATAGTGATATGTTTTTACAATGGTTTGAAATTCTGTAGAATTTGGACCGAGCAATGCGAGAATTCGAAGATTTGCAGCGATCGTGCCGTCATCTTGTGGATGAAACTTCAACTATTTTGCAGCACACGCCACCTGATGGTTCGACCACCAGTAAACGACGCTCCCGAAAGAACAAGGAAGGTGCTTTTGATATTGATAGCGAGCGATCCAACTCGGTTATGACCGAGCATTCGGCCGATACTCTGACAACCGGAACGTCGACGCGGCGTGGCATGTGGCTATGGCGGATTCTGAAGGCGTCTTTACCTATTCACGTCGCGCTCCTCGTTCTGGTATGCGCCGCCTGTCTTTTAGAGCCCCATTGCTGCGATCATGTCAATTCTCTCAACTTTTCTTTTTTCCCGCGCCTGTCTTACCCAAGCGGGCCTCCTCCCATGTGAAAAGATAAAACGACAACAAAAAATAGAACTTTCGCTAACATAGCAGCCGTCACCACCTAGTGAGGATCATGTCAACCGTGAAATTAAAAAAAAAAAAAAAATTTTTGCCTTCACAATTCACTCCGTATTTTAAGCCTTATACACTCAAGCAAAAATGCCTTTCGGAAGCAATCAAATTATCGAATAAACCTGCTTTGTTCCCAATTCATAAGCATTTCACGGGAAAACTGTTTTTGGACCAATTATGTTAAGTTCAGTGCTAAGTTCCGGACAGAAAACTAAGAAAATTGTGTGTTCGCGAGAACAGTTTGCCTTTTATGTGTTTTGAAGAACTTCTGCACTCACTTTTGCCTTTTTGCATGATTATAGTTTTTTTGTAGCAAGTAAAAAACCATTCCTTAACTTGTTACACAAACAAAAGAAAGCAAAAGCGACAACTATTTTTGTAGCATCTAGAGCAGGGTTTTTGTGGATCGTTTTATACCATTCATAGTCCATTTCATTATTATTCATTTTTAACCTTTCGTGTTACTGTCAAGTGTTTTTACCTGGATTTTGTGGCCAAAGTGGTGTAGACTGTTTTTGTCGCACTGAAACTTTTTGTTTGAAAATTTCTTGGGTACTGTGTATCTTGTTTGCAATATTTAAAAAAGGAGTTGTGTTGGGTTTTATGTGGTAAAAATAGTCTTAGGGTGTCTTCTATAAGTTTATTAATTTTTTTTAGTTTATTTTTACATGAACGATAAAGGGAGAAAACGATACAAAATTTTTCAGCGCCTCTTAGGTTTTTGCTTATTGTATGTGAGTGGCTTGTTATGGAGAAATGCAGTCCTTGTTTGGTAAAACCAATTGAGTTAAGTCGTTCGGTTTTTTAGAGTTGAGGTTTGTCAATTGTTAACTTTTGAGCCGCTCAAAGCCAAATTGCTGAGGTTGAGCTAGCCAACCGGTTAATTATGGTGTGAGGCGATCGTTACCACATTTTTTGTAGTTTATTTTCGACTCGGCAATTGCGTCACTGCACTTGGCGGGAGTTTAAAGGGTATGCATCCATCCTTGCTATTGTCTGGGCCCTAACCCCGGAGTTAACGCTATTTATTTCGCTCTCCATTTTTATAAAAGCCTCAAACGGCCACAAGCACCAAAGCACAGCGGGCCTCATGATTCATATCGACACTTTTATGCATAGGATCCGCTTGAAGCCTTGATGAGAAGTTGTAGCTCATGTGCTTACGCTTTAGACTTACCGTCCATTCCGTCAGGAGTTTTTCGTTGCCGTCATTTTCCCTTTTTTATATTTATTTTGTTCCCCTCCGCAGCTGGCAAAAAAGCGAAGGTAAGAGGTATATAAAAAAGAACACCTTATTGGCACATATGCAGCTTGTCAAATTGTATGAACGCAAACATTAAATTATCCTTTGCGCCGTGGGGTAATTTATGGGACTAATTTCCTATTGGACGTATTAAAACTGTGTAGTTATAACCGGTGGGTTTTTTTATATTATCTGCATCCATATAATATCTTTCCGCAATTGATGTTTGTATTTTGACTATGCCTTGACATTTCTTAATATTTGCTAGATCTTTTGGGGAACAGAGAAAGTTGGACAAGTTTCAGTTTCGTCTCATCCGAGGACGGTTTTATGACGCCTGTTGAAGTTGGGTTGTTTTTTGGCAAGCGTTTGTGGCCCAAGGATGAAATACAGTCGCTAATTTGATGATCGGCAGCCCATGGTGTGCAGCATATTTCATGCATAAGTCCCAAGGCGACTATAACCTTATGTTCCGTCTTCCTTCTTATCCTATCTCTCTACCTTTCGTTATAATCGAAGAGAAGCGGGACTCTTGGCCAGCTCTTTGGTGTTATTACCAGTCGAAGAAGATTAGCATGGGTCATCAGTTAACCAACCAGAAAGTAATAAGTTGAGAAGAAATGGGCGAAACGCGATAAAAACGACTTGAGCCAAAGGACGTTTATCGTTCCCTCCTGGTACATTCAAACCTCTCTTTCCACTACATAAGTACGATAGTTTAAACTCGTTTTTCACGCCTAACGTATACTTCGGAAACTGTCATTGTTGGCTATACGAAATATTTTTATTTCTATGAGAAGCTTTTAATTCTTTAAGTATTTTAGCTTTTCAATGTTTAAGGTAAAACTAAGGCGAATTTGACCAGAAAAAAATAAAATAAAGGAAAGTTTTGATCTTCAGTTTTATAGTAAGAAACATAGACAGCTGCACTTTGTTTAGGTTCGTGGATTGACAGAAACTGCGACTGCAAATACATTCTAATTGTTTCTTCTTGTATCTTCTCGTAAATCGAAGAAATTGCATTTCTAATAACTTAAATGTCGTTTTTTTTAAATAGCACAATTTAAACTACCATTCTCCCCGTATAAATTTTTTACGATAGTATATGTCGTATTTAGTTACCATATAGTGTCCCTTCAATTTTATAGTTCGAGTACAAGTAACTTTAGCTTTCAGTTGCAGTTATGTATTTACGGAAGGAACAAATCTGAGCAGGTGGCTAACAAATCGGTAGATAAGCTTATTCTCATAAAAAGGCCGACCTCCTTTATCTAATAGTGCAGTTTTTTCTCTTCTCTTGTTATAGACAATTTGTAATGCTTGGGAAAGCTTAAAAGCTTTGGTATTTACTAAAGCATAACGCTCTTTTGATGCACCTGTGATTTCCAACCTTTCCGGAATAAGTAAAAAGTAGCAAATGATTATAATTTTTCATTATCAAACATTATATGCTTCTGGTATTTACTAAACCAATAGTATGGATGAATGTATGCGTTAAAAGTTACATGTAAAAAAATCTCTTATTTTTTCCTACGGGTCTGTTTAGGTATAGGTATTGAGACTCGCCATGGAGTCAAGACAAAAGAAGTTCTCTGACCCTGCCAAAGAAGGCAACGTACAAAAGTTATATACCCAACTAAAAAGAGTTGGCGTATATAGTTTGAGCTTTTAGCTCAGCAACAAAGTATATACTCCAGAGCTTTATTTTTATGACACTATTCCGCACATTCTATTACAACAGGATTTCCCTATTGCCAGAGAACCAAACGTTAACTTTATAATGCCATTGTTGCCTTGTGATGACGTTCATCACCTCTCAACTCCTGCTGGTTCCCTTAATGGATATTTGGCACTCTCCAAAGAAGACGCTGATAGCACATCAACACAAGACACTTGGCTCCCAAAGAAGTTTTACGCACTCATGGCTCATCCTCAGAACTTTCCAACCACGAAACAAAAATAAAAAATTCCGTGTGCACCTGCCCGCATCAGCTAAAAAAAAAAAAATGTGATAAAACGCAAAAAAGGGAGGCGTGTCTTGATTCAGCCAGGTATGGAGGGCGAGGAAACAGCCCAAACCCAAAAAAGTGAGGGAAGTCCCCTGCAGGCTTCTCGTCGTAATTCTTCAAGTTGTAGTGGTGTCTGTCTTTCGGGGCTTTTTGCATGTGCAACCTGTTATCTATCGAATAGCTCGCGAGGCATAAAACTATTAAAAAAAAACGCAAAACAAAAAAGTTTATGAAGTTACAGAGCGGTTACCAGAAGCTCGGTACCCCCCCCCCCCCCCCCCCCAAAAAAAAATGAGTTGGAATCAGTCAAGGTAGAACCTTCAATAAATGTATCTTACTCTTGTCCGTTCCAGTGAAGTTGTGAGAATACAAGAAAATAATCACAATGTCGCTAATTATGTAGCCTAATTTTTAGGATGATTGCATAAAGGAACGGTTTAGGTTCGGGACTCGGGTAAGAAGCAGCGAAGAAATGGCTACTGTTGGCATGGGACACGGCGACAAGACTTTGACTAATGAGGGTCCTGTGTTGACCATTGGTTGGGTTGTCCATCTTTCTGGTTCTCCTCCCAGCTAAGTTGTATATATGCCTGTAATCGAAGAAGCAAGGGAGAAGGTAAAGAAGGCTTGTCTCCGAAACGTTAATGGGCCATTAGATATCACTCCGCGCGACTCCGGCGACTCCGGCGACTTACATTCAAGCATTCAAGTTACTCGCTCCTTTTCTCTTTCGTATTTGTCTCGCTAACTTCGGTTCCACACAACAATACGTCCAACGAGACCAAACGAGTTGAGCTTTTGCCCTTGGCCCTTTTTACTTAGCCATAGCATCCTTTTAGCGAGTAGGCAAGCATTAATTGTTATCAGTGCTCTGCTATCTTTTTCATAATTGCGTCGCGCTGAGCGCTCCTCTTTTATTGAGCCACACTAAAACTCCCACGGTCATTCCACACAGGAAAACGCGTGTTTCTCGAAAGGAAAGGTCAGCCCAAAAAAAGGAACCTTTGAGACGCCTCTAAAGTAATGCTATTCCATTTATTTCTACTTTTCTGAAATATTAATGTCTATTTTTTGCCATCTTGAATTGCGGCAGTCATAAACATTTCCGGTGGATATTCCACTACAATTTCTCTTGATTGCTGATTCCCTTATCGTTCAATTGTGAAGCCAGAAGAACAAAACCCCTTAATACAGCAAAGCATCCTATACAACTGTGTTGTCTCTCCAACTTGCAATTTTGTACTTTAGTTACAGTTGTGGTTCACTAATCAGCACAACCTACTTACCATGCCAAGATGCCTTTGACAGATTGACCATGTCACTCCTTACCCCCTGGAAAGGACCTTTACCTTCCTTAGAAATTTTGCAATTAGACTAAAAGCCACTCGATTGTTTACCACGATTAAAAATGAAAGCTAGTTTGGCTGATAAAAAAAGTTATACAATTATTTTTTTTTATTTCCAGAGAAATTGAAACAGATCAACTTTTTTGTCGACCATAGAACACTGGAAAGGAATGAAGCTCTTTTTGAGTGCAGCCGGTTGCCGCCGTTCTTCATGACATAGACAGAAAGATAAATAAATCGGATATGTATATATGTAGCGGAATCATTTGCATATGTGGCCCAGCAGCATCACCCCCCCCCCCCCCCCCCACCCCTTCCCCGTTTAGCGAGTTCCATCGACACTCCTCGGGTCTCCCGCACACACACTTGGGTTTGTTAGTTGTAAGCCACGCCAGCAAATTGGACACTATAATTGCCGTGTAAATTTCCCTTTTCCTGTGCGCAAGCCTCTAGCGAAAGATTGAGCATCTCTAGCATCTCTTAAACGTGGACTTGTCTAGGTTGGAAGTCCCAGGTTGTTGTATATGCTGCTGCCACACGACCGCCACCCCTTGACAGTCCTTTAGGAAGTAGGAGTACGAAGCACTGTCATCTTAAAGTTTGGTAGCCAGAACCATTGTGGGTCGGAAAGGAAACCTAAGTTTGGACCACGTATGCGAGCGAGATTCTTAATGAGCGTTTAAGAATGAGGAATGGGTTATTAACCTGTAAACAAGAAGACCACGGAGCCCGAGAGAAGGCGAGACAATTACGTGTGAATCGACTTCCTCTACCGGGGAGATGGAGCGTGAATTTATAAAGGTAAAATGAGCGGACCTAACAAAAAATAAATAATAAAATACCATGCAATTGTTATATACCTTTCTATCGTTTCATCTGTATAAAGTAGCTTGCCACTTTGTACGACGTGACTTCATAAGACGTATTAAGTCGTTTTAAAAAGAAAGGTGGCCGGCCATGAAAACAAAAAACTGGGAGCTTCAACTTGTGTTTAGTTGCAACCTATTGGGCCGTATTTAAGAGGCGGATTAAGATCGGAAGCTTGCTTCCTGACCAATTGACCCCTCTTGAAGAATTTTTTTAATCCAGAAAGAAAGCGAGAAGCAGTGTTTTTTTTTTTAGGAATATAAGAAGTCCACTTCCTGTCTAGAGGCCAGGCCAATTTAAAAATCAATGACACCTTTATGATGGCTTCTTTCCTTTCTTCAAAATGGACATCTTGCTTTCCTGTTTCCATTTTGCTGGCATCTTCTCTTTTTTTCATTCCAAGCCAGTACTTTAGCTTGCAATGAATATTTGCAATGAGTTTGCAATGAGTACTTGCAATAGCAGGACCACTCGAAGAAATAGCGATCTTGTTAATTTAGTCAAGACCAACCCACTACTTGACAACACATGTGCAATTAGAGATCGTAAATGTGTTTAATGTATTAACGACGTTAGCGTTTACAAGTGTGTACGATGGCAGAAAAGCAGCAATGAGCCTGCAAAAAAGTGCTACGACTGCGTGATTATAAAACAGAAGTTTTGAAGTTTGGGCATTGAGAGAATTATCGAATATATACAATAGCAAGTTGCAAACCATATGGCTATAAAAACGTATAGAAAATTAAACATGGAAAGCTTGAAGTAATTGAAAGTGGGTAATTGCAATATTGCAATCCGCTAGCTTGTATAGAAATTGGGGATTTATGTACAGTCCAGGAACCCATATGCACTTCATTTTCCTTATTTTGTTTTCAAGTTTCGATGGTGCTAAAAGCACGGTTTGTAAGTTGTCCAATTTCACAGGACTTTTTCGCCCCGGTTGCACGTAACGGCTTTTAATCCCCGATTGCTACTTCCTGGAAAAGAGAAGTTGGATAGAAAACTTACACGGTAAGCAAAGACAAAATTCGTTTGCTTTTTCTGAACATTTTACCTGTCCCATGTCCCGGACTTGGAAATGTTCGATAGCATCTAGCATAGAAGCGCGGCTTCTTCTGACTGTTACTGGAACTCCTCGGACTGTTTCTTTTCGGTGTTTCTTCTCTTGAACATTCCCGAGTATGTACGAGGCATAGTTTCAACATCTAAGAATTTTTAAAAGGTGTGCTGGACTCTATTCATCACAGACCAAAACTTTATCTGTTGCATGATGGCTTGTGTCCGTTTCCTTTGGCTGTCGTATTGTCTTATATGTTGCCAGCCAACAATGACACGTACTCCTCCCCATCGTTTTCACCATCTCGGCTTCTGAACCCCAAGCTAGAAACCTTCAAAAAACAAAAACAAAAAAAAAAACAGAAACTATCTGGCATTTTTGGAGGTTTGTCATTGTTTGGCTTTTTTTTGCCGTTTCTATCCAAGGTTTTATTCGTGAGTTTCATGGGCCATTTTCCCCAGTGTTTTAAATATTTTCCCCAGTTTTAGATATTTGGTAGTGTTATGAACATGTAGGCGCTATACTACGACGTTTCTCGGTGTAAGGGGAAAATTAGGATTATTATGCACTCTGAATTAAACAAAACACGAAAGATACTGGTTGAACCTGCCCACCCCCTTCGCTGGTGCTCGCTCGTTTTTGCACTGAGCGCTTGTCACCGCCCCTGGTTTGGTGGCACTGCTGCTGTTAGTATACGTAAGCGCGGCGTGGCCTGAAGAGAGAGTGTCAGTCGGCCCCTTCTTTCCGCTTCTGTCGGGCTGCTCACTTGAAAAGCTGCGGCTTCCACTTGCCTTGCGTTTTGCCTTTCCACGTGCTCTACCAGTTCGGTACTTCGGATCCATTCACGCGCTTCAGAAAAATAGAGAACTGTGTGAGACAATTTAAGGAACTTGGCAGGATTCTGCCATTTGCCTCTTGTTTAAGTTCCCCAACTGGCCAGTTAAGCAGTTTTCTCTTTTTGATCCTTTTTATGGAAAATGGAAGTGAAGTTTCTTTGTTGGAAGTGAATGTTTTGATTTCTCTACGTCTACGACAAAACCCTTTCCCATGAAAGTAAGCCAGTGCTAAACTCGAATCCTTTCCACAGTTTACAAGTTAGCGAGTCCTAATGAAGAACTACGTTTAAATACGTTTAAAAGACAAACTTATCTGCAAATAAAACTAGATACAAATCCGAAGGTTTCGTCCGGGACACTGTAGGTACACATGACACAATTGAATAGCCCAAACTAATTTCCTTATTTAATTTTCAGGCTTGTTGAAAAGTTCCCATTTGAAAATTTGTGCGTTACAAACTCCATGTGCTCGAAATAAGAACAAAGAAGCAAACTTTAAGTCAGAAACATGATGCAACCACACGGATTAAGTGATTCCATGTACAATTCCCATGCTGCTGCTGCGGCTGCCGTGAATCATTCCAGTCTCTTGCCCATGGATCTCCATTTGTCTCAATATCCGTTCTACAACCACAGGTAAATGAAAACACTCCCCTTTTCCTAGATAAGTAACTAGCTTTCCCTGGACAAGTCCCAGAAGCTTTTCTCTCTTATTACCGAGACTAACCCAGAAGGTCTCCTTACACGTTACAGCGCAGCCCCAAGTGGAGGGTCAAGAAGGGAAAACGCAAAAGCACACACGAGGAAGGAGTCATAACTAAGATATCGAAGACCATCAATGTGGCACGTGAAGCTCAGGATATAGCATCAGGTCCAAATCTCCCAGGAACGATCACATGACGACATTTCCTTTTCCCCACCTCTCCTTTCCGTCGATCGTTTTTCACCCTCTTGACTCGTCTTTTTATTCGCCTTTATTTCTATTCATCTTCTTTTCCTAGTTTTTTTATTATTATTTACGTCTTAGTTTAACTTATTAGCTTACTAGCAAACATATTTAGCAAACTAGAGTTGTAATTGGTCCAAATTCCTAGTCAAAAGTTAAAATGGAAAAGAACTATGTATCCTCACATTCCGTTCTATTTGGTTCCTGTTTCGAGACTTTTTTGTACGAGCGTCGAATGAATAGGCTATTGTTGAGCAGAAAAACGAGACTTTCCAGCTCCTAAGACTCCAGTTGCTTGTCCTGTATATTGTAACCAGTAACTATAAGCCAACACTTTTATTTTCCCTTTTGGCACTAACAGTCCTCTCCATTTCACACCTTTCAGCTTATACGAGCGATCAGGGTTACTTCCGACCAAGGGCTCGAGCCAAAGAAAAGAGGCCAAAGGTTCTCCCGAGGATCTTTGATTGGGTTAAGCCACCTCAACCCCCCCTTCTCGTGCGTTGCTATATTATGTACTAAGATCAAATTGAAGCCAAAGTTGTCTTTTCCCTTCCTTTTTGTCCATTAAATGTGGCTAGTGTTATAGCAGAAGAGGAGCTTTTTATTGATATGGATCTGGGACTTTTTCTCGCATTTTTCTTTTTTTTTTAGAAGGGGGGTTCTGGCTTTGAATGGTATTCCCGAGTTCAACGGGTCTAATTAAAGGAGGCATAACTGGGGAAGGAAAAGAAGATCATCGCCGATCGTTTCCACCTTGAAAAAGAACTCGCCATTAAAAAAAAAGAAAGAGGCTCTTTTTGTATACATCGCACTTGAACACCTTTTGTTGTACATTTTACCAGGTCGCTTCGATCAGCCTGGGAGGTAGGAGGTTTCTCCGTGAACGAACCGAATGAACTGATGAAAAAATAAATACATTCGTAAGGAACATGGACTGCAGCCATTAGTACGAAATTTGAGAGGGGCGACTCGTTTGGGCGATTTGTTTCCCGCCGAATGGTGATCAGATCTTATACACCCGAGTACCCGGGTCCATGTTCCTAACAGCAGCCGGTTTTCCCCTCTTGCGTAGAGAGACAAATTAAAAGAGCTTGACCAGTTAGAACAGCTGTTGGTTTACCTTGAATTCGTTCGGAAAATAAGCAGATCCATTTGAAATTAGAGTATGGGGATAATTTATTCCGTTGGAAGTTTGTAACTTATTCCAAATTTTTTTTTTTATGTTTTCCCCCGTTTTTAATCCGCGTGACGTCACAGTTTGAGGAATTGGAACACAGTTCTTAAGAAGGGGGTGAAAGCCAAGGTTTGCAAGTTTGGAGGGCCAAATTTAGTACCGGGAGTATTGTTGTGAAATGATTGGGTGGATCGAGTGTGAATGGGTGCGTGTCATCGATTCCGAGTGATTTATGGACCAAAAGGCGCACAGGTGTGCGGTTGTTTGCTGGCTATCTCCCCTTGTGGGCGCTTATGGCGAGTGTCTTTTTCCGAGTCGTTGGCCATTGAGGGCCAGCAAGTGTGTTTCTTGTGTTCAGACCGACCACTGCATGAGCCCAAGAGCCTCATTGGAACTGACTGACCATTGCAGAGGCTTCATTTGCATAGGCACTTCGGCTGGAAGCTTTCTTTTTAACTTGAGTTTTTTTTTGGCTCGGAATTCTTTCCATTTTTTTTTTTCTATTTTGTATTTACTTGCCTAACGATCGTTCGTATCTCTAAGTAATTTGGTTGACATTCTTGAGCATCTAAAGCTACAGAAATTATTGGTTACAATCGAGTTTGGGGGGTCTAAATCAAGAAACGGATTTTTTTCGATCGTTGCAATTCTTCCTGGCTTGTCTTTCGACGACTGGTTAATGGAAAATGCAGTGAAAGTTCCCCTTGATTTTGACGAGTAATTTGGCTCTCGATACTGACGTATATCACCTGCTTGCTTAACACTCAAATTAAAAAACATTTTTTTAAAATGTAAAAAAATATTTTTAAAAACATGTAAAAATAGTTTCAAATATTTTTTTATACGTTTCAAAAACAATTTTTAATATTTTTAAAATATTTTTTCCCCAATAGCTGGCGTAGGCTTGAAGGCTTGTTGACAACTTATTTGTTTGTCAATTATTTACATTTGTTGCTTTTATTATAAGGCTTTAATATAGAAAAGTTCTATTAATACTCCGGTTCTGGAGTTAAGTACCGGCAATAATTGGTCCACTTTCATATTTCCTGCTTCAGATGTCGCTGATTAGGATGTTTTTAAGGTCTGTAAACTAGACTAAACTATTTAAAAATAATATAATTGATAAAGTTTCTATAATTGTACATGTTCTTTCTTTACCTCTGTTCTTTTTCCTTTTCTTCTTTATAAAGAAAAAGAAAAGGATTGGGAAATTGCAATGAAAGTTCCGAAGGAGTTGCACGCAAAGTTAAGTTCGTTCTCGTTGTACCGATAGGGTAATAATGGTTTTGGAGGCTTTTGTTTAGGGATGCTGGGGGACCGTGGAAGTGAAGAAAGGGAGAAGTCTTCTTGGTTCCCTCATTTGAATATTATGGAAAGGACATTCCTTTACCTCTTCTCCGGGCTTCTTGGGGGAGGTTAGAAGTTAATGAAAGATTCCAAACGCCCCGAATAATAAGAGTTAGGTACCTCATTTGCGCCTTTTTTCTCTCTAGGCCTAAAAACCCAGACGATCTGAGCCCCATATCTTTTTCTCGCTCTTCGTTGACCGATATTGAGCGCTATAACCCTAGCAAATAAATGGTAATGAGTAACCTAACATTCTCGAAGCCCTTAACGAAGGGCTCATGAGCATCCTTAACGCGGGTTATATGAGCGTAGGAAAGATGTACACTCATTAACTGACCTTTACAGTTAATCTAATGAGGCTGCTAAAGGCAAAACTCGCGGAAGGGCTACTGTATCTTGGACTCATATCTTGGATCCTCATCTCTAAGATATATTAGTCGGAAAGGATGTGCTCCTCGTTGACTTCCTTCCGGTCTTTGACCCTCTCTGCCTGTTCTAGTAACATTTATTGCTCATTAAGGTGGGCTCATCAACGGGATTTTCGTCAAGTTTGAACTAGGTTTCTTGGGGGATTATTTGGTTCTTTTTCTTTCTTTTTTTCGGGGGGAGGTTCATTTGCTTCCCAGGGACCGCAAGAGTGAGCAAGTTGAATGTGTTTCTGTCGATGGCCCCGAGAGTTTGGAAGTGAATTAATAGTGCGGCTTGTACAAGCGGGGTGGAAAGAGCAAAAAGAATAAGTATTAAGTGTTGAAAAAGAAAGAATATGGCCACGACAGTTAGACGAGGGTGACAACACACGGACATATTTACAACGGCCCCATATAAAATCTAAAAAAGCAGGGACGTGAGGATTTATGGGTGCCGACGCGTCGGCCGAAAGCTTTTTCTTGTTGGATGCGGTATTAGCTGCACATGCCTTTTTACCCCCCCCCCCCCCCTCGCCCCCGTTGTCTGCGACATAATCGTACGTACACATTTAGACAATATTGTCGAATCAACTAATGATTGACGTCTTTTTTTTTACTGTTAAAACCTCTGTTTTCATTAAACCGAGTTTAATACAATGCTATAGGAGACCTCACGACCCAAGCCACGCCTTTTAGACAGTTTTAGTGATAATACTTGTTAACGTATACAATGCCGTTTTGTCTTTTCTGGTATAAACTAATAATGGGGTCGTGTTTCATTGTTGTGAGATTGTGATGGTGTGTAATTACGAGCTGAAATGTAAACCATATGGGATGCCTAAGATAGAAGCAAAAAATGTAAACAACTATTACTTCCGATAACAAGTGTAGGTTGTTTAGGATTTCGTTCTTTGTATTAACAATACGATTCTATGATAGGAAAAATCTCATTAAGAGAGTATCCAGATTAGCTGAACAGTTTTTGTATAATATAAGCTTCTAACTTGCTAATCTATTTAAGTGTTAGTGTACTACCTATTCAAGGTTTTCTTTTGATATTTGGCTCATTCCTCAGTTTTCTCAAAAAAGTGTTACCAATCCGTTTGAATTTATACAAGGTTCATTATTCGTACGACGTACAATATGTATTCATTTACAGTGAAAACCGCTTAACACGAAAAACTTGTTAACACAAAATGGAATTCCGGTCCGGACAAATGCTATGTAACTCCATCTTCGTCCGTGAACACGAAATCCTTTTAACACAAAAAAATATTCTGGTCCCTTCGGTTTCGTGTTAAGCGGTTTTCACTGTAGTTATTGGCTTGTGACAAATGAGGAAGTAGCATTGTTAATATAATATTGTTGCTAGTATTTTCATTTTCAATTATCTTATGTTGGAATATAATTAGTGTCACCATAATTCAGAATTGAAAGCTTTCTTTGGGCACTACACACTGATAAATTAACGTCACCACTTTTGGGATGTCTTTAGCGAAACTGTCATGTTTCGTGGTTTTAAAACGATAGTTTGGTAGGCAAAGACATGAAGTCGAGCATATTTCATTGTGTTTAAATAGAAAAACATCTTGTTAGTGGACCCTTCTTTGCACAGATGTTTTGCTCTGTCGATCTCTTTTCGACTTCGTGCCGATTAAACTGCGTAAAGAACCAAAGCAAACCAAACTTATGTCTAGAACAATGGACAAAAAGAAGGTTGACCAAGTCGTTCCCTTGGTGAAGCTTTGGCTCGTCTTTTGGCCGTTTAGCCTATGGTGGTCAGTGTGACATTCAACGTTTATTTGTAGTTTTCTATTTGGCATTGTTGGCTCTTTTACTTGATGTATCGTTGTCAGTACCTGCTATCCACAATGATAAGATGTCTTGAAACCAACCCAAACCCATTTTTTAATTTAAAAAAATATAATATAAATAAAATAACGCATTTAAAAAACAGAAAATAAATTAAATATCGTTGTCAGCACCCGGTAACCGTAACGATAAGATGCCTTAAAATTAATACCCCCTTTTTTAAAGAAAATAGAAATACATAAAAAACGCATTTATCTTTCTTTCCTAAAAGTGATTCTAAAAGCAGAGTGTATTCAGGCTGAAACGTTTGAAAAGAGGGCGTATTTATGTCCGTCGTTGAGGAATTTCCTTGTTGTCTATAAGCGGAAATCCTAGGCATTCCCCAACGTGAAAAAGCCCTGGATCGACATCGATCCCGAGTTGACGTAATCAAGGTGGACTACGATTGTCAAGGGTGCCGTGTGTAGCACCAAGAAGACTTTGGGAGGGGGGTTGAAGGGTGTAAGCTTTTTCCTTTTTTTCTATCTGTTTGTGTATATATATATATATGTGTGTGTGTGTATGTGTGTTTTGTTGCGAGACTAGAGGAGAGAGGAGACTCACATAAGAGAGGGGTAAGCAATCCTGACGTCGAATCTCGTTTCAAGCCCCGGTCGTTTCTGTGCAAAGTTGGTCTCTTGAGACCGATTGGCCCGGATGCTGTGTTTATGAAACGTATGTGTATCCTCAGCATTCTGGTGGGGAAGTAAGGTTGGTTACAAACTTGCTTCGAAAGCTTGAAACAAAATATTGCCCATCGTTCCTCTTCCCTATTTTATTTATCAAATATTCAAACATTGAACCAAGTCAAAAACCTAGCACCTTTTCCAAAAAATCAAAAGTCCAGACACACTTGTGTGGGTCCCGGTAGTTTAATCGCGCTGGACTTCTCCTGACCCACCTACATTTCCTCCCAAGACCCCCGAAAATACAAAACAAAAAAAAACAAAAAAAAAGAGTAGGAAAAGAACAGTCTGGAAGAAAATAATAAAATGAGCAGAGAGGAGAGAGAGAAAGAGAAAGAGGGAACGCAACCGACGAAGGCCAAGAGGTATGTAACGTAAAGGAAGGCGAAAAGATTGTATATGTGCTGATACAGGCGAAAAACCCCTGTGGAGGCTGACGTTGGGGGCTCGGAGGTGCTGCTCTTGCTGCACCTTGCGCGGTGTGTAGCTCAGGCTGGCAGTCGGACGGCCCAACAGTGTACCAACGTAGAATCCCGGGAACAGACTAGCACTCTTTGGAGTGTCCCCTTTATTTTCGCTGGTCGTGTGGTACTTTACTATCGGTGCGTTCAAACCGTTGTACTCAAGCCGGAAAATCCTCGAAGTCTTAAAGGAAGTAGGAAATCTCTTCCGTCGGTTCGCTTTTCGAACTTTCCCGGTTACCAATAACCAAGTTGCTATAAGGTATAATCCTGTGAAGTCTTGTGAGTTCTATACTTGGCTAGTTTTCGTGTGGATATGAAGTTAGGAAGGAAACCTTTTCAAACTTCAAACTCTTCAAAAGACAACGTTTCATTTTAAAAAATCATGAAACAATTGATCTAAACAATTGAAATTTCCATCGAGTGAGCAACATGGATTTTTTTGGGGTATTTTCAGGAAAAACGGTGTCGATGATTTCGTCGTAGCGGGACACGCAGGACTTCACACAGGGTAAGTCAGATTTTTTGTAAAAATAAATGCTATTTTTGTAGAGGGGAGCTTTTGTATCGTTGGGGTGTGATATGCTGGGTATTATAATTTACGGTTAGGAAGCTTGAGAATCTCTTTGAAAGGCAGACCTCCCAATGTTTTAAAGATGTGCTGAGCTTTGGTGATGATGTTGGCACGATGACGTCATCAACTTGGTGAGTGTTTGTAGCTCCCGTTCAGGTGCGTAAGCATCCGACCCCGCCCCTTTTGTGAGTCGTACTGGCTATGCAAGGGCAAACAGATGCTCACCTGATGTGTGAGTGTGTGTTGCAGTTCAGCTTCTTCTTCTTACTCGCAAGTGGTTTTGTTGGGCTTTGACGTGGTGTAAAAGGCTTATGCTAGCGCGTGAGATAGTCGTGCACAGCGTGCCCAAGTAGTCCAATCACGCTCACGTAGTCACTAAAGAGGCACGTAACACGGGGAGCCTTTCTTGTTCCACGTGCTATTCGCATCTCCTCAGCTTCCATTTTTCCATTCGACATGCTTCTATTATTCACTTGAAACTGCCGCCTTTTCTTTTTTACCTGGGCTTTCACTGAAATCCCAGCAAATTTACAAGTTGGAATTAAAAGATGGGGTATTATTTTGTTCTTGTTTTGTTTGGAGGCGAAATTGAGTTAACTCCGCCCCTTTTTAGTTTATTTTTTTATTGAGAGGAACATTGTTGAGTGGTACCTTTTTCGAGCGATAAACGGACCCAGTTTTTCAGAAGCCGGCTAAGAAAGGGGAAGCGATGTAGTACTAATTGTCGTAGCAAGGCTATCAAAATGTAATCACCCCATTGGTTCCCTCGGAGAAGAAAACCGCCGCTGCATAAACACAGCAGCTGTGTGGCTGCTGTGGCGCTGATTTGCAATTCATGTCAATTTGAATTTGACTGCTCGTGGACATGACATGGATGAATAAGCCGGAGCATGTAGATGCTGGGCTGGTTGCGGAGGATATGGAAAATAAGTTTTTTTTTCTGGATCGCCTGCTGTTGTTGAAATCTTTCGAACCGAAATTGGTAACGATGATGGATGAGGTCTACAGGTGATGCGTTACCTGGTAGCAGTTAGCAATTACTTTTATTAAAAGATGTTGTGACTCCTTGCAGCTACAATTTTGTCTTCCCCCCAGAAAAGAAAGGAGGAAGAAGTCTCCTTAAAGCATTAAAGCATAGCATATGTAATGAGAACATCAAGAGATAAGGCTTCTTTTTGCATTCTGGCTGAGCGTTAATTCAGTTATTAGAATTTAGTTAAAACGTGTGTTAAATTGTTGTTATCGAATTTAGAAGTATGAAAATAAGAACGGCGAACTGTTTGAGAGTTATGCTTATAGCGGGTTCCACTGGCCGCATTGGTGAAATATTTTGGGCACTCAGTGTGTGTACACAATATGTAAGCGTATACATTGTTGACACACTGAGTGCCAAAAATATGGAACTAGTGCAGCCTATGGAACGCGGTATTAGTTAAGGATGTTTGGTAACTTGTGTTTATTGTTTACGTCATGTTTAGATTTTATGAATGCGCCCCTTGTTGGAAATCGAAGACTTGGTTGGGATTGTGTTACTTTGAATATCAACAGATATATATTTCCCCGATTTAGTTTCTAGTGATTTAGACAAGGAAATTGGTGGGTAGTTTTAAATACACCGGTTTTGGGCTTTCTAAATTGTTTATTTATTTTTTTATATTCAGTGGCGCATTTTAAGCTTGAATACTGAAACTTAAGAATCACCCTGGGAAACTCGTCGAAATTAAGCTGAAGATATCCAGTGAAGTTTAATCCATATCTAAATACATGGAAGCTTCATTTCGCATGTCTATATACGAAGGTTAATGTAATTCCTAAAAAAAATCAGGTATATAGTAATGAGAAACCAAATTGACTGTAGTTCTTTCATACAAACGGAATTATACGAAGGCTAGTAGAATTCAGAGTCAATTAATTTAGGGAATACTTGGAAACCGAACTATTTTATTTTATACTTATAGAGACATGGGTCATATAAGGCGATTCGAATTTTCGTTGTAGTCTCTGCTTATTGTCGTGTCCAATTTCATTAGCATCATATGATGTTATCTTAAGTGAAAACAAGTTTGGGCAAGCGTACTTTCTGGAAAACTTAATGTATAGTGTTTACTTAAATCTTAAGCAGTGATCTTTCCAAAGAAACAGTTTGACGTCACCAGGGCGTTACTTTCTATGTACATACTGCAGTCCGCACGATTTTCAAGATGGGTTTACGCGACAACATATTTGGATGCAACTCTCGAACTCTGGCGGAAGATTTGGGTGTTATCTTTACTTATAGCTGCAGTAACGGCGGCCAACAGCTACTAGCTAGACATTCGTGACGCTGTCTCGCTAATGTTTCAGCGCTGGAGGAAAAAATCTACTTACTGAGTCCTTGGACCAGATATCACTTTAACCGTAGTAGGTCAAACACAAGGATAGACTCATAGGCCTACACAAAAAAATAATCATCGTCTAGCGAAAGAAAAACTAAATTCAAATTCAACTCGCTTTTTGCGTGGCAGAAATAAAAATTGTCAGCGACTCTTTTAAAACTTTTCCAAAGAAATGAAAAGATGTGAAGTTGTAAGGTTAAGGGACTGTATTGAAAGCCTGAGCCACACAAACAGGTCACGGTATGCAAATGTAGGTTATATAGGAAACTGAGGCACTCGCTTTATTTCCTTGGCCGGCAACAAATGTGTTGCCGTGGGTCGGACGGTTCGGCCAAAGCACGAGCAAAGTGCAAACCCAGATCCTCTCCGCCATTTTGGCACGTGGTCTCATTTGTAAACCCCCTCCTCTCTACAATAGCTTCGGATCCCAATTTCCATCTAAATCTCAAGACCCTCTACTGAGCTGATGCTCCACATCTGTCATGAAATTTCCCCAAATTTTTCCTTCACAACACCCGGTATTTTTCCCTCAACACAATGATTCCTCGCTCATCCAGGTTCGTGACTTTGCTCAGCAAAGGGGAGGCTGAAAATATCGTAACCATGTGTCACCGCAATATTTCCCGCGTGTTTATGCACGGGCATTATACTGATGGCGATATGCTGATGGCGTGTACCAGCTTGTGTCTAAAATCTATTCCCGCCAGGGGAATCAACCCTAAATAACCAATCTACACGATCGCGGGGGTTAAATTTTTTGGAACCTAAAAGCGTTAAATCTTGAAGCGGTCTTTCGCCAAAAAATCTTCTCGCTTGAAAAAAAGAAGATTCAGTTTAAATGAAAATACACGTAAAATAGAAAAAAATTTATTACAACAATATATAAACGAATCAAAATCTAATCGACTATTAAATCAAATGTTAAATCAAAATTTCAGCGACTATTAGCGTGAGTGCCAGACTTAGTAAACACATGGCAATTTTTTAAAAAATGGTATTTCTATAAAATAAGGCTTTTCTTTCTTACAGAAATGTTGTAATTAAATTTTTTAAAAATATAATAATATTACTGACATAAAGTACCAGATTTTTTATTTTTTTTGCAGTGTGTATATATTATGTAAATCTGCACGCTGTGATTATTATATTAGGAAAAAAATAATTTTTAGCGTTTTAGACAGTTTTAAATTTCTTAAAGGTGTCCGAACTGGTTAGTTTAGGTATTTTTTTTTATTTGGGTCATGGTAAGGGTAATGAGGACAGGAGGGGGTTAGGGTAAGAGGTAAAGGTATGTGGGCGATGACGAAAGCTTTGTTTTGAGTTCTTTGAAAGTTGCATTGAAAACTGGGGCAGAAGATTGTGGATTTGAAACTGTTAGGACACAAGATTTTGTGCCATTTTAGGAGCGAAAAATATTCTCTTTGGCTATTGCGAGCCGAATAACGCCAGAGGTTTTGTCCCGAGTCTTGAATGTTGCTGTTGCTTCTTTTTCCAGAAAGCAGTCCAACTCTATCATTATGTAAAACTTATGCAAATGCGTCGCTCTCCCGGCGCGTCTGTATATAGCGGCGGCAGGAGACTTGTTTAATGAGTAAAAAAGGAAATCCCGTATATATATGTAAGCCTTTTTCTCTCTCTTTTATAATATACATACCTTTGACTCTCTCGACTTGGAAAAGTTGGGGCTCCTGCTCCAACTTTTTCAACAATGCCATGCAAATTGCCCCCAAACAGATAAAGTTTGCCTCCGTTTGTTTACATAAGGCTTCAAAGCAAAAAAGAACAAGAGACAAATTAAAAAAAAAAGTTAATTGTCGAATAACAATACGTTATAGAGAAGGGAAGATTCTATAAATTTTATCATTTTTATCATACAAAGAGATTAATCAAGACTCCCCCCTTACAAAAAAAAAGTTGTGGGGGGTATTGTTGTCTCTGGTAAAAGATCAACTTGAAGAGGCTCCCTAGAGGTCGTCAGACTAAGGCTGACTTCATTATAAAATGCAAACAATCTCAGCCGTAGTGTCATTAAAGACAAAGAAGGGAAACGCTGAGGGGGAGGGGCTTAAAAGAAAGAGATGACGAAGTATGGGGAAGTATGACCTCTGATCGCTGGTTGTATAGAAACGAGAAAAGGTTAAACCAGGATTATGCCACCAGAGTCTCTCCGTTTTACCTCGTTACGTATGCATGGGAAAAGCCAATCCCTCTACCCTCCCCGTTTACCCTTCTTCATCCCTGATGCTTGGGGAGTGAGTTCCTTTTTTATTTTATTTTTTACTTTGTTTTGTTCTCGTCAAGTCTTCGATCAAGATTCCCCCTTTTCCACAGAGGGAGCTCTTTTCTTTTTCATTAAAGAACCCTCCCAGCCGTCATATATAGGTTTTCAGTAGAACACATGTGAAGTAATGTCACGGGGTGGAGGTTTTTTACAACCGTAACTGTAACGCCCTGTTTTGATTTGAAATCTTTCACTGTTGAAAGACATCCTGAGGAGGAGTTGGGCTCTATCGGTGTCCACAAGTCTTGACAATCTTATTAACCGCGACGAAAGTGTTTTGATTTGGATATACCAGAGGCAACCCCCTCCCTTTCCCAGCTTGCCTCCTCCCCCTCCTTCTCTTGGCCAAAACCTTAATTTGTTTTGCATAATCTGTTCTTTCGTTCTTATCCGTTGAGAAGTTACTGTCATGAAATTGCTGACAAAGTTTATGTACAAAAAAACATTGAAGCTTTGGAGCATTATATTTTACAATTAATAAAGATTAGCAGAGGCCTAATACGTCTGACAATAAAAGACAAGTTATCATGAATCTTTTGTGTAAGACAATACTGTAATAAAGCAAGTAGTTCAAAGTTATAAAGGAGGAAGTCTTTCATCGCTTTGGGCAGTTTTCTTTCCTGGATATTCTTGAGACTGCATCGTAGGTAGAGGATGCATTTTGATTAAAGTCAAGTCGTAAAAATAACAGGATTTTAAACAAGCAAATTTTTTTACGATAAGAAATTTGTAAGAAAAAGTCTTGACAGCTGAATGATGTAAATACTAAAAAAAAAGCTCCATAACACATCCACGAAGTTTCTCCCTGAAAATCTTACCTGGCTGCGCATACGTTTGACAAGGACTTTAATACCGAACATGTCATTTATGAAGTAAGCTGGGTCGCCGGTCTCTCATTAATTGCTCTTCCAATTTGCATGTAGTTTTTTTTAATCGAAAATTAGCATAATGTACGTATCAAGAACCTTTCTATCAAGGATGTGTCGAAATTTCTAAATTAGTCTACCTGGTACGATATATATTTTTTCAAATTGGGTATTACGAAAGTCACCAATTCACATTAGCCGAGGGAAGTGTAATCAACTTTAAGGTCAAGACTTTTCAAATTTTTCTTTTTTTGTTCTTTCTTCGGGGTACGTCACGCCAATACGTCTTGCTCAAGAAGAGAGTAGTAATTGTATGAATATTTTTGCCAAACTTAAAAGATAGGAGTCGTTTAAACATTTAAAACTCTACATAACTACCAAATTATTTAAATTAAATCTTTGGCAAATTGGCGTAACGACCAAATGTGTATATTAGCTATATTATCACAGTAAAGTAATTTCTGCATGCAATTTCAAATTGTTTGTAATTTCAGCACACCTATAAAGCAGCAAATTTCTTAAAATTAATATTCAATAGCTTGCGAAGTTAGTGTTTTAAGTCTTAAGCTACCTATGAATCCTTTGTATTGTCTATGTTTTGGACTAGCTTGTTAACATAACGGTTTTGTTTCACTTTAACAAGTTTGGGTTTTGAACTGTAAGGAATTTCGTCGCTCTACACTTTAGCCAAGCGACAATGTAACGCAGTTCTGGAGTCCAGGCAGCCCTTTGCGATGTATCATCTAATGAGAGTTTGAACAGAATAAAGTATGTGTATAGGGGAAACATTCAGAGAGGTTTTCTAAACGTTGTAAGATGGATGAGGACTCCAAATGAGGGACAGAAGGTTCCGTCTGGCTTGTCTTTGTCTCTGTCACACTAGCTCCGCTAGAAACTCGCTGGCCTTACTACTAAACTGATAAGCTTGGGATCCCCGATTAATCAGACCACCATAGCACCGCAGCAGCAGCCCAGCCAACGAAACTTTGCGACTTTTTCCCGTTTGACCACTTTTTTGTCGGCGTCATTTTTATACATTTCCCTGCTTGCTGGCTGCGCTGACCAATGGTATGTTACCCATTAAAAAATTCTCAATCTCTGAAAGGTCTGAAAACCCGACTATTTCTTCTCCCCAATACTTGATTTTCCTTTTAATCATTTTCCCTTGATTTTCCCTTATTTCAGTATTTAATTTCCACATCAGGAAATTCTCCCAGTTTTTCTAAATTTCGTTGTATTTATAGCAGCAAAAAGTGGTAATGGCTTTGATGACTGGTTCTTGATTAAACGGCATGATGTATTGCCCCAAGATCCATGAATATCAATGCTTTGGAAACGCATAATTCAATTCTTTTAACCAGTAATATGATTCATTGCCGGGTATTTCCAGTCGCGCATGAGCTTTAATTTCGAGCGGACGCTCTATAAACGCAAATCGTTTAAGTGTAACTACATTTTTTTTTAAAGATTCGATCAACATTTCGTGTCGGGCAAAAAGCCAGTTAAGAGGGAGCCCAACTTACCGTGACATTGTTTAGCACACCATTGCTTTTGCTAATTTAAGCTTAGTTTCTGAGCAGAGATTAAAAGCACTTGCCTTGAAGCAGAAAAAATTACGGAAGGGCTGAAAGAGGTTTTGCGGGCTTAGATTTTTTTAGGGCTTGTTATCGTTGGGATCCTTTGAAGACCGGTCAGGTTGTATGCAAATTAAAGTTTTTGGCAAATTTTGGGGCTATTTTATGGCGTAATTTTGAGGCTTTCCTGAGCCAGAACTGTTGTGCAGCATATACTTTTCGGTACGGGCTAGAATTTATAGGTTGCCATGAGCAACAGCTCCACAAGCTGCAAGCACACTGACTGGTAAAAAAGTTGCAGTTGTTTTAATGCTGTGTTGTATACACTGGACTATGCAAATGAGCGATAATTGTATCTTGGAAGTTGTCTTCCAGCCCACGGACAGCGGTCATTTGGGCTACTTTGAAACTCACTTGGCTACGCCAGAACATTTCCTAACAAAACAAACCCCAAAACGTTTTTTGTTTTGTTTTTTTCGGGTAGAGAAAGAGAGAGGAAGAAGTAGCCTTATACACACATGAGACAAGCTAATCTCTCTTGCTTAATTCTAGCGTATACGTTTCCTATATCATTTATCTTTTATAGAGCGTGCTGCGGTTGTGCCATCCAGCACGTTTGCCCACCTATCCTTATTTGCATGTTCAAAGCTATCATATCTCAGATACTTTTGACTCTTTTCCGTCGAGGATAGCTTTTAATGAATAGTTTCAGGCTATATGTTAGAATGTAGCGTATCTTCCGAATTTTCTATATACATAATAATATATGTCAGCTTCTTTCATCAGACTTCCTCGTATTTAATCCTACCTGCCTCATATCTCAAGTCTGTTTAGTACTTTTTTTTTTACACAATCTTGTAAATTTAAAACGCTGCGATTAGGTTAAATGGCACCCTTAAAGTGTGACCTGAGTCCGCCTTAATCAGAAATAAGAAGCCATTAGCGCCAATCGTAGGCTTTGGAATTCCCGTGCAATGCAGATTTGATCAGAAATGACGAAAAACATACTTAACAGGGTATTTTGAGTACTTCTTTAACTTTTAGAGTTAATATAACTGTCACATCATGGCATCAATCTCTCTTTGATATATATTTATAGTTGAAAAAAACTATCGGTGATAGTGATACAATTTTTGCACAACTATTTTGGTATCATTTGGTAACACTGCACAATTTTTTTTGGTAATATTTAAAATTCAAATATGGAGTCCATTATATGACAATAAAATATCAATAAAAAATATCACAAAATTGCAAATTGCAAATTGGCAATGTTACAATATAAGTACTGAGTTTTTACGGCACTTTACAACATAAAATAAAATAAATAAAAATACTAGAAAGATTGCAATGGTTTTACAATTAAATATTGTGGAACCGGTATGGCAATGTTTTATTGCATACAACTAAAAAAATAGTTGAATGAAGTAGAGTTTTAATTAGAATTAAAGTAGAGTTTGGGAGATGAATTCTTGTGACGTTCCCAGACATTCCGTCGAACTCCGCCAGGAGAACAGGAATCCAGAGGTGGTCTTTCGAAGTCAGGCTATTCTTCGTTAGATTTATCACCTCAAAGACAATTGCCCCAGTCTTGAAAAGGCAACGACAAGAAAAAAGAAGTAAAAAATGGTGCGAATGGGCCTTTTTGGTCAGTCACAGTTTATGAAAGGGGCAACGGCGAAACATTAAGACAGAACCGAACTCAAAGAAAAGGGTTGACTTGTGGGGAACGTTTGTTGAGAGCCATCGAGGTCCATACCCAACTTTGCATATGCATAAAGCTTCATTTGCATGTGAACCAAAAAAAAAGAGCCCACTGACACCCTTCGGTAGTTTTGTTTGGTTCATTTGTCTGATATAAAAGTACTCTCAAAGGAAATAACGGTTAAAATCTTAAAGATTTTTGGAGTAAATTTTTCCCAACTGCAAGTTACAGCAATGTAAGTTGTCGAATATTGTTTAGCCTCGGGTGCGGTACAAATTTGACATCTCTTTTGTTCGCTAGATGGCTCGCTTTTTCGTCCCAAGACAGAAATGTCGAAAGACCCGGTTTGTTGAGTCAACGGGGAAAAAAAGAAAAGTCGTGAACGGCCAAAATAGATCGTTGGAGCGGGCACCCAGCCAGAATTTCATGAATTTGGTGAGTTACCATAGTAACTCGCTGAGCTCAGGCTTCCTAAGCTGCCATTGGCCCAGTCTGGGTCACGCTCCTTCCCCCAATCACGCTCCCGTCACTCATTATAATGCTTCGAAAAAAATCTCCTCGACTTTCTCTCTCTCTCTGAAGAATTGACACACAAAAAGTTGATTTCCGGTTTGGTCCCTCACATTATATCCATAACGATTCATCGTGTGGCGCATGCCAAGCAGTAAACTAAATCATCGCCCAATTCCTCGTCGCTCGGCTCTCCTCTAATTAAGAATGTGCTGCGAATCTCATATTTCTCGACGTCAAAAGAATCTCTTCAAGAATTTTGGTCAGATCCTCGCGATTCCAGCCTAGATTTTTGGAAAATGAGAGGAGAGGTGGAGGGGAAGTGGGAAATGGGAAAAAGGGAAGAGATCAGATTGATAGGTCCTAAAACCTCCCTAAATTGGGTGAGATTTTGGCCTATCAGTTCATATGTCTTCCTCCGGGAGTCAAAACGCTCAACTTCCGTCGACCTGCAGTAAAAGTAACGTTATAAAAAGACGTGGACGTATATGGGTCTATAGGCCTCCTCCATCTTAGTTGTGGGATGTCGGGTGACACCTACTTGTCATTCCTGTGGTGCTTTATGGATTGGGCCCCTTGGTACTAGACCAGAAAGGGGGTTTTGGACCTGATTGGTATGCAGCGCCAACAAGCCTTCATCAGGACTTCCAGAAGCTTGCTCTATGTGTGTGTGGATGTGTGTGCGCCACGAGGAAGCACGAGACGAAAACTGTCGGATCTAACGGAAAGAAAAATGGAGTTAGCGAAAAAGAAAAGACAGGAAAAAATAAAAAAAACTCTCGCTTTTTCTTCATTTCTTCTTCCGTCTGACCGGGACAAAGACATTTCTTTCTACCGAAGTAATGTCATTGGGCTGAGGCCAGGGCCCAGTCAGGCTAAAAGGGGCTACATTTAGGGTTACAGTCACCGAGTTGGGACTCCGTTGCTCCAAATAATCAAGCTTTGAAGACTGAAGAGATATATAAATATACAGAAAGAAAAAAGGACTTTGATCTTGCTAATGTGTCTATTTGCCTCCCAATGTGGTTCTCTTTTACTTCTCTTAGAAGGGTAGAGACGTGCCGCCTATAGGGGTTCGACCAGGCAGAAGCTCTTGGGAATGTGCTTGCAAACCTTTTGCTGGGCCCCTCTTAACACGACGTGTATAAAAGATCTGTCAAAAGATGCCTCCCTCCTTTTTTTAATGAAAACCTTCGGAACCCCCCATCATAACGCATTATGCAAATAGGAAACTGTCTGTAGCTCTTGTAACTTTTTGTCGAACTAAAATAAGCTCCATGCTCGAATTGTCGAGTACGTTGAGCTCGCTGTGACACGTTTTGGTTGATTGCGCCGATCGCCGGCACCGGATCTCCCAAATCCCACGGTCAGTAACAACCCAGTCCAACAATAAACGCCGGGTCCAGAACGAACGTTAATCAAGAAAGAGCCACCAATGAATAATTCCAGGAACTTTGCGCATGCTGCACATTCCTTACGAAACCCCTAAACCCTCCTTCTTCCCCGTAATTTTTCTTCTTCTTATTGTCTTAAGCTGTTTCTCTGGGTTACAGAATCAATTCGGAGAACAGTATCATTGTTGGATCATACAATTACACCACCATCACAATATAAAGGTTTACACAGTAGGATAACAAGGGTATTTTCCAATGTAAAGGCTTTGAACTGACTCGCTCAGTCCCAAGGTAAAAGGCCAGAATATTGAGGGTACATTCGCTAACCTCCCAGCGCAGTTCGTAAAAGGTTTAACGACGGTTTACAAAGAGCAATTTCAGTCGGATCTTTTAGGTCAGTCCAAAACTCCATGGACTACCCGCGAGAAAGGCCGCCAGTCCGCCGTTTTGTGAATGTTTTGTTCTCTTCGTGAACCTTTTTCTAGTAGTTTAGGAATGCCTACTTTGGGATATGATGGGCAAGTCTGTGAATCCATCCCTCCTATGTGCCTTAGTACCTATAACCTCTTGAGACCGAGAATGTAGGTCCAAAACCGTTACATCGGAAGATACCCTTGTTATCATACCCTGTAAATGTATACGGTGTGTCATCGTCTCTTCCTCTTACATATTTTATTGTTAAGAGGAACTAGCTTACTTTGTCTCAGCATGTTCAAAGGGTCATACTAAGAACCGCGGTTTCATTGTTAGGTCTAAGCGCATTTAATATTGCCTCCGGAACCCGTCCTGCCCATCTTTTTCAAGGGTTTTTCTCCTGAATTATTTTTTGTCATCTTTCGAATGATCAAAATGCCAATGCGAATATTCAAAAATGCCAATTTAAAACACTCGGGTTACGTTAAGTTCGTTATGCGTTGTCCCATTGATTCTGACGATTTTCTTGCTAGCTTGAATTATGATGACTTATTGGCGTTCGTTTAATCTGGCTTTATCGTTGCGAGCTTAGAATGTGTTCCTGTGGATTGCGGGGTTTTCATTATTGCCCTCTATTACAGCAGTTGGTGGGCGTCGGCTGTTTTGGAGTGAATTACTAGTTTATTTTCTGTTTGTTTTTAGGGCCAAAGGCCGGCAAAACCCGTAAATCAGAGCTAGACGCTCGTAAATAAAGTAACCAGCGTAGTGGATTGAGAGGTCAGCAAATACTTAGCAAGTTTAGCACAGGCACCAATGAGGGTCTTGTGTGTATGTAACGTGTGCTGTTGTGGAGTCGCAACCCCACCGCCCCGAACCCACAAGAAGTCTGGCCCCGCATTTTAAGTAAGCGAATTAAAACCTATGGAGCATCGGAGTCTCGGCAACACAGACTTTCACGACGTTTATAGAGAAACAGCTTTGGCGGAGGTTTTGCCTTATTGGATCGCATTGTTGAAACAGGGGTATATTTACGCACGTGATTACAGGCATTGTTGTCGATATACGCTTTCCTTGCCTTTTCACCCCTACCCAAAACCCCGAAGACGTTTTGATTGGGAATCTCATCATTAGATTTCGACGCTCTATATGTGGTTTTGCGTCTCTATAACTACCTTCAATTCAGTTATTGCCTCGGCGAACAGCCAACATTGACTTAACTTGTGGTGTTCCGTGCGGGTAGTGAGGGGTTGAGAAACTGAGGGACAGAGGGTGAATATATTTTGACAGCAGCACGAGGTTCAAATCAGCCGCCTGTGAAATGTGACAATGTCAATTGAATGGCTCTATTGTCACCGCCCCCTCGGCTAACTCTAGTAATAAGCTTCTAATCAATGCGTGTAATTGCATCGAGTTTAGAGGGTTTTATTCCAACTTATTCGTGCCAGCACAAAAGTCGTACATATATAGGGTCGCAAGAGGGGGTGGAGATTGAGAGCTAGCTTTAGACAGTAGCGCGGGGTTTTATGAGGTGTTATATGGTGCAGGGAGATTTGGGTGATATATACCGAGACACAGACAGGACGCTGAAAATGTATTTGTTAGTCCTAATACTCTCATCTACATGGAAAGTACCTCGCTAGAGACAAAGCATTACTCATGTTTACACGTCTTTCTCCCGCCTGACTTTAGTTAGAACGAGTCGCGGTTCAACGCCAACAAATTCAGCAGAACACAATGAAGATGTAAAAAAAAAGCAACGCAATAACAGAAACGACAGCGGAAGGACGTTACAATGTTCGTTGTTAGATCTGACTCCTCTTTAAACCATTTTGAGCTCAACAGAATTAAACATAAAATACTAAAGAGGAGTCTTACAATTTCATAAAACAAAGTCAACTTGAAACGTTGAATAAACGAAAACAATAGATCATGCGCAGAACACTATACTCCTGAGGAAACACTAACTTAACTATTGTAATATATCTGTGCAATGTTACAATATTTAAACTTATGGTCTTATCACTACTGGTGATGGTATCAATACTGGTAACGGTATCACTACTGGGGATTGAAAGTTCTCAAATAAGGTATTAGGTTAGCCACGCTTCAAAATATTATTATAGAAACGGCGCAGCAGGACGCTCGGTTGGGCTTGAATTTAGAATCAAATTGAAACTGGTTGTGTCGTGTTATATTTATTCTTTAACAACCGGATTGTTTTTAATGTTGGGAAAGACACAAAGTGGCATTTAAAAGCTAATATAAGTTTCCCAAATTCATTTCTAGTACCTTGTTATCTAAACAGTGAGAAACTATCAAGGTCCTCGAACTTTCGTCGCATCCTTTTCTATGGAGCATTTTGCGAGACCAGCGTGCCGTAGTTCCTCCACTTGTCGCCATGTTAACTTAGTCCCTTTTAGCTTTGGGTAGACAGGAGTAATTTAACACTGGCTGCACTTAACACTTGTGTCCATTGCATATCGTTCTTTTTATAAATATCCATGTAGTCTGTATATGTGTATAGCCGGAAAAAATACGTGTTATAGGCCACTGCGTTTTCGTTTCCCTTCCTACTCCACGGGGGATCGCTCGCACTGTACTCTTGATTTTTTTCTAAATAAAGAAAAAAGTAAACAGAGAAAAAAATCCAGACGAAAATCCTTTATCTTGTCTTTGCCACCTTAAGCCTTAATCATGCTCTCAGCGTTCCGTGTGTTATGTTATCATTATTTAGAGCAGCTTCCTCGCATAAAAGAATTGCTGTACTAGAGTAGCAAAGCTGGGGCAAAGTACGTTAAAATGTAAAATAAGGGACACGGCAAGAGCTTCTTGCTTCCTCCTTACATCCCGCAAAACGACGTCGTCGATTAAGACGTGACAATGATATGGAGGACTAGGTTAAATCCACGAAAAGTCCCTTAAAAAGTCAGCCACCCAAAAAGAAGAGCGTTTTGCCAAAGAAGTGCCGAGAAAGCAACAAAAGCGTGCTATTCTTCTCTCTCTTTTTCTTTTTCTCTCGTTTCTCTGGAAAATTGGTACCGGGCGTTTAACTAACGTTGTAGCACTCTGGGGATTCAGTCACTTTTATTCGCTGTCTATATAGTCCCCACCATCACTTCTTTTCCTTGATCTTGTGGCCAGTGTTACAGCAGCAATTTTTTCTTCTATATTATTGTATTCAGCCTTCTCACTATAACAAAGAGATCCAGTCCCGGACCGGGAATTTTTCCTCGAATTTTTCCTCAACAAAACAATAACCTTTAAAAGTCAAACTTGTAAAGGTCGATGACTAAATATGTCTTGGCAAAAAAGAGATTTTTTGTTTTTGTTTTTGTCAAAGAGTGCAAGAAGAGAGAGAACGTTGGAGTGGAAAACGACTTCCGGTCAGTTAATAGCAATTCGCGTGTCCCTTCCCTGAAATTAATGTAAAAGTGTTTTGTGGCTCCAGGCTTTTGAGTTTGGATGTAATCAAAAGTGCCGATCTCCACAACCTTGTAAAAAGTTTTGCAGCCTTATTTTTTTATTTTCCGTCCCTCTCCCAAATCTGAAAGTGACTGAAATTGCACTTTGACAATGGCTTTCCGAATTCCAAAAGGTGTTTGTTCAAAGCCATTGATTTACGCTTTGAATTACCGTGTCTCATGCGAGCGGCGAAAGACAAAAGCTTTGATTCTGTCTCTCTTTTTCTGTAAGGTACACGGTACAGTTTTTCTTGATTGTAAGTTGCAGTTTTTTTTAGTGGTTCTCTGGAGTGAGGAGCCCCAAACTCGGGTCTTGGCAAAGCGATTATGGAGTGCAATAGCTTTAAGTTTTTTAAGAGAATCTTTTCCTCTTAATTTGCGCACTTTGAAACGCTTGAGAAAAAGCCTGAGAAGAGAGCGCAGTTTTAGCTCAGGGGTGAAAAGTTAAAATGTTGAAAAAGAAGGGTACCGTTTGAGTGAACTGGTAAATGAGAGCAGGAAGCTCTGCTCTACTTGATGACACAGCTCATTTTTTCGTGTTTGCAAGATTGGAAAGAACCAGAGCGATGCCCAGTCAAAAGGAAAACAAGATAGACTTACGAGAAAGATCCAAAAGTTTTCCCTTGAATCTTTTGAGACCCTAAAATAAGAGTCTCTTGTTGGGTTTTCAATGGACTGATTAATTTTCTAAGAAAATAAGCTCGTTGGGGCCATTGTTGGAGACTTGTTGTGTAGGTTTACAGCGCTTTGGTGGACTCCAAAACGGTTAACTGTAAATTTTTTGGTTCTTTTGGGGACCTCAGAAAAACTAAACGTTAAGTCTAAAGCAATTAAATTTTTACATGATTTTTTATTACAACCTTGCCAAATTGTCATTGAGTTGATGCCATCCGAGAAATAGTTTGAGCCACGGATCGCAGAGCAACACTTTGCCATTATGAATATGGCATAGTACTTGACACCTGCTCGGCCAAAAAGGAGGTTTTCTGTGACCGTTTGTTGTAATCTAAAACGCAAGTTCAGAATTTCACACTTCTATGACTCCATTGTTGGAGATTTGAGCGCGGGGCAACTCAACTCCTCAGAATTCCTGAGAAAACGCACGCTTTTGGTTTTCAACACACCCCCAAACGATAAAAAGCCATTGCCATTTTCATTATTGTTGACGTTTAGACGGTGAGATTTGTTTCTTTGTTGGGCCAACTGGACCGGGCTGTTGACCAAACACTAATTTTCTCGGTACCTGGGTGGGCTAAAGTCTTTTTCGGAAAATCATTTTTTTCACGCCTTTTTTTTTTGCACCAAAACAGAGACCTCTTGGAGTGTCGACTCTTAATTGAGCTCCTAATTGTCGGCATACAGTCAATAACTCCATAAGGTGTTTTTTCGGACTTCCGAATTTAGCCTTGTGAAGTGCACCGCGTTGCACTTAAGAGTACTCGTTACATTACACTACAGTGGCATTTGTCGGTGACATGTAGCGTTATTCTAGCTTGCATTTGCACGTTTGAATTGCATTCGTTCAACAAAGAAACATTAAATCGAGTTTTCGAGTAAGTAATTCGCCATTTCGTTCATTGTTGATCAAACAACGCAAAAATAACCCAAAGTAACGCTACAAGCCAGGCTTGAGGCCCAATAAAATTTTGTTTCCAATATTTACGCTTGAAAGCATCAAATATAGTCATTTGTCATAGTTTGTTAAGCTAAGTACTCTTTTTTTATATCCACCAAATCAGCACCGTGCATCTTGCATAGAAACTATGCCCGAATTTAGTAGATAGAATAGATTAGAGGCCTTAAAAATAGAATCGATTCTTGACTGGAGCAATTCAAGGTTCACTAGCAACGCGCCCCGGAATTGCCGTTTGGCATAACGTGCTCCTCCAGGCAAGACTGGACAAGCTTTTTATACTTGAACGTGAAATCTAAAACGTTCGATTTTTGCGCTGCGGCTTCAATTGTCGCCCTGCACTTGCACCTTTAACTCGGGTTTCACCGTTGTGGGCTTTTACGGTAAAATCGAACGTTTTACGAAGCACGGATTAAATCTGAAACCAGGGTGCTCCGCCCCACTCTCCGCCTCTGCTGCTCGAGAAGCAGGCCAGGCCGTAGCGAACGTTTTGGGCCTGTATACGTCTGTACATAGGAGGCGCTTCCGACTAGGTGGGACCCTTTTCGGAGGCGAGGAGGGGTCCCGTTTTCGGTGGTGGCTGTCGGAAGGAAGGAAGGAAGGAGGCTTTTGCTGGTGGGTTAGGTTTTTGGTCCGTGTCGTATAAAGACGCCATCCCGCTCCGCATGCAAGCTGTGCTGGTCAGACGTGACAGAAAACGACGACTGCACAGTTGCCTGAGAAATTGCTGCCGCGGATAAGGGGGAAGGCATAGCGAAGGTCCATAGAGCCATGCAATGCCAGCCGATGTTCGCGTTCGTGAGTGACGTGTGCGACGTGCGGTCTCGTACCGATTGTTAATCGTGTGCTGCCGGTGGTACGGAGGTGGTGGTGATAGTAGTGCCGGTGGTGTTCGTGCTGTTATGTGATATCGACGACGAAAACGCATAGTTATGCCGAACAGTCTTATCGGAACGACGCGAGGAGGGTGCAGTTGACGTACTTCACGTACACTTACCCTCACCTGCCTACCAATGATCTAATGAGCTTTTGCTTTGGTCCTCACGCAACAATCATCACACGTACCGCCATAAGACACGTATCCAGAATTATGCAATAAGCCACGCCAATAGAGACAATTGCTACCGGTGAAGAAGTTGCAGTACCTAGTTTTTTCTTTCTTTTTCAAAAACGGAGAAAAAAAGTCCCAACTTCCGGTGATTGACCGAGTAAATTGTTCGAATTTTTATATGAACTCGTTGAGGAATCCGTTACAAATTTTGACTGTTTTTCTGGTGCGAAGTTTTGTTTATTCGTGCTTCTCCAGCGTTTCCGAAAATTTGTCGGGGGGAAAGAAAGAAAGAGACGTACTTAATTAAGTGTACTTGATCTGATATGCTTCATTGCGCTTCATTGACTGTTTAGCTCTTGGCTTTCCTTTCTTGAGTGGATTAGTGCGACTCGTTAAAAGATAAACTTTGTAATATCTGTACACTTCGTAAACCTCCACCCCAAAAATAACAATGGCAAGTTATACACTGGGATTCACTCGACCGGAAGATACCTGGATGGTATTACCAGCACCGTACCACCAGTATACGTCGGGTACCGGCCCTAACCTATCTATAGGTGTCTCGGCTGCTGCTGCAGCGGCCAGCATGTCTATGTCAAATATGACCATGGCCCAAATGAATATGAACCCCATGGCTGATTTCGCTTTAGCGTCATCCTTACAACAACGGAGGTCACCCTTATCTTCCGCCGCATATACGCACTCCTGGTAAAAACCGTTGACTTCCACCCTGAAAACACTATACTTTGTTCAAACTACCATTTTAGCTTCTAACTAGCTAAACGGGATAACTGTGTAAACTGTGGCTCACGTTCCCAACGCACGCAAGTTAAAAGTAGAAGTAACAACATAACAAACACGGTTGTGATGGTTATTTTACGCTTCAAGATGTTCGGAAAAATTTAGCCTAGCACGTTCAGGACAGACAATACCCCTTGTCATACTTTACTTACAAGACACTATGTTAAGAAAAATAATAATAATTTTACAATTTTATATTTACGTCTTTTTTTACCCTAAAATTGTTTAGTAGTAATTTATTTATTTTTACTTGTACAAACTTAGAAGTACAATTACATAATTTTAATTGTAGACCTGAATTTATTAATTTAGTTTTCCTGTTAAATAATTGAATGGCCAAAGAATCACAATTTTTTCCAATAGTGCAGTACGGTTAAAGTACTCCGGGGTTAGAAGCTTTGTCCCGTTAGCCGCTACACAGGCTTACGTGAGAAATTAACTCTGCAGTCAGAAGTTTTTATTCCCAAGGTAAATTGGTAGTGTGAACTAGGTATACCGTGCTCTACTCCGTAAAAAGTTGACAAGCTTTGGTCTTTGATCTTTTTCCGTATCACTTCTAAAAGTCCTTGTGTTGCATACTGCAACTGCGAGCCGAAGCTAAAACGGTAACTCAATCAAGTCCAGTAGCTTCTGTTCTTGTGTGTGTCCCTCTGTTAGGTCGAAAAAGGTGAGTTTTCTACTGGACCAAGGATCAAGTCAACGTTAATACTTTGCCATAGCAAAAAGGGGAGCGAAGTAAGTTCATTTCCAAGAGGCAAATCTCCCGGGGTTGATTGATTATACCGCCAATTGCTAACATAGCGCTAGCCAAAGGCGTCAACGAGGCAAAAGTCTCACAAAATTCGGGTTTTCTTTTTCGGACCCTTATATGTAGTCCAAGACCCCAAGAAAAAGACAAGGAAAGAGAGCAAAAGTACCAAATGCAATGAATCGACTTATCCAGGAGACTCTCCCTTCGAAATCTCTTTGGTAGGGGCCGCACGGAGGCTGCTAGTTAATCCTTACATCAACACCCCAGGGGTAATCTATTCTTTCAGAAGAGAAAAGACTATGAGAGCGAGAGAGAAGAGAGAGAGAGTTCTGAAGAGGAGAGGGTGGACATTATGACGTCATGGAGGTAATGGTAATGTAGGTTTCCAAGAAAAGAGCATTTTCGTTTCGAAGGGTTTGGCATATGCGATGATGTGAAAATGGGGGTAACACTCATGGTTAGATGTGTCCCCGGAGTCCGTTTGACAGGCAAAGCCCAATTAGGTGACCTGGCATAAAGAGACTTTGGGGTCGCGGGCCAGGGTGTGATATTGGGTGGCACGGTATTACTGTAAAGAAGGATTCCGCCTACTCTCCATAGGTCAATAGCTGCAATTCTCTCTTATTTACTCATTGAAGACAAATAAACGATTATTGCTGTCGTTAGTTGTCGTTGAGTATACTTACAAGGGTTGCGTATTGAAGTGGATACCATTAAATAAGTAAAATTAATTACGTGCAGGTTACGTAAAGTAAATCGCTTTCTTTATTAGTACGAAAAATGTTAAAAGAAGTCAAAGTCGTGGTAAAATCGATTTTTACTTTTGGAGGGTCAACTCAAAATTTTTGTTGTTACAAGTAAAGCTTAAAACTAGAAAGTTGAAAAAGAAAATGTTTTGTATGAAAGATTGGACTCAATGTTATTCTTTGAATTTCCTATTTGTAGTATTTTAGAAATGCGGAAAGAAAAGTCGCGAGATGCTGCCAGGTCGAGGAGGGGCAAGGAAAACTACGAGTTTTATGAATTAGCCAAGTTATTGCCCTTACCGGCAGCCATTACTTCACAGTTGGATAAAGCGTCTATTATCCGACTCACCATTTCGTTTTTGCGACTCAAAGATTTCTCCGCGCATGGCGAGCCGCCCTGGAATCGTGACAATGCTCCCAAAACTGCTAAAAGTGAGTATCTTAAAACTATATATTTACTCATCTTGTCCATTTTTATAACTCGCGAGACGAGTTATTGAAATATTACTCACGAAGACGCCAATTTCTGTCAAGTGCGAGTGATTTTTATCTCAATTTCTACCAGTTTTTCCCTTTTCTACCCGTTTCGCTTCTGACAGAGCATAATAACTCAAGTCAGTCAAGTCTGCATCACTGCAAGAGAAAAATACAGAGCTAGCAACGCCTCATCAGTAGAAGGTCAATGGCAATTACCCTCAATTTGTTCCAAGAACCAGGAAAAAGACAAGGCAATTCAGTCTACTGTGGGTTCTTCACTTTTTCTCTGTTCTTTTTCTATATATCTATAAAAAAAAGAGGGAAAGTGTCTGGCTACAGACTGCATACACGTCCATCGCTCCTCAATTAACGGAATATCAATTGGATTTGCACTTGGCAACCCCAAAGTCGTCACTGTGCTGGGAAAGGGAACTTCTCAATGAAATCAACTGCTACTCCTAACTCTAGCAAGTTCTTTTTACCCCCCCCCCCCCCCCCCCAGTATGGATCTTTTATACCAGCACCCAATTTCTACCCCTCTTTTTAGGGGGGGCTTCGCCTAATCTAATTGTGGGTTCAAGAAAACTTTATTATCTGTGGCTAGAATAACTTTTTCATGCTTCATAGAATCTATACGGCATTTTCTTTTGTTGCAGGTCAGCGAGCGCGCACCAGCCATAATTTGACATTGGAGCTTTTCGATCTACATCAGGGAACCCACATTTTACAGGTACGGTACCCGTAAATTTAAGCAAATTGGCATTTCTTATATGTTGGTTCACCTTATTTATAGAGTCTAGATGGATTTGCCTTCGCGTTAGGAACAGACGGGCGGTTTTTGTATATTTCCGAGACCGTTTCTATATATCTCGGCTTATCACAGGTAAAGTAATAGTACTTGGCATCTATACCATAAAGAAATTTACATTAAGGTTTTAAGAAGAAATCATTTATAAATATTGACTTAAATATTGACTTAAAGAGTAGTAAACGAGTTTTCGATTCTTTACGAAAAATAAAAGTTCTTTGCCTTAATATAATAGAATATAATACAAGTTTGAATGTTTTTAATTATCCAGATAGTCGAGTCGCTTCAAGAGATGAAAGATATATTTAAAAGAAATGAAGCGCGAAGAAGCTATTTAAGTAGTTTGGAGTCACTTCAAATTTGTTTTAGTTTGGAATCATTGTCATTAGTAGTATGTACGCAGAAATTATTGCAACTTTTAAGGGGAATTATGGTCACAAGTTACTGCATCTAAACTTGAGCGCTCCCAAGACTTTCACAAAGCCAGAGATTACATTTCCTGCTAAATCCGCATTGGAAAAATTTGCTTTAGAAATTCACTCAGCGTCCTTAATTGGTTAATTAGCGATTCACTGGACGTCTTCTTTCTTGTCAACCTCAACCGTTCATGGGCGTCATTCCTCCCAATTTCTTAGTTCAACTTTTTTTTAATTAAGAAGGTTTCTCCACGCATTCCAAATTGCATGTGATTATGGTCCCTTGACATCCGTTTCATAGTATTCCGCGACAAACTAAACATACTAATGTAATAGTTGCCAAGCCTTAAGTTTTGTAAGTGAGAGACGTGTTCTATCGTTAATTACGCCAACTTTCAGATGAAGTGAATTCTTGTGAAATTTATTTTGTCTTTTGGGTTTTATGAAGAAACTAAAATTTATGTAATTATCTGAAGGTGGAGATGACCGGGAGCAGCATTTTCGATTACATCCATTCAGGCGATCAGGCCGAACTGGCAGAACAGTTGGGTTTAACCCTTACTTCCACTTCTCCCCCAGCAGCGTCGGCGTCGTCTGGAGGAGGGGCCTCGTTATCTGCTTCGTCGCATTTGCCTGCGTCGCCTGCGTCGGGCACTGGAAGTGTAGGCGGGGCATCCGAGGAAGGCACGGGATCTACGTTGAATCCGGATGGTCAGCTTTTATTTCTTCAATTTTTCCAATATTTTATTTCTGCCTCCTCTTGAGAATCTTATTTCCATGCAAACATTTTTGTTTTGTTTTACTATCTAGTAAGCACGGTGATGTCCTTTGGAAGCAATTCGGGGTATAAAGGGTTAGATCGCTGTTTCTGCATCCGCATGAAGTCTACCTTGACTAAACGCGGTTGTCATTTCAAGTCATCAGGCTACCGGGTAAATGAAATGAAAAGAAAAAAGAAAAAAAAAACTACGAAAATGCTAGTTGGGATTATAACTTGAGCTAATTGTCTAGGTTGTGATGGTTCTATGTCGGTTACGACCACAAAGTCAATTTACCAGCAGCAACAAGTCTTCACCGCAACTATTAGGCTTAGTGGCCTTAGCTATCGCGTTACCTCCGCCGACAATTCACGAGTTGCGTCTAGAACCCGATATGTTTGTTATGCGGTTATCCTTTGATTTCAGAGTTGCTCACTGTGAGCCCAGGTAAAGCACTTTTTTTCGGTTACAAACCTCCGTAAACGCTTTTTAATTGTTTCTCGAAATCACGATTCTAGTCAATACAGTACTAAAACCGCAATGGTACTGAGAACATTTTAAAAGGCGGATGGGATATTTTTCTTTCACTGTGACAAAAGGGTTCCGTCGTTGTCCGCCATTTTTTTCATAAAAGACAAACAGAAACTATGATTTCTCTCAATTTAAAGTCACATTATTCAATGTATTATTTTGGTCGACGCTAAAATCTTTCAAACTTTCATTGCTGAACTGTTTCGCTTCTACACTGATAGAAACAACGAATTGTGCGGGGCGTTATTCAAGATGGCCATCTTTTTAGCGTAATACTGTGTAGCGTTAAACTGCCATTTTGTTTAGTCTATTTTAAACAGGAGCCATTTTGTTTCAATCCTAATGAGAAATTTTTGTCTGCGTTCAGGGTGGCAGATCTGATGGATTATACAGCAGAGGATATTACAGGTCGCAGTCTATATAGTTTATGTCATGGCGAAGACGTGCAAGGCTTACGAAAATGCCACGTGGATCTACTGCATAAAGGGCAAGTCATGACACCCTATTATCGCCTCATGAATCGTCGAGGAGGCTATTCGTGGATTCAGTCTTGTGCCACTGTTGTTTGCAGTTCCAAGAATGGCGATGAGCAGTCCATAATTTGCGTGAATTATGTCGTTAGGTAAGAAACCGTGGAGCTTTACCTTTCTTAATGCCCCATACGACGACATAGTTTTACAAGTTTAGAGAAAAGGAACAATTGTAAACCACCCTCCTTTATCTAGTCGACCGGAATACAGTAACCTTGTGTATGATAACTGCCAACTGGAGAACAGTCATCCCATGCCCATCAAACCGGAAGAAACAGAAATTCCGGCTACTGAAAATCCACGACAAGGTAAATTTCCAATTATTTACTGCGTAAAATTACTATATATATATATATATATATATATATATATATATATATATATATATATATATATATATATATATATATATATATATATATATATATATATATATATATATATATATATATATATATATATATATATATATATATATATATATATATATATATATATAGAGAGAGAGAGAGAGAGAGAGAGAGAGAAGAGAGAGAGAGAGAGAGAGAGAGAGAGAGAGAGAGAGAGAGAGAGAGAGAGAGAGAGAGAGAGAGAGAGAGAGAGAGAGAGAGAGAGACTGTTGCTGTTTGTGGGTTTGTCTGTATATATCTGTATATATATGTATATCTGTATAGAATTGGCCACAGCTGTGGACACACGGTCCGAAGTTCATTCCCCAATTACGGATTTGAATCTCGACCCGCCCCCTCCTCTTGAACCCATGGAAAAGCTCTCTGAAGACCCATCCCCTCATCCGATCCCGCCTTGCACACCTCGGCCACCGCCTGTGGTGGTCAAAAAGGGCCGAGCGGTGAAAAGAAAGCTGGAACCTGAAAGTCAACCGCAACAAACTTCTAATGTAAGTGGTACAGTAGCCCCGCCCAGCATGGAACTCGATATGGAGTCCTATGAGCGTCACCAAATCCCTAACGTGGAAGATCATCGTGAAGAAGAACGATGGAATAATCGCTCCATGGAGAGTCAACAGCAACAAACAGGACTAAATTCGGATTTTAGCACAGACGCTTTATTAGCGAAACGATCAACTATTCAGTGGATCGGCAACCCTCCGCCTCCTTCAACCTCCTCGTCGGCCATATCCATTCTGAGGCAAATCTATGCATCAAGGGAGAGTGTCATTCGAGCTAATGTGCATGCCAACCGAGTTTCCAACGGATCCTTTTTCGGGAATGAAAATTTAGCAGCAGCTGCTGGAGCAAGCGTTGATTATGCCCATCATGATGTCTTCCAAGGTAAAACACTTCTCTTTGCCGCTTAAGTTCTTCAGTTTCCTAATACGATTCATATACTCGATGGCTTTTTTGTATTTACGTTGAGAACTCGTAGAATATCGATTTCGAATCATTTAAAATTTTTTGTTTTTCTTAAAGGTTCGTACCCTACGAATTATTCTTTGCCGGATTATCTACCTGCCATGACCCCACCAGCTTCGGTGTCACCTAGGGAAGGAGCTCCGCCTCTTTTGCACCCCTACTTGGGCGAAACGCCCTTCGCCACACCTACTCCCCTGAAGCCCAGCCATATGTATAGTGTTCACGGTTTAGATTCAGCCACGCCTGGCCAATACCCTGGCCCACCGCCACTTGGATTAAGCGATTCAAGCGCATTTTATACCCATGGTGGTTCTGGATTTCATCTTTACCACAGCCAAACTGGAAAAACGTCGCATTATGGGGACGTCCTGAAGAATGGTACTGGATGGTATAGCAGTGCTTAAATGTGCGTGCCGAAGCTAGTGTACGACATTGCAGTTTCGCTGAACTAATAGAAGCTAGTTTTTATGGAGGCTATACCAAAGTATGCAGATAAAGACAAGCTTGTAGTAAAAAAACAACAAACAAAACAAAAATACGTCGTTGCGTCGTATCGAACCTTAACTACTTATGAAAACCGCCATTAAAGACTTGGCAACTTTTTCCACATTCCAGTGAGGTATAGTTATACATTAGGATATACCTAGTCGTTCAAAGGGAGGAAAAAGCAAACAAAGTTATAGTTTCTAGGGGCTTTATTGATTGCAGTGGCAGTTGTTCAGTTTTCGTTCTAATTTGGCGAATGTTGAAAAGCAAATAGTTTTCGGTTGTGACATAAACCTGGAGTTTTGATGAGACGAGGAGAAAGAAAAAGCGGGTCCTAGATCCGTCTTTTTTAAATATAGAACAGTGCAATAGATTCCTAAGTCACATGGTTTAGCTACTGCATTGTTAAGTAATTTGGTTTTTAGTCAAACATTGTAAAGTAGATGTTATAACTTCTCTTCTCTAATAATTGATTCTAAAGAATTCACTTTCCCGTCCTCTTTTTTTTCTGCCCATCACTTTTGCTCAAAACATCACTGTTAATTGCCTTCCGTTTTTATTCCCTTGGCTGGTTTATTTGCATGATTCTTCCATCACACGCACATTCATCCCAAATGAATAAGTACTTAATTTTTCATTTATTTTTTGTTAATGTGCACACGGCACATACAGAAATGAATGACCCATTTTCTGACCAATACAATGGAATACGGCTTATAAACGTTCTTTCAGAGGTTACACAAAGTATTGTGATGCTATGTATCCCACAATCAGCAAGCTACGATCAAATCGCCCACTCTTAAACTAAAGGTAAATTAGGTCTGGTGTATTATTTGTGCTGTAAAAAGTAACGCAAACAATGTTGGAGAAGCGTATCCCGTGTCAAAAATTAAAATCAATCAAGTTATTACTACTTCGAGTTATTTCTACTGGGTTGGAGAAATATTTTGAAGGTAAAGCGAAATCAAGTTTGCATGCTCTACATTAGAACACATTAGTTCTGAAACTTCTCTAATTAAAAGACAATTGTAAGAAATCAGCCGAGCCTTTCAAATGCCCGCCTTGGCTATGGTATACGAAACACCTAAAGGACGGAAACGTTCTAGATCTATTGTAGAAGAAATAGAGGAAAACCCTCGTATTAAAGGATACAGTGGAAGAATCTTGCCAAATACGCCATTGGGGATAAAGCGGATTGCGTTTCCGAATCTACGAATACACTACGAATTGGCCATGCCATACCAAGAACAACCAAAACTTGGACCGACGCGGCAATAAGAAACAAGCACAAGTGAGTGCTTCCGTGGCATATTCTACAAGACAAGACACGAGATACTAATTTAATACTCTACAGTTTATTAGCACTCTTTACTTAGTCTAGATTATATACATTATAGAAGAGCATTTGAAAAGTTTTGGGATAAAAACGGATTTAGTTTTCTTCTGTTGTTTAGCACGCGAATTCTACGACAGCGTATATATACACTGTACACAGGCATGTACATTTCTTATTTTCCTTATTCATGTGTCGTAAATCAACCAGGACGAACAAGACAAGACAACAATTGGAACATTAGAAATAAGGACAAATCTATATTATCATTGGATTGTTATATTGGATTGCCTAGTCCAGGGATTCTCAAGCTTTTTAGTTCGTGGCCCCCTTAGGAACATATACCCAGCTCGCGCGGTGCCCCTTAGAACACAGGCCTATATAATTGCTGCATCTATGAAATTATAAGAATCTTTCGCGACGCCCCTGCAAGCCTACCGCGGCGTACCAGGGCGTCGCTGCGAACAGTTTGAGAAACGCTGGTCTAGCTAGGAACATAGCAACTAAATGCTAGTAGGCCAACGAAGCAAATAATAAAATAACAGCAATTTCAAAATGAGCGGAAAAGAAAAAGAAGAGAAAAAAACCCACGAAATCGGCATTCAAGAGCAATCAAGAATTAGACGAAAACGGGGTGGTTTGAAAGTAAATGTTTATGTAGAGATAGGGTGATAAAATATCCTTGAGTCCAAAACGGACATTTGAATCTCAAAACGGGACACATCTTTTTCAGAGAAAAACTGAAAGTTTACTGAACTTACCACTCTCATTGATCGTTATTAAAAGTACAGCTTCTTTGTTTAGACATTTTACATGTCAAAACACTGACACCGCCAATTGATAGGAAACTAGCAAGTTCGTAACAGGGAACACAAGGAAACGCTTTGGCTAGTAACCGTTGCATTTCACATACGCAAGTGTTGCGAAACCAGGTCGTAAGTGGGGAGGGGGAGTCCGAGACGTTTTTTCTCCCAGTTTAAAGCTTTTACTCTTTGTCAGCCTCGAGAACGGCCTGGAAAAAACGTCTTACGAGCCCAAACGGGAGTTCAATCCGCAAGGAAGGCGCGGTGTTTAACAGTCGGTCTACTACTGCAATTCATGACTTCGACAAAGGACTTCAGTACAATAATAGTAATTTATTATTAATGAAAGTGGAAGTAAATTTAGTCTTTCTTTTGAAAAACGGGACAAAACCGGCATTTTGGTAAAGAAAGAAAAACGGGACGGCCGAAAAAGAGCCAAAAAACGGGACTGTCCCGGCTAAAACGGGACGTTTGGTCAGCCTTTGTAAAAGAAGACTTAAAGGCAAGAAAGGAGAGAACATTAACAATACGTTATGGCGACGGAGCCTGGTGTATGTTATTGTTTACAATTGCAGTTTCAAGAAACCCAATAAGTTGTCGTACTTTTGGCGGCATTATATGTTAAAAATAGTTGATAATTTTGTGTTAATCAGGTAATCACTAAAGCAGTTTCATCTGTAGCTTACGATAAGTAGCATCAACGAATGTTGATGAGAAGCGTTAACCTAAACTAAGCTAAGGTAGCCTAACCTAATCTATAACCTAACCTAATATATCCTAACCTAACCTAATGCATTTCCAATCCAACTACCGATTTCCAACTCGAGTGACACCTGTTTGTCACTCTTTTTCCCGAGAACGTTTTGCAACAATAATACACATTAGTGTCCTTTTAGCTCTGGGTTCTGAAACTGGAGAACCTGTTGACCTTACAGCATCCAACTTGGGGAGCCACCTCGCCTCCAAGTTTCGAACTTGTGGTGCAGATTTCGAGCTTTGTCAAATATCGAACTTGGGATGCAACAACTTCAACAAAACCTGTTTTTTTGATAATTTACAAGTTGCTTTTGCATTTGGGTCACTAAAACGGTTAGACTTTGAGGTGTGCTTTTCGCCCTAAAATGGACCTTTTTGAAGAACGTTGTTTTTCACAAGAAAGCGGAATAGGAACTGTAAGTTGCCCATTTCTGTCAGCTGAAAAGTTTCACTTTATATCTTTAAAATTTTACTTTACCTTTAAGGGTTCTATTTGTTGTACATTTCCAATATCTGACTCGTAGATAATAGAAGCTGGGTTAAGCTTAGGAAGCTTGGAAAACTTGTCTCACGAGGTGGAAACCGAAGTTGATTTCCATGTCGTCCTCACAGAAGCTTTGCAAGAAAAGGTAGAATGGCTTTATGAGCAATTGAACAAAAAGGATAATCAGGTAACCTTACCTTAGATGCCGGTTGATTAAATAAATTCTAACAGTTTTTTATTGCGTAGATTGCAGCTCAGCAAGAGACTATAGTCAGCCTTCAAAACAATCTATCATCTCTGCAGATGGAATTCAATCTTTGTCGTTTTGACATTCATTCCCAGCAGCGCGCGATGGAGTACAACGTAAATAGGCCTGCCAATTTTGCCTGACTCTGGACTTCAGATTTATTTTTGAATATTGTTTGTATTTGGCGATCCAGCATGTCTGTTATCTTTTAGCCGTTAGTTGGGCATGTTCATCTGAATCCTAACTTAACTAAAAGCTTCCCATAGGTAAGTTATTTTATTGTTCCTCTTGTACGTTTGAATCGTACAACTTCTAATTTGTAATCTGGCATGCAAGTTTCTATCTATTTATTGAGTTATTTACTTTTTAAGACTTTAATTAATTTTAACATTTTGAAGAATTTGAAGTTAACCTAATCTGAAATTGTTTATAGGACCGGCTGAAAGATGAGACGATTACTTTGTTGCAAGATGAGTTGTCCGAATGCCAACTCCAGTACACAGAATGTTTCGAGCAGCTTGTTAACTTGGAAATTAAATTAATAGCCATCACCGAAGACAATTCGCTGTTACGAGCCCGTGTAGAAGCGTTAAGCACACCCAAAACTACTAAAGATTTTGCCTGTCAGACTGATGAGGAACCTGAGGTTATTAGAACAGTTATTTATTTACTTTTTTTTTATAAAAATCGGTTGATGAATTCATTTTAAAGTGGCAGGTTTTTTTCTTAGCTAATTTTGTCTTTTCTTTAAAGGAGCCTTGGTCCTTGGCCTGGGAAGTTGTTCGCCTTAATGAAGAGTTGAATAATAAAATGTCTGCTTGGATGGAATCGCCTAAAGGCTACATTTCGAATCAACTATTATTGCCTAAGCGAAACAAAATTTGTGAAGAAACTTTTACCGTGAATCCCAAAACACCAGCTATTCCAAGCTCAACCAAAGCCCAAAGGAAACTTGTACCACCTCCTCCCCCATACCAATGTTCTCGTGCTGTATCTACTCATCCTCGACCTCGTTCCTGCTGTTTTGCTACTCTGGTGTGAGTACAAGCTTCAGCTTGGCCCCATTGCTTGACTCAGATGAAAGTCAAAAATCCACTGAGTGTAATTTAATTTAACTACGGGAATTTTGACAAGACTGACTTTTTTAGAAAGGGAAAGACAATTGTATTTATGCAAACTTTACAGTAGAACTATTCAAAGTCCTCCTCGAGCCTCGTTACGTTTCGCCGCCAAAGCTTTCCGAATGGTGGTCCAGTCTTCCATAATGTCTGTTTCATTGAGCATGTAGACAATGTATGGACCTGTCACGGTCACTGGTTTGCGTCGACGATCACGTTCCTCTTTGCGTTGCGACTCGGATTGGCCGTACTTTGTAAAAGTTTCGGTATGTTCCCACATATCCTCCATATCCACGTGATTGCGATCTTCTTCCAATCGCCGGATTTTCTCATTGAGTGAATCCCGGATGGAATCAACTAGCAACGCTTTTCGACTCTACATTTAAAAATATTTTAAAAAGCTAACCAAAACATTTAACAAAAAAATCATAAGATAATTTATTGTAAGCTAATAAAACCCAAAAAACAAGTTTACTTCGAAATCTTGGCGAGCAGCGAGTTCTTCGGCCTCCGCTTTATTTTGTATGTTTACAAGGCGGTATTGACGTAAAACTCCAGATACTTCGGTTCTACGGCGGAGTGACTCCTGAAGCTCACATAATGGAACCTGGTACTCTGCGCCTCTGCCTGCAACAATCTCTACCAGTTTGTGTTCGACTTGGGCAATCCGTTCCCGGTAAAGCCTACAATGGAGTTGTATGATTAATTTGTATTGTTAAAAAATGTAAATATTAACAAGCTATAGTTTACTGTTCGCGTAACAGGAAAAATTGTCTTTCTAAATCCGTTAAATCTTCAGTGCATTCTCCTCTTCTTCTTTCGCACTCAATTTCATCCATATCTGTCGCAGATGGAATATAATTCAATAGTAATTTAACGAAAAGCTCTACATTCATTAAAGTATCCTTTTACCCGAGCTATCATCACTATCAGATCCTTCGCTGGAATCAGAATCCATGCTGTTTTTATCAGACTCGCCATTGTTGGAAGAGTGATCCAAATCCTCATGATCATGTTCTCCGTCACTGTCTTCTAATCTTCCATTATTCGGTTGTCCCATGCTTACTGGCATAGCAATATAAACCTTAACCAAAAACTGAAAATCAAATAAATTGCTTCGTGCTCGTTTTATTTTCAGAAAACAAACATCAAATATTATCAGACCTCTCTGTTTATCTATTTTTTTTTACACACGCTAACTGCGAACTGGGGGAGTTAACTTGGCCTGATTCCAACCACACCCAATTCAAATTCGGCCAGCTGTGACCGCGATTTGCAATCATGCTCAGACACGGTTAATTTTTATTTTTTTTAATAACGTAGAGAATTGAAATGCGTATCAAAGCTATACGTGTCATAAGTATTACTTCCTAGGAGTCGACGGCATTTTTATCTTCCAAGCTATAAATCCTAATAAAGAGTTTACTATTTTTGTCTGTCGCGTTCCGTTCGAATTTACCCTCGAGATCAAACACCGAACTGCGGAAAGTCTGTTCTAGTTAGTGACGATCTTACCGTTCCTACTATTCTGTTTTGCATGACGCGACGGCCACCGTAAAAGAATTTCACAAAATTAATTAAGATACCTGATAACGTATATATCCAGCTTCAGTAGTTAAATGGCTAGCCCTCGTACAAGAAGAGTTCTACAAGAGCTGAAACCGAAAGAAGATAATACTGTAAAACATGAAAAGTTTTGTGTCACGTTTCACTTTTGTTTTTGTGGATGTAATCTAATTATGCCAATTATATTCTAATTACTTATACATTGTAGCAATGCTTTGAATGCGGCGCACATAACCCGCAATGGGCATCCGTAACTTATGGCATCTGGATCTGCTTAGAATGTTCAGGCAAGCATAGAGGCTTAGGAGTTCACTTGTCCTTTGTTAGATCCATCACCATGGACAAATGGAAGGACACTGAACTTGCAAAAATGAAGGTAATTAATGTAATTTCGCAAGACTTGTTTTTTACATCATTATTTTGGTCAGGCGGGTGGAAATAGAAACGCTAAAGAATTCTTAGAATCCCATACTGATTGGGATCCTTGTGCCTCCATTCCTCAAAAATATAACACTAGGGCTGCAGCATTGTACAAAGATAAAGTTGCTACAGTTGCTGAAGGACGTACTTGGAGTGAAGCCACTGCCCAGGTCAACTTTTCTGCCAAAATTCCTTCTAGTACATCCGAACGGGGCATGATCAAAAGCCCTTCTGCTCCTGTCAATTTCAAGTACTTGTCTCTTTAAATCACTGCAAATTTTATCGTTTATTGAGTTCCGTTATTTTAAAGCCAAGGTATTCAATATTCTTATGGTGGCGGTTACCAAAACGACGATGGTTATAACTCGTCTGGCCCCGTTAATTATAACGACCCCAAAGCTACTTTCTTTGCCGGGAAACTCCAAGAAAACGCCTCTCGACCTGAGTAAAATATTTTTTAAAAAGCACTAAGCTTGTAACCTATTGGGTACTTCTTTTTGTTGTTATTGTAGTCACTTACCTCCTTCACAAGGCGGAAAGTACTCGGGTTTCGGTAACTCTGTGAACCCGCCACCATCTCGTAGTCAGTCAAATGATATTCTAGATTCTGCCATGACTTCCCTAGCTTCGGTAAATTTAAATAGGGATGATACATGAAAGAAAGATGAGCTAAACGCGTTTGTTAAGGGTTGGTCCTTGCTGTCGTTAGGTGCCAGTAAACTAGCTAATAAAGCGAGTGAAGGTGCTGTGTTGGCTACGCAAAAAGTCGCGGAAATCTCGGAAACTGTTAGCGAGAAGGTAGTACATTTAACAGTATCAAGCATGCTTGTAACAGTTTCAATGTGATTTGCATGACGCTTTTGATGTTAGGTCAAAGAAGGCAAACTTTTGGACGAAATATCTTCTACCGTGTCGTCGGTAGGCACCAAGGTATGTATCTTTTAATGTAGCACATTGTTCTAGGTTTATAGAAAAGTAAACTGTAATGAAAACGAAGACATTTCAAATAAGATGTTCTATCATACAACAGGAATTACAGATGTTATTGTTGTTTGTGAGTTTAGTGGCTATTTGTTATTTTTTTAATGTACTCCACGATCTTAGATTTAGTTTTATTCTTTGGGAAATGTCTTTTTTACTATTCTAAACATCTCGTTTTTATATTGAAGGCGTCCGTAATGGGTTAATTTTTTTCTAACTCTTCTTTATTCTATTTTTATTAATTTACTATTTTTTAACGTATTTTGGCATTGAGGTCCTGATTTTGGATGTTTTGGTCGTGATGTTAATATTCTTGAACCGCCTGCAGGTGGGTGATCTGAGTCGCAAAGGCTGGCGCGACTTTTCTGGCTACAATACGCCCCGAACTACTTTAGAAACTGCAGAAGGAGCCCCCGGCGAGCGGTCAAGTTTGCTGGGTATGGGGGGAGGGGGTGCTGGAGGCGCTTATTCGCCTTTGAGTGGTTCCAGTACTCCATCAATGAATAGTGGCCATAGCGAACAGGATTGGACCTGGATTTCTTCGGCAAATGCGCCTCCATCGTACAAGTAAACTAATTAATTTACAAGCGCTTTTTCTACATCAGTATTCTTTTCTTTTTAGCGATGAGTATACTGAGCCAACACAGCCAGTAATGCAGAAAAAGAGCAGCAAAAGCAAGCTCCCGGCCAGTCAAAATGGTCCTGATTTATTGGATTTCGGTCTTGATGTGAAGACAGCTACGAATGGAAAGAAGAATGGTCATTCCAGTACCAGTTCCAAGCCCAAAACCCTTGAAGATGACGCGTGGGAAAGTTTAAACAATTAATATCAGACGGATTTAGATTTTGGATTTTTACCCTTAAATTCACAGTTTCTTTACAGCTCCAGCTTATCTTACTGTGCGGTTCCTAAACGGGGACCCTTTTGTTTGTGGTGTTAAAACAGACGTATTTTTTTAATGCCTAATGTTAGGTGGGTTGAGGTCTTCGGTTCACTAGGGGGTGCAATAGTTAAAAATTTGAGGCGCGTTTTTAAAGAGTGCTTAGCCGTTATATTGTTCGTACGAGGTTTCGAGTTGTGAGGGGTTCAAGAAGTGAAAACTTATTTTAACCTGTGCCGGCAGCGCTTCCATGTCCTCTTCTTTCCCAAATACACTTTTCAGCAACTTATTTGGTCAGAAAGTATTCTTTTAAGGCTGCCAAAGCTTTGCTACGATGCGAAATGGAATTTTTTAAGAAAGATTCCATTTCAGCATACGTTTGTGTGTAGTTGTCGGGTTGAAAACAAGGATCCCATCCGAAATGATAAGGACCCCGAGGCGGGACAATTTGACCATTAGTTCTACCATGGAATAGCACTATTTCTTGGTCTGGTCCAGGACAGAACGCGAAAGTGCACAACGCATAGGCAGACTTGTCTTCCCAGCCATGTAATAATTGGTGTAAACCTTCCGGATGCAGATTTTTAAGGAACCATTTGATATACGGTCCCGGTAAGCCTTTCAGAGCGTTAAAGCAGAGACAAGTATCTTCGACAAGGACTGGACCTTGGATTTGCGCTAATGCTGCTTGGCATTTAGACCTTGCAATATCGTCGGGTTCTCCTTGATACTCTGGTAAATCAATATCTTGACTTGTTACCTAAAATAAATTCAGATAATTACAAATTTATTGCATGGAATAGGTACTGGTAAAATTTAATACTGGAAAATTAAAAAAAATAAAGTTACCGGTAACGGAAGAGAGCTCCCTAGGATTGAAACGACTTCCTCAAGCTTTTTGGCGTTTCCCGTTACAAATACGAGCGGTTTAATAAGGTTGGCCATCATATTATGAGTTTTACGTTTTATCCTATTAAAAAAATCAAAATTAAGCAATGATTTCTCATTAAGATTTCTAATTAAGTACCTAAAGCACCTATAACATTCGTTTTCGAGCAGTGGAACACGTGGAATTAGGCCGTTTGTAAACATTGCTATAGGCCATCTAGTGGTAAGGTTGGGCTGAATCAAAGAAGACATCCAGCATCTGTCGGAAAATATCTGCACCATTAAAGGATTAAATACTTGTCTCGTTCCATTCCATTCAATCGTTCTCTCTTTCCTTTCCTTGCTCAATGCATGGCGGCTAAGTAGGAGGTTTGCACAGTGCCACACAAAATTAGTATAACATTGTACTCTGCGATTGTAATTTACAATGTCTTTAACTCGGTCAACTTGGGGTTTAGTAGCTGGCGTTTGTGGTACCGTATTTGTCGGCTATTGCATCTATTTTGACCGCAAACGCCGTTCTGATCCTAACTTCAAACGCAAGCTTCACGAAAGTAGGTGTTCGGATAGGCTTGTCTCTTGGTGTTTCTTTTATAAGTTCTGACCTTTCTTGTCACTAGAACGAAGAGCCCGCCAAAACACGTCTGGTGATTCGTCACAAGTACCGGACTTAAAAGATCAGCAAGCTGTTCAACAATTTTTCTTGAGAGAGGTAAAACTGACAAGTTGGAAGTTCTAGAAAAATCAATAATAATTAAATATTGCAGGTTCAATTGGGCGAAGAACTCCTATCCCAGGGAGAAATTGAAGCCGGTGTCGAGCACATGTGTAATGCAGTCGCTGTTTGCGGCCAACCGCAGCAACTTTTGCAAGTTTTGCAGCAAACCATGCCTCCCCAAGTGTTCCAACTAGTATTGCAACGTCTGCCAGCCGCTGGCCAGGTAACAATTGTCTTTATCCGTGTATTGCATCTTATATAATCACTGGTTTGTTATTATCCCAAATAGCGGCTTATGGCTAGCGCTGGTGGTCAGTCGGGCTTCGTCTTGTCTGAAGAAGACGTGGAATAAATGGTAGTGTCGTCGCCGTCGTGTCGAAAAGCATGTTTAGCAGAGTTCTGGCTTCTTAAGGGGAATGATCGCCTTCTTCCCTGGTTCAAAATTCCATAGTCTTGTCTAGTTAGAAGAATTTGGTTGCCCACAGCTTTGAAAGGCAAATAACTTGAAATGGAATAATACAGCCATTTTTTACGTAAAAAAGAAAACAAGATTCCTCTGCCTAATCCATCAGAAACCTACCGGGAAGTCCCGACCAATCGATTCCTTTGGCCCGGTAGATTCCTGCGGTTGCTCGGAGGACTCATACCCAAGGCAAAAGGGCGGGCTATGCGATTTTCAGATTCATCGTTGTTCTATCCAGGCGTACCAAATCCTTCCTTCCAGTCGCATGGACTCGGAGCACGTGCCAGGTTCTCCTTTCCTTCCGCAAATCGGAAACTTAAGACTCCCCTTTTATACTCAACTTACTCTTTTTGTTTTCAACTCTTAATTTTACGAACGCGAAATAATTTCTTCTTGTGAAACCAATTTTGATTCAGAATGTCTTCGTGGCCGTTTCTCGTGTGTTTGTGTTGCATAACCTTCGAAATGGGAGCTTACGCGACAGCAAGAACGGTAAGAACCTTAACGGATATTTGATCTTCCTTGACGATCTTCGTCTATGGGGTGCCCTAACTCTATATTGATCTCTTGTCATGTTTCCGGGCGGCCAAACACTAAGCGGCCTAAAACGCCCCAACTTTTTCTTCACTTCGTTCTCTATTCTCCTATTCATCCTTTTTTTGTGTAAGAGAAGGTATTTTAGGGATTATATTGCTCCTGAGAGTTTGAAAGACTTGATTGGCAATCTCTTAATGGGCAACGTAAGGTTCTCGAGGGCGGAAAGACCCTTCAGGGTGCTGTAAATAAACCGCCCACCATTGAACTGAAGTCTTTTTAGTAGCGATAGCATCTGCACCTCAAGAGCACGGAAAATTGACTTTCCTTAGTTCTCGTAAGTCGTCTAGCTCAACCGCCAACAGTATAGCACGACAGATTCCTTTCTTTTTTTACGTCGATAAAAGGCACAAGCGACAACGACAGCTTTCTTCACAATGTTCCGAGCTTATCTTACCTGTAAAACTCAAAGATATTCGTGAAAGGGAGCCTATGGTTCCAAGTTATGGCTGAAGTTTTTTCGTAAAAAGATGCTAGAATAAGATCCGGGGAAGGTGGCCTGGACTGGACAGAGACAGCTATTGCTTCCTGTCACGCCTGTCACGTTCCGGAATTTCGGCGGTACCGTACGCAGCGGGAATCTGACCTCCCTCTCTCAATTGGGGGTAAGGTTTCTTCACCCTCGTCGACATGTCCAAATAAATACCAAAAAGCCCAAGAGACACAACTTGTAAATCTTGTGTCCTTTCTCCGCAAATCCTTCCGCTGAAGGCTCGCCTAAAGAGCTAAATATTGACTTATTAAAATGATTGTGGACCATACTCACAACTTGCGAAATGCAAGGGGTCGGGGGAAAAACGTTCCAAAAAGTAGGAAACAGGAGGGGTTTTTGTTATTGGACAAGTGAAGGGGCATAAAAGCAGCTGAGAAATTTCACAGCTTGCTGTGACTTGTATTATCATAAAGAGGAACTAGCAAAAGACCTCCCCATGGACCCTTTAGCTGGTTTTTAGTCGAAAGAATGGGTAAGGGATGTTTCTTTGATGCTTGTTTCGGTACCTCTGCTTGCAATCAGCTCGAAAAATACAAAAGAAAGTCGGACAAACCAGGCTTTTTCCTATGTGACTTGACAATAGTGAATAGAGATGAGCCTAGCTGAAAAGTTGGGACTTCACATTGGAAATACGTTAAAGAGGGGGAGAGGAAAAGGCACCTCGGGACCAACCGCTGATTCTCAAGTCAAACACAAGCTTTGGGTGGCTTAGCTTCCAAACTAACTAACTTTGCCCCCCACTTTGTTCTCCCAGCATCTTGCCGAATTCGAAATTCGAAATATTTCCCTGTCTCGACACCACCCGCGTTGCTCCCTTTACTCACTTTTGATCACTCGGAAAATAGAAAACGGAATTCTAAAAAACGACATTATCCCATGGTTTCGATTTCGGACAGAACCTGGATGACGAATGACGACACGTAACAGATCTTGGGTATGAGGTACTTGCTTCCTTTTCTCTAGGTTGAGTATTAAGTACTCGAATAGCTGATACAATATTTGCAGTATCCATTCAACATAGATTTGTAAAACGGGTTAAGTTCTGGCGTCTAACACTGAAGTGTAATAGTACCGCAGTATGCAAGTATACTTTGGGTTGTACTGTTGGGTTACTAACTATTTTTTGGAGTAAAAAATTTGCACCAACATTTAACCTTATATTGTGAGCGAGTTAATATAGGAAAGCATTTTAGTAGTTTCTGAACTTCTGGGAAAAACAAGATATCGTATATATCACCTTGAAGACAAAGAAAAGAATTTGGAAGTAATCCTACTACATTTTCTTTTCCAGGGCGAAGGGAAGGCCAGAGTTATGGGCCCAGTAATGTCCAAGTTCACCAACAATGCGAGCCTAGCTTTCAACCATGCATCCGGTAGCTTTCAGCAAGATCCGCCCACGAGCATTGTTAGCAGTACTCATCACCCTCCATTAGCCAACAAGAATCCCAGCCCTCCTCACATGCTTTCTTCTGCTCTGTCTTCGCCACAACACGAAATTTCGAAGAAGTCCAAAAAGCACAGGAAGAAGGCAAAGAGGCGAATTAAAGTGCCCGCTGCTTCCAATCAAAGTAACACAAACACCGCGAGCAACTACTATAATAAGAATAACAAGGCCAAGCAGCACTCCACTACACTTACCTATGATAAACACCACTCACGGAAGAAGCAGAGATTCCACTTGGAGCCCGTCTCACTCCAGATTAACGTTCAAATCGAGCTTTCGAAGCCCTCCGCCAGCACCCCACTTCACTTTTCCCGCCAAAAAAGCCCCCATAGGCGCAATAAGAAGGCTCAGCGTAAATCTCTAGGACAACATCACGGATGGTTCCGTGGATCTACTTTTACAGCTGTTCAGGAAAGCTTTTATTTAAATTCGCAGCCTTCAAACGTTGATCCTTCAGAACCCCAATCTTTCATTACAAACAATCAACCTTTCATCCATCTCTATTTACCTCTACCCGGGTTGGCCCAAACAGACGTCAATAGCTCCCAGCAGGGGGAATCGAACGTTTTGTCTTCCGGTACTGGTCATTACTACGACCATAGCCACAACATGACCACCACGACCACAGCTAGAACAACAACCATAACGCCAACTCGATCAACGTCTCCCCCCTCCCGGAGCACAGTGGGAGCTGGTACCCATACCGGTCCGGAATTTCCGCGTTCTAGTAAAAAACATTCAAACAAGCATTCTTACGCAAAAGTGCCATCTTTAACTCCAGCTAATCGAACGGCTAAATCGCCTCGCCGCAAAAAACAGCCGAATGCTTGGACGGCGGCCCAAAGATCTGACAATGACGAAGTTCAACGCTTATTAGCGGCTTTAGATGCTACGGATGCCCAAGCCTGGACCACCTGGTTCCAATGTGCCCTCTGTCTCTCTACAGTAAGTCGAAATCCTTTCTGCAATCCATTTCCTAAAGAAGTCTATAATTGCACTACATTTGGCCAAATCTATGCTTATTACGTAGCTAACACTCAGATTAAGGTGAAAGACTTGTAGATTTCTAAAGTAATAACTTCAAGTGAGTTTTCTAGCAGTTATCGCCATTGTATACGTTTATGAGTAAGCCTTTATAAGCTGTAAACCAGCTATAAACCTACAATTTGAAGATTCCATGTCGTCATTTTTCTATAAATTGTACAAGGTTCTTCTCTAAAAAAGTATATTTTTATGAAAAGTATTGACATTTCGAAAAACACGGGAAAGAAAGCCATGAAATATTAACCCTCTTGTCGACCTTTAATCGCAGACAAACAAGGATCTACCCACGGACCTATGCCCTAATGTGGCTTGTCAAGACAAGCTACCCAACGACCTTACAAGTATGAATCCATGCTTAGGTATGAATTGCTAAAGAAATACTTTTAAAAATACCTACATGTAACCATAAAAAAGCAGATACGGATATGTGTACCCAATGGATCGAGTGTGAGCGTTCGGCTGAACCTCTTATCAGCAAAATTTTTTCTCACCTACCATCTTGCCCTTGTTTGTATCCTTCGCAAGTCGTTTACCAAGACCGTATCTGGGATGCTCACCATCGCCGCCATTTTCGATGGCGGGATGTCAATTTGGAAACTGAACGTTTAGATGTATATCGTCCAGGTGCTGCCTACTGTATCCGATCTTTAACGCCTATTGACAAAGCAGGGCTAGCAGCTCAACAATGTTGCTATGACCAGTAATAATACTTTTGTAAAAATCAGCCGTCCGAAAAAAAACACGAAATTAAGTTAACAACTTTTCTTTCTACAGCTCGAGAAGTCTTTTAACAAGAGGATGGGCAGCAGGAGCGCCCAGTTTGGTTTCAATGGATGTTTCCAGACCATTACACTACGCAATTGACCGGAAACCCTGGTTGGCTTGCAAGGGAGATTTTACGAGGTATTTCCAGTTTTGTTACTTGCTTTAACTTTCGGTTACCCTATTTTAATAATCCAAGAACAGTTTACGTGAAGTTGAATTCTTCTGTTTTCAATAGGTTTCATTTACAGCGTCAGCCAAATAACTATCTGAACTGCAGCATCAACCCTACTGATGACGTATTCCAGCGCCAAGTATTGCTCGCGACCAACTACTAGAATGGTGCGTGGCTAACTCAAAGGTTCTTTGTTCTAATAATTGAAAACTAATGCAATTCTTTCGTGTCGTTCCTTCGGTGCAATGTAAATAGCTTGTCTATGGATAAAATATAAACTCTTTTGTAGCCGTCAGTGTACTGGGACTTTTATTCTGAACACGTTAGGACAGATTTGGAAATAAGTAAAACGTGGCTTAGGATCCAAATGGAGGAAACAAAAAAAGAATATGAAGAACAGAGGATGCAAATAAAATGTCACGTAACTTACGGGAACAGCTGGGAGGCGTTAGCAGTTAACACATTAATGGCATAGCAAATAAAGTTGGTAAATTCCAATGCAAATCCATGAGGAAAGTGTCTAGGCGCGTACTCGGGATCAATTGATGGTATTCACCTACAAAAGAATGCATACTTAAAAGAACGAGCGCACGAACAAAAATTCCTTTCCAAAGTGCCCAATATTTTACTTTGAAATATGTTTTCAAAAAATTCCGACAGGTAATAACTTACGATATCATCGATCTTCAAAATGCATCGTACAGTCTCAGCTGCTAAAGTCAAAGCGCTGGTGGATACCAGTAGAGGCTGGACCACGTTTTCTTCCAAAATATTAGTAATACACCCCTTTCGCACATTGATCCCAGCTGCTTTCTCTCCTTGTGCGTGCTGATTCCTCAATTCCGTTACGGTAGCGATGGGGTTCAGACCCGCATTCTCAGCCAGAGTCGAAGGAATGACTTCTAAAGCTTCAGCAAAGGCACTGAAGTAGTGTCAGAAAAGAAACAAGTTAGTTTGAACATGATACTACAAAAAAAAATTAAAGGTAAAAATCAACTAGTCTTAACCCCAGCCATCTAGCAAAACCTGAAAATAGCTTATTTCTGTTCGAAAACACAAGAAAACTCACCGGAAGCAATAGGCATCCACGCCAGGCAAAGCTAGTGCTTGCTGGTATAATTGCTGAGCTAATTCGATTTCAGGGGCACCTCCTCCAGCAATCAAATACCTGGAAGCACGGTATAGTTAAGAAAATATAGATCAAATACCGCGCAGGATTTTTTTTGTAGTTTATGTTGTACCTTTTCTTTACGAGACAACGAATGACGCAAAGAGCATCATGAAGGGAACGAGCAGCTTCTTCTAATACTAGTTTGTTGCTACCACGAACGATAATGGACACAGTTTTGCCATGGGTCTGAATTCCGGTAATTTTGATCACTTTGGAGGAGCCAGCCTGGACAGTCTCCACCAGATCAGCGGAAGCCAAATGCTCGGGTAAGAAATGGTCTAAACTCGCCACTGGACGACATCCCAAAGTCTATGCAAAGAAGTTTTAATTAAGTTCGTTTTGTTATAAAAAGGCCGATTTACTTTGACGATAAATTCAACGTCTTCACGTTCAACATCTTTCACCACCATGATCTTCATTTTGTCCAAGAAATGCAACGCCAAATCACTAACAGCATCCCTATAATTGAAAAAAAAAAAGAATTTAACACTAATTTTCAAATTATTATATAAGATAATTTGCTCTAAAAACTGATTGCGCCGAAGAATCAAAATATAAGCTCGAATACCTTAGAATGGATTTTTGGACCAAAAGAACGTTGCAGCCAGCTTTCTTTACTTGCTTCACCACGTTCAAGATATAAGCTCGTTCTTCACGCAAAACGCGATCCATCGCAGCGTAATCCGCTACTACAACTTGATTGTCCATCTAGAAATATTATTTCTTGGTACAAAAACTTAAAAGACTTATTTAGAGAAGTTTACGTCAGTTTTTGGAGGTGAAATGCAAAATTGAATGAGACCAATTTTTGCCTTTTCAACTTTCGTGGCACTTGCGCCTGCTGGCCTGTGATCGAGGACCAAACCGTCGATCAACTCTGTATCTTCAACAGTTCCTCCGAGTTTTCGGATCACTTTAATATCCTATAAATCACTTAATTAACCTACAAATCAAGTCATAGATACTACAACGTACGCGTAAGTCAACGTTGAAATCTCGGGTAGGATCAATTACTCTAAGAACGGCGTCAACAGCGATGGGTGCCAGTAATGAAGAGTGCTCAGAAACTACCTACACACCCACAAAGTCTAAGTTCAATCATGCTCAATATGTTTTTTCTTCTTACTTTTGAGCACAAGGAGGTAGTAGCGCTTTTGAGCAGACTTTCGCGATCAGACAAGTCTAAAGGAATGGCCATGCTAGTGAGAATTTCTACACATTTGTTCGCAGCTCGCTGGAAAGCTTCAGAAATCGTGGTGGGATGAATGCCTTTCTCTAGCAACTTCATGGCAGCTTCCAGAAGACTACCACAGAGAACCACAACACTGGTTGTGCCGTCTCCAGCTTCGACATCTTGTGCTTTGGATAACTCAACCAACTATGAAACAAAAGCTCCTTAATTTTGAGCATGAAAGGTACGGTCATTAATTACCATCTTCGCCGCTGGGTGCATAACGTTCATCTGCTTCAAAATGGTAGCTCCATCATTCGTAATAGTTACTTCACCATTAGCGGCTTGGATCTACAATAGCTTTTATTAGAACCCTTTCGAATGAAACTTGAGCTTTCTGTTTTTTTACCATTTTGTCCATGCCTTTTGGGCCCAAACTGGTACGGACGGCATCAGCCACGGCTTTATGAATATATAAAGAACACGACAAGAAAATTTTGGTATAAAAAGGAATTCAAAATGTTGTGGTATTATGAAAAATGTATACCTTTAGCTGCACTTATGTTGCTCGCCCTGATCTCAGCCGGCTTGCTTCTAGTCACGAAAGCCCTTGTACTGGGGGTTGTATTAGCAACCATTTTTACAGAGTATCACTCACGTATGAAATTTAAGTATTCAAAAATTAAGGATGGTTATCAGAAATCAAGATATTTTCAGCTAAAGCACACGATTCACGAGCTTGAATGTAAACAAACCAGCCACCATTTACAAAGCGCTAGTGTCATCAAGCGGTTAAAGTACGCAGTCGGTCGGTACCTCCTCCATGCTCTTGTATTCGTTCGGTTTTCCGTATCGCCTTACGGATTTTTCCGGATATATTTAATGATGGAAAACATCCCTGGAAAAGAACCAGTTGTGATAAGCACAAACTTACGAAAGACCACGTTAATCTCATTATTGCAAGTCGAGTTCAAAACCCAAAGTAAAACTGATCAAAATTTTAGAAATAAAACTCTACGGTATCCGTTTTCCCTTAGTTTCCAATGGAATACCGGAAAATAGCGTTATATTCCCAGTTTCTCGTTTAGCTTGTCTGGTTATTGATAGCAGTAACCCTTCGTTCCTTACTTTAACGAAGTACATAATCTCAACATATAACCCAAATAATTACGGTAGCGAATTAAACTGTGTTCATTTTCACCAACAGCAATGTAGTGCAATTCATAGAAGGAAACGCCAACGGGCACATTGTGTTCGTGTCCCCCAATCTAAACTACTCCGCAATTGAATGCTTCCAACAAAAGTACCTCTAATTACCCTGAATTGCCTTTTCTAATTTCTTGCGATAAGTAGATTCCAAGAAGCCATTCCAGATTTCGACATGCCCTTTCTTGTGGCCTCACACATACAAGAAGCAGCTCTTGTCATGGCTCAACTCGCCAACGTAAAATATCGTTTAAATTTCACAAATCTTTTTAAATAATTTATCCAATCGTAGGTATTTTCCGTCTCCAAACGAGATACCGTACAACAGTACATCGATGAATCTTCAGCATCAGTAGTGACGAACGAAGCCCGAGGCAGTTTCTTGGCGCTTATGGGGTTGACCCAACAAGGCAAGTGCATGTTTAATAAACACGAAACAAACGTCAGTTAATTTTTTACGTTTGTAGAGGCGAACATTCTTTATGACGTATTTGGATCCGTAGCTGCTGTTTTGGAGGCCAAACCGGAAGAATTAGTCGACTATATTGACAGAGAATCTGTCACGAAATTCCTCCTTTCTTTCCAGAACACTCCTCAGTTCCAGTAACGCCTTTACCCGCTCCCGTCATCGTCGTGCTAGTAGACCCCTCCAGGCTCAAGGCCAAAACGTACAATAACCATCCACGTATGACTAATCAATCGCCCTTAGTTTATTCACAATTTCAAGTTCCCCGAAACTCAACGAATGACGTGCAGGGTCCAGTGGAAAGCTTACTTTCAAGGTTATCAATAACGATTTCGCTTTTCGACATCGAGAACGCTAACGTTTTCCTAAACAAAATATCCCGTAAAACTTAAAATACCCAGAAAGCTGATTAATTTGTCCCTAACTTCAGTAAATCTAATACCCATTAGTACGTTGCTTTCCTACGCGAAGGCCAACCAGATCACGTGGATTACATAAACGTTCTCCCTGGCGCCCAAATAGCTTAAATCACAACAGAAATATACAAGTCAGACCACAAAAAGGCTCAAAAGAAAAAAACGCACTAACGAGATTAACAGCATATTTATAAGATACACAGTAGCTCGTATATACAGCCCCAAAATTGCCTCACGTAGTACCCAGGACGGTTAGGATAGAAGAAAAACCCTAGCTCTCGCTAAGTACATTAGCCTAATTGTAAACCATGGAGAAAGGAAACATTCAGAAACCCATATCTGCACAACGAAACTTCCAGAGTAAGTTTCACGAACCTCACCACATCTATTAACAATGTAACAAGGGAGAGCGAGCGAGAAATTTTTCAACATAAACACATCATCCAAAACGAAAGTTATTTAATGATCGACGTCCAGCCTCCGCACACGGACCCGTTGTTTATAATGATACTCTTTCAAGTATGCTTTGAGGGGCTTAGGTAACTTGAGAGCATTGATTCCGTCATAAGTTGTACGATGAGCAATGGCGGCCCGACTCAGGTGCTGCAAATCGAACGGAAACGTCCTGTGCAAGGGTAATGTCAGCATGGGTTCAAAGAACATGCAACAACTGGGGTCTTTGTAGTGTTCTATGAGCCCACACACGCTATGTGACGCGTAAACGCCCGGGTCGTGCGAATCGAAACTAAATTTGTGGTTCCACTGCTCAATCCGCGCATGGAGCGACCGTCCGTACCTCCTAAAAGAGACCGAAAAGAGATATTCTTCTTGAGCCGAGTCCCGGAGCAGAAAAGTCCCATCTGTTCGGTTTTCCAGCAGCTTCTCTGCTTCATAGCGGTCCATTTTGCCCCAGTAGAAGGAGCACCTGGTGATATCCAGCAAGTCCGGGACGAGGCAATGGATATAATCGACTTGCGTATGAACTCCGCGACTGACAGTCGTGGCGGAGCCGGTAGAGGGCGCGAGGATGTCGCAAAGTTCCGGAGGGTGGTAATGATGTGTGGGGAGCAAGTGCCAATCGAGATTAACGTGTGTGGATAGAGCGTTGGAGGCATATAAGGAAGGTCCAATTAGGGTTAACGAGTTGTGGAATAAGGCGGTGAGATTGTCCAAATTGAGTTCATTGTTGGTGTAGAGCAAGGAAAGTTGTTGCGGATTGAAGTTGAATTGGTTGGTAGGAACCGAACTGGAGGGTGAAGTTGATGACGACAAGGCGGAGGGGCTCGATAAAGGGCTGTCGGAAGAGGAGTAGATGTGAGGACGGTAGCCAGGTGGAGGTTCGACGCCTTCCGCGATTTCCCGAGCTCGTTCTTGACGCGCGCGCTCGTCACAGTCCTCGATGGGATAATCGTCTGGGTTAAACCGCGATAAGTCAATCACAGGGATGCGGGAGGCTAAATCGTCCACGACGGGAAGCGTCGCTTCTGCCGTTTCTTGGCTGGAACGGACGCAGGAAGTACAACCGACCAGGGTTGTACTGGTAATCTAAATAATAGGAAAAATAAATAAATAGGGACACATGGTCATAAAAGCAAACTGCACGAAATAGAAGTCACCTAGAATTCCAAGAAAAAATCACAATTCTCTTGGAACTACTGGAAAAAATAAATTAATATTGCACTTGTCTGTATTGCAAACTGAGGTTGTTATTTAGCTTTCCAAGAAGCTTGGCTTATTACTATTTAGAAAAGATTTGTATTGTTTTAGGATGTTGTTTCCGATGTATTAAAAGATTATAATTTTAATATAATTTAATTTTTCTGAAAGGGGGCCTCATTTTAATAGTAGGCGAATCTCCATTGTTGATATGAAGACCAATTTCTTTATATTGTGAAAGACTTTTGTTTTGAAAAGGTTTAAACTTCATTGCGTGGGCTTTCACTAAAAGTTTATATTCTTGGCACTGAAGGTTTTCACAATTAGGTACGCTTTTCGTTTAGTCGTTTCTAACAAGCTCTCCTTTCTAAAGTTTTAAACGTTTCTATTTTTATTGTTCGGAAAGAGATTTTAAATCATTATTGAAAAATATCCAGAGATCCTTTAATTGATCGTAACGAAATTTTCATTGATTAACATTCTAATCGTTCTGATTAGAATTCACCTTTTAGAAAGTCTCGTTATAGCCAATATAATTTGCATAAAATTCAAATGGAAAATTTTTTGTGTCCGCTATTTCGCACAAAGGTTGTTCCACTTACAGGTTCCTCTAAGGTCGATTCATCTCTGTCGCTTGCGCGGGGACTTTTTACGCGTAATCGCAAACTCCAATGTTTGCGTTTCTTGTCGCTTCGCTCGGTGGTCAAGCTGTTGTCGGATTTGGTTTTTTTTCGGGACCGACGCCCAAAGGAGAGGGTTTTGAAACTGCTGCGACGACGTTCGGAGGGAAAACCTGCGCTGGAGGAAGATGTGTTTGCTTGCTGGCAACTACAGGCTGGCCACATTTGATGAGTGGAAGTTGCATTTACACAGGGACAATTGGATGATGGGGAAGACTTTTGTTTGGCTGGTTCTGCACTAGATCCGGCTTTAGGCCGAGCTCCGCCATTGTTTTCCATTGTAGGATTGTTCTCTGCAGTAGTACCTGTAGCAGTAGACGGCGAAGACGATGTTGGTACTGGTAGCATAGTTTCCATCACTGAATCTCGAACTTGGATGATAGGGAATTGTTGCGATTGGTTGGTAACAAAATATGCTCCCAACTTTTGTCCCATAACTTCGCTATAGCTCTTGGGAGAACTTGCTCCCCTAAACTAAACTAGTAACGAAAGCACAATTAATATTCTTAGAAACTTGTCGACTGTCAGACAGACGGCATCACACAGCAAGTCCTAACGTTAGACCCGAGTTTGTTATGTGTAACTCATGCCTTTTACTTTCTAATTCAGGAGAGATCACGGGTCAGCTGGATCCATTTCCATAACACTATTACTTTCCACGGATAAGCAACATCTTCAACTGCAAAAGCAGCTTGATAAAATGAATAACCCCACAGCTTAACAAGTTTAATTCAACAAACTTGTAATTCCAAAGTCGTACTGTTGTAAGTGATATGGGTGGTATCTGTGCACGATGTTGGCCAGGCAAAGTGCAAGAAACGAAACTTTGACCAGGTTTCCACCCTTCCGTCAAGATTCACTGAGTAGGAAAATCCTGTATGAGGTCTTTCCAGCAATGCCAAATCGTTCTAAATAAGAGCGTCCGTGGGTCTACAATTGCATAAAAAAGTTGCTCGCTAAAATGACTGTATTTTCTATGGTTTTAGGGGGTGAAATTCTAAGGTGTAATTTAAAACAAAATTCTACTTTCGTTAAAAAATCAGAAGAACAAGAAGCGAACATTCAAACGTCGGAACGTTTTCAAAACTAATCCTCTGAATACAAGTTAAAATTTTTTTGGATCAATTACATTCAACTTTAAGTTAAAGTTAGATTTAGATTTAGAACTTAAGATTTTGAATTAAGAAAATGTACCGTATCGATTTTATTTTAATAAATCATTGGGTATCTACTTCGCCATTCGCATTCGGGTTAACCAACAAACTTTTAAAATCATTCAATAGATGGTGTTACTTCGGGGTTTTCACGCCAAATCAATTAATGTATTTGTTTGTGCTTGTTATGTTAACAATGACATTTACGCCTAAATAAATAGACTAAGAGAAGCCGATTATCTGTGGTCGATTCCTTACAAAATGGTGGACACTCGTATTCAAGTGGTTGCAAGGGTAAAGTTTCATTAATTAATTTAAAAATGCAAATGTTAATTATCTGTAAGCCTAATTTGTAATTATTATTAATAATTAAATATATTACATTCAAAGGTTCGGCCCTTGCTCCAGTCTGATAACAGCTACAGTACATCTGAATTTCTCCATTTGGACCCAGCCGAGGGTAGAGTGGCATTGAACGGCAGCAAAACCTTCGAATTCGACTATGTTTTGCCCCCGAATTGTTCTCAAGAACTAGTTTATGGCGGCTGTGTAGAGCCTCTAGTCACCAGTTTCGTAGATGGTAAACATCTTTTGGTCTCCATATAAACTATAAGACTCTTAAAAACTAACTTGGACTTCTAATAATCCTTGTCTAATAGGCTACAACGTCACTGTAATGGCCTATGGTCAAACAGGGTCGGGAAAAACGTATACAATTTGTGGACCCAGTTTGTTGTACGCAATGAATGAAGCTGATTTTGGCATTATACCACGAGCCGTGCGACATATGTTTCTGAAGATGAAAGACTACCCTGTTCGACGGTACACGATCCACGTGTCTTACTTAGAAATTGACCATGAAGAAATTCGTGACTTATTAAGCATGGAAGCTGTCCATGGCGAAATCGTTATATTTGAGCACCCAGACGTAAGGCAAAGCCTTTTTTGATCCTTTCTAGCTAGTAAAATTATTCCATTTATTGCGCTAGGGCTCAATTGAAATAACTGGGGCAACTCAAAGAGAGTGCCACAATATCCAAGACGTTATGAGTTGCCTGGAAACCGGGTTAGCTTTACGCTACACGGGACCGGGTCTAATGAGCCAATTTTCTAGTCGCTCGCATGCCCTCTTTACCATTCGTTTGCAACAAGACTGGAGCCAAGGTTATCTATTATGGTCAAACAACGAGCCTTTTACTAAAAAGATTGCTTCGCTTTTCACAGAGGGTTTCATAATTCGCCAAATTTCCAAGCTCACAATTGTGGATTTAGCAGGTTCGGAACGCTTGAGTCCTGGGCCATCTTTTCCCATCAATTCAGGCTTATTAGCCCTAAGTAACGTTACAGCTGCCTTAGGCGATCCACGAAGAAAAGCGAGTCATGTAACTTATTGGGACTCGAAATTAACATGTCTCCTTAAAGTAACTTTGAAGTAATTTCCCTTTTGTGCATCATTTAATGTATATATGGGTTCTTAGGAATCGTTGGGAGGAAATGCGTTGACGCTAATGATCCTCTGTTTGTCGCCTTCGGCGCACGATATGGAAGAAACATTGAATTCCTTAAAATTTGGTTCCAGAGTTACCAATATCGTGAATGGAGCGGTGCCTAATATTGGGATTACGCCCTTGCCCATCAATCCCACCAACTTTTGGCCCTACGACACACCCTTTATGCCAGCCATGCTTAACAACAATTATCCTATCCATTTGTCAAAGCATTTTATGCCAATTCGGACCCCGCCTTCGTTTTACCCGCCATTTTTTGCTAACCCTATAGGAGAGGAGCGAGGGAGGGGCGAAGGAGAAGCTGTGGATGAAGATGAAGGTTACGAAACTCGCTTGTCACGAGCTCAGTTGGTAGAAGAGCAGGTTTTCAAGTAATTTTGTTTTTTAACGTTTTTTTGGGGAAAGGAATTTGCAAATGTAATTAAGTGCCATTGACTTAAATCTGTAATTTTAATTAAAACTAACTGTTATTTTATTCAGGCTGAAATTTGCGGCATTGCAATGGCAACAATTGGTCACAAGTGCGGAAAGAATGTTAAGCGAATTTAGCGCCGGAGGGAGTTTAGCTCCAGAAGCGCTGCATCAAATTCAAACCTGGCTTAACTTAAAACAAGAGGCGCAAGACGTAATTGAAGGAAACGAAACTGCTAAGGAAGACACTGAACCTGAAGTAGAATTTGAAGATCGCAATACATTGCACGTTATAGGTAAAATATAAAAAAATTAATTTTAAATAATTAAGTATATGTTTAATTAAATTTAATGTAAAAATAGCATATTCTTTTTAAAGCTTGTTACAAGATTTTTGACATAGTTGCATGTCCGTTTGCATAAAATTCGGCTAAATCAGTTTAAAAAAGTCAAACCGCTTCGTTGGAATGCTTCATTTTTAGAGCTCTTACAGTTTCATTGAAGCAGTAAAGTTCTGTAAGAAATTGTGTTGTAATGGGGAAAGGTTTTCAGGTGACGAGTGTCGCCGTAAGAAAGACGAAATAGTTTACAGCATGAAGATTTGTGGTAATACTTTTAATTTTGTTTCACGAACGTTAAATCTAAAGCAAATTTTTAAAAACTATTGAGGTTGTGAGCAATTTTCCTATAAACTCCTAGCAATAGAAGTACAGGAGATGCCGCTTATTGTGACCACTTAATATTGATTCTATTAAGCGGAGATTCTAATAACCGAAAATCGTTTACTGGCCTGTTTAAACCAAAGAAACATCGTCTGCTTTTTGACACTTTTCAAGACGTTCCTTTTTCTAGATTCACTACACCAACTAATGTTTATTTCTTAACGATTTTCAACAATCTTGATAGATGATTGAGGAATTCCTAATTTAACGGCCGCTTTCCTGTGTGGCATATCTTTTAAATTTGACTTACTATAAGTTTCAGCTACCCGCAACTACTTTTACAATTAAATCTACTCTTTGCTTGTTCGTCGCCATTTTTCTATAACCGCACGTGTAAAACACAACTAACACTGCGCCTTTGAAGCCTACTCCTATGCTTCGGTAGGGTTCTCAACACGCTATCCCTTTTAATTTTCCCAGTCAATGAAGGGAACTGTTTATGCAATTGAATAACTTGCACATTTAATTGACTAGTGAGTTTAAAAGGGATTTCTCCCTAAGCGTAGTGGCAGGCTGGAAATGACAGGATTGGTCAAAACGACGTAAAACAATGTCATTGATCAATGTGCCAAGTCTATGTAGCAATCACTACTGTAGTTTCGTAACTGTACATGTGACGATTTTTTTAAAAGTGATTCTAATATCCGAAAGTGTGAATCTAATAACCGGTTAAAATGCTATGAATTTTATCATTTTGAATCGATGCTTTAAAATTTGATTCCGTAAAGCGGCTGATTCAAATTATCAGTGATCACAATTAGTGGCACCTATTGTATTTAAAGTAGTAACACGGCCGTATTCATATAATTCGGTATTGTGGCTAAATCAGTTTAAAGAAGCCAAACTGCTTCGTTGGAGGGGTGCATTTTTGGAGCTCGTACAGTTGCATTGAAGCAGTAAGGTTTTGTAGGAAATTATATTGTTATGACAAAGGTTTTAACGTTGGGAGAATTTTTTTTTTAAATTGAGGTTGGGAGCAATTTTCCTAAAAATTCATACAAGTTAGAAGTGTTTACAGCTGAATAGTAATGAAAAATTATATTAGACAGATTATTATAACCTATAAGTTGACTTTTAAACTGGGCATTTTTTAATAGAGGAAGTTTCCGAGCCGAATTCAAGCATATGTTCGTCTACCAGCAGCTCTAATTCCTCTTCTTCGGATGTTTCCCACGAATCCGACTTTAACGAACGTTTGGAAACGTTGAGGCAACAATTCCGTAAAACTACCGATATGCTCATTTTGAGCATCGAAGATTCTTGTGACCTGATTCTCTTCGAAACTTCACACGTTGAAGCTCTTGATGACGCCCCTTGCCTTAGCTCAAGTAATTAATAATCAGTTTCGTTTATTTCTCCAAGTTATTTGTGTTGATTTAAGTATTTTAAAACACCTACTTTAGACAATTCTTTCCTTTTGTTTATTTATTATTATTTTGTATGTTTTTCCTTACAAGGAGAAGAAAGTCCAGAACCTGCACCTATCCCTGGGCGCCAAGGTCGCAGAGCCAGTGTTTTTGAAACTGGGGATGCATTCGGGCTAAATTTACCCGGGACAGACAGTACCCATGAGGTATAGAAGTTCGAGAAGAACATTTAAATAATCTAATATCCTACGTTTGCTAAGGAATCCGTGGTTGAACCCCGCTACAAGACGGTAATCAGCATCGTAACTGAAGAATCTGGCACTGAAGACAGCAATTCAATCGATTCGGAAGCTAGCCCGTCGGACTCATATGACCAGGAATCGCTTAGCGGTGAAATCGACAGTGAAGGCGAGACTCAAAACATTGTTGGAGGAGCCATCCGGTCCGAAGAAGCGTTGAAAGAGGAAATGCGACGTTTGTCGGAAACTTCCGAAACGCGCAAAGTTCAAGTACAGCACACGGCAGGGGAGCTAAAGAAAGCTCAACAAGCATTAAAAGAGTTACGAGGCGCCATTCGCCTGAAGGAAGCTTATATCCAAGACTTGCTCAAGTCGGGCGAAGCATCCGAGCTTGCAAAGCAGAATTACGAAGCGCAGATTGGAAAACTAGAGGAAGAAGCTGCGCAGACGCGTTTGGATCTGCAGTTGGCTCAAGAACGGCTCGAAGAACTGGAAACTTGCGACCAGCACAGAGAAGATGATGAACACGTCATCCAATATCAGAAAGATATCGCTCGATATGAAAAAAAATTGAACAAAATGAAAAAGTTCCTCAATATAACCGGTTCGACACCAAAAAAGTAAACAATTTGCGCTTGCTTTCATTACAATTCTGTTTTCTAATTTGTGTGCGATTTAAATAGAGTGGAAGAATTAGAAAGAAGCTTATCCTCAATGAAAGAGCAACACAAGGAAGTAAAAGAGCAATTGAGACACGAGGCAGAACGCAAGCGTAAACTGGAGAATGAGTTAGACCAAGACCAGAAACGCATTGTGATCCTGGAACGACAATTGGAGGAGCGTAAACGAGCCTCTCGACAGGTATCTACCTTTTCCTATGGAAAATAACTTTGGATAGTTTAACTATTTAACCTTGTATTGTATCCAATATTTAGTCGAGAAGGAACTCACGTGCTTCACGGAAAAGTTCCCAGGATAGTGACGTTCGTACCGATTCGCAGCAAGCGGAGTGGGAACGGCAAAAGAAATGGCTTTGTGAAGAGGAAGAAAGGGTAATGGTTCTGCGAGCCGAAACGGAGAAGCTTAACGAGGATCTGCGAGAGAAGCATGCAAAGTTGGAACAGAAAGAGCGGCATATACATAGTAAGAGTCAGCCTCCTCCAAAGTGCTACGAAAAGGAACAACAAACCGATACACAAGTACATACTACCCAACACTCATAGTACCTAAAAGTTTCCACGCAATAAAAGACTAATTAAATGTTCAATTCAGGAGTTGACGTATTCTTTGGCGCCAGGTATGAAAAGTGCGGGAACAGGCACCCGAGAAACTTCCGACACAGATAAAGAAGCGATGAGGAGGGAAATACGGAGCTTACGGCAAACTAGAGACGCATTGGTCAAGCAGCGTCAGTTGTTGGATGAAAGACAACATAAAGTAAAGAATTTTTTGGCTTTTCTTCAACTTTCTCGCGAAGATTGTTTTTTTAAACAGTAAAAAGATTAATATGCTTGAAAAAAAAAGTTATTTTTGAAGTCTCGGTGCTAAAGTGTGATCTTAGGGGCGCGGCTTGGACGAACCTGAGGAACGACGCTTGCTCGAATTGGATGAAGCTATAGAAGCTATAGATGCTGCTATCGAGTACAAAAATGAGGTGATTTGCAGCCGCACCCGTGAATTACGCAGTCCAGTAATATTTTACTTTATTTTGTACTTTTTTGTTTGCGTTGAATTTGGACGTTGAAGAAACTCTAATTGGTAAGAAAAAAATAAATAAAGAATACATATTATCTTAGACTGGTGATGGATTAATGACCCGCTTAATGAGCCTGTCCCACCCGGAGACGCGTGCCTTACTGTACAAGTATTTCGAGAAAGTCATCGACTTACGTGAAGGCGCCAAGAAATTAGAGCAACAATTCAACGAAGTCGAGGTAAAAACAGCGTTTCCCTTTGCATTTTTTTCCCTGAGAACATTATGACATGGCTAGCTTCGTTGGGGTATAGTTATACGGTCGTAGCAGCGCTTCGCTACTTGTTTCTCTATTTTTGGGGGCTCCATTTTATGGTTTTCTGGGTTTGGTTGGTTTGCTGCATGCGGTGTTCACACCTGGGACGTAAAAAGGGGTTACGCAGCCGAGGAAGGGCGTGGAAAGAAGGAGGGGAGGGGACCTGGCGTTATTTTACGACAAGCAGCGTGACAGGCCTTGTCTTCTGTCTTATCGATTTCGATTAGTATGCCATATAACTTTTGCTACCTCGCCAAAAACCCTCACCCTAACCTTATTCACGTTATTATTATTAACGTTACCTATACACTGCACATTTTACATAGAAATTACTGTTTTGCCTTGAGAAATTTCCTTCGTCGCCAATGTCAACTGATCAATGGCCTCCAATCACGCTACCTTCTTTAAAGTTAGACTAGGAAAAAGAAAAATTGTTGTAACTAAAACTGTACTAACTTTTTCTCTTAAACAAATTACATTTAAACCTTTTTATTTAGCTAGAAAAATTATGGTTAAACCTATAGCTTTAATTTTGGAACTCAGCCGCGTTCGTTTTGGTGAAAGTTTAAGTCGACTTAAAAGTCTACCCAAGACTTTTCAAGAATACGCTACTTTTAATATGTTGTAATAGTTTTTTTAAGTATTTAAATGGGATGTTGACATCTTTTTCATCGAAATATTGAATGTTGGGACAAAAAGCATGAGCCTAAGTTGCAAACAACCAGTGGGAGACAATTATCCCGTCGATGTCTTCCTTAGCCACATACTCAATTGTTCGGATAAAAAAAATGATTTAAGAATGGAAGAAATTAACTGCCCCAGAGAACAAAACAATAATTTCCTATTGAAATCCATACTCGAACAACGAGCAATTCATATATTGTTTATTTTCGACAAGCACCGCCCCATGGGTGGAGCAATTGTAAACTTATGCTTATAACCGCTTGTTTTGGACTCGAGACTTTCCAAGTCGGCTTCCGTAAACTTTCAGAGTTTAGACAAAAACGAACGCTTGTAAGCCTAAGTCAATGAAAGTTTGGCTAATCTAAGTTGAAGTTGAACGTATAAAATGAACGCGGCTAATTTTTAAAGTTCATATCAACTTTTAAATATTGACATTTTCATTTTTAGATTTCATTCTTCAGTTTTTCATTTTTTTATTGCTATTCATTTTTCACTTATTCAGTGTTAAATTATTCACTGTTCTTCGGATTTTAGACTAAAACGAATACTTATAAGCGTAGATCGAGGAACTTTGGCTAGTCTAAGTTCAAATCCAACGTACCAAACAAACGAGGCTTATAATTTGTTTCAAAGAGAAATATAGTTGTTAAAAAGGAATTTCCTTTGCTCAGTAGATTGTTTCTCTTTTTGCTTTTATGATGGTTTTTTACTTTGTATTTTTGTATTATTTTTATTTGTTTGTTTGTTTCTTAAGGCGCAACATGAAGATCAGTCACGTTATGTACGCGAAATCTCGACTGCCTTACAGCGTACGCGGTTGCATAGCGAGCGCCGTTTGGTAGCACAACAGCGCGAGTACGAGCAGAAAATCGCTCAAATTCTGCAACAAGAAGAGCCACAGGATAGCTCGGTCATGGAAAGACGGATGCGAGCACTTGATCGCGAATTGCACGACAGTCGCCGAGAGAATCGTGAACTTCGAAGACAGTTACGAGACGTATTGGCCGCTGTGGGCTTATCCAAAGGCAACAGTAGCAAGATCGAACCTAGTGGGATTCCTTTCGCCAATCCTATGGCTGAAGTGCCTCATATGGGTATTGGAGTAGTACCCGATGGAGGTAACGTGGGTCATTTGACTACTACGGTCATGGGTCCGCCAGCTGCAGCGACCGGTACCAGTACAGGACTTGCGACGACTGCGCCACCGCCTAAATTGTCCGCCTGGCAAGGCTTGCAACAAAAACTGCGGATGCCTGTACTACCGCAGCCCACGACCACCGTGACGCGCGAAAAGAACAAGCTTATCATCCAACAGCAGCCCAAAGAAGCCAAGGAATCAAGGCGTCCTCGCTGATACGGAAATTTTGTGACCAACTTGCAAACTTTAATTTTAATCGATGGATTTTAACGTTTGTACCAAAAATTTTAAGCATTCGCGATGTAAAATAAAATAGTGATACCTAGGACAGCCTAAAAATGTTGGCATTAAAATTGTACATGTTCGTCAGGTATTTTTGCGTTTTATTATTTTGTATGAAAAAAAATACCTTTGGAGGGAGGGATTTTTGAAGCCATGTTTATTTAACCTTAAGGCCACGGTGTACTGCAAGTAGTTGATAATCTTTTATCAGAAGAGGGCACCGATGTCATACCCTATCTCGATATAATTTAATAAATTTTTAATAAGAAACTGAAAGAGACCATTGAAAGTTATTTTTTTAAATAAATTAATAATAAGACCTACTCAGCTAAGTTTGAAATATTTTTAATACGATTTATTTAAAATTTTAATAACTTGGAAGACTTATGAAAAAAAAATACACAGAAAGATACTAAAAAAGATTAACTTATTTTAGAATACTTCTACAACCCTACATTACTGTCGCAATACAATTTCATTATATTGCACAGAGAATTAGATTTTTCGAATCAAAATTTGCCATGCTAAAGCGCCATAAGGGGTTCCACGACACCACGGCTTTAATTCTGCGTTTTAGGTGCTACGGGATAGGCAAAGGCTTAACTTTAAAACGCGAGAGCATAATAGAGTGGTGTTTTAGAGAGAGATAGAAAGTTCTGCTTGTAACACAATGTGAGAAGGGTGGGGTAAAGTTGATAGATTTATTTCCAGTTTGTGTCCGAGTAGTGTAAGTAAGCTAGCTTAAGTTGAAAAATAGCCCCTTGAACCCCTGGTTAGAGCAGGAACCGGCCCCTTACCTGACACAAGTCAGTATCGCAAGTCAGTTGACAACCCCTTGCCTCATAAAACATGCACACCTTGCTCGTAACACTTTATCCTTAACCCCTTTTCCCCTCGCTGCGCAGTAATTTGCATGCGATCCCTTTGTTTCTTACGTTCCACTTTAATTAAGACAGATAAAGTTACGCGTTTCGTAATTTTATACTATAACTTAGCTTCGACTTAAATGGTAACTGATACGGAATGCAACCAACCAACACATTTTTAAACCTCACACAAAGAAATATAGCTAACTAGAATTGCAGCTATAAAAAGCAATACAATGACATATATCTCGAGGAATACGAGAATCGAGCGAATTCCAATTGACCATAAAGGACACTCAAATCGTTATACCGTATATAATAACTTGTGAATATTAAGTTTATAGTAGCATTATATTAAAAGGACGATAAAACACAACAGTGTTGAACCTAAACCCTACCTAATAAAGTGTAAGTGATCGTCCCACGCTTTGAAAGTGTAGGTTTTCAGGATACATTCTTATTTCTCCATACAATCACGCCCCTATCCTAAGCACTAACGTTTTTCCGATTATCAACACAAAAAGAAAAAGAAATTTGACTTCGGTAGTTATTCTATACTATCGTACTATTATAAGGCTTCAAACTCAACGACATCTGGTCCTGAATGTGTGCACACACGTGATAATTCAAGGACTATTCATAGTTGTTAACGAAGTTAAATTTCCTCGCTACCTCTTCTCTGTATTAACAAATTCTTTCAGTCATTAAACCGTAAGAAACGTATTGTTAGTTTCTTTGTAGCGTTGTAGGCCAGCTGTGACCTGCGGCACAAGCTTTTGTTTGCAAGGCTTAGCGCGTTTGGACGACCTAAGTTGCGCGCCAGATTATTAGAAATCAACGACATTCAAGCCACCTGGAAGGGAAGTAATGACTTGTAGTACTCTAATCGGGCGAGTAACATATGGGTGCAATGATGGCAGCGTGGGACAATGCTAGATAACTATCAGATCAACATAACTATAGCGACTTTTAAACGTCAGCTATATATTTCCTGGTTATTATACATTTCAAGAAGTTTCATTAAGATAAGTTTAAAGACCTAACATGCCTAAAAGAAAATCACATTGATGTAATACCGCAACCATGCCTTAATGATTGCTTTAAAAAAGACCAATTCCTATGTTCCACACCCTTGTTTTTTGTTTGTCTTTAGGGACAAACCGACCCTAACAGCCAACAGGAGAAACAGATGGACGTTCAGAAGTCCATTCCCAGCCCCACCGTCTGCGTGAGCGTGTGGGGTAAGCTCGACGAACGTAAAAAGGCAGGTGAGACATCCAGGTGCAAGCTTGCACCCATATGTAATGCATCTATGGACTTGCACTACGTGTTTGGTTCCCCTTTACCGTGCCCCGAAAAGTTATTAGAGAGGAAAACGAACGCCTAGTCTTGAATCGCTACAAACGGAAACCCTGTTAAACCTTTTGGAGGGATTTTTCTACGCCGTCTACCGCGATATATTCTTATATACTTTCCCTAGCGGCAGACTTGCGTCGTAGCCTACATATATGTATCTGTCTAGAATACACTAGCAGCACATATGCATAAAACTCGGTCTGGGTACCCTGCATGGCCAAGGTGTATATAAGTGCAGGTTTCTATGACAACCAGGTATCCAAAACACCACTTTTCAGTTAGCTTTTCGTTTTTTTATCCAAACCGAAAGTCGGCCTTTCCTAATAGCATTATTTTTTCTTTCGACAACCAACAGTGCCATTTAATTCCCCCACCGCCCTGCCGCCCATAACAGAAAAAAGATAATAACTATAGCCGTAGAGTAAAAAAATTTACTCGCAAGTTTAAGACAAGCTGTGTCAGCAAAATGTTTAACGAAAATATTGTTATAAAGGCTATACTTAAAATAAATTGAACCTGTGTAACCAAAAGTGTACTTAAAAAGCCTACGTCAGAATATGAATGCTTGCTTCATTTCATATGAAAAAAATTTCACTTGCTAAAATTCCCTATATAAAAATGCGTAAGAAACTAACTATAGCATTAGGCATAAATCCTACTAAACATTTTAACGAACATTTTTAACGGATCGAATATTTTCTTTGTCTTGTAGAAATCGGGAACACCTGACGCGCTAGTTTCTGGAACGCGCGAAAAAAAGAGTCAAGGACGATCAACAAGTTTAAATCACAGAAAAAAGACTCGAGGAAATGAAGTTTGGGAGCCACGTCTGCACTCATTCATGACCGGTGTTTTTGGTATATCGATTACGGTGAGGAGGAGGCCCACGCTGTAAAGTCGAAACCACGTTACGCCAACAGGGAGCGGGATCACTCGCTTACAGACCACCTTTTCTTCTTACGGCATCTCGCACATCCTTTTATCGACCAATTCCCCTGGTTACACTTGCAAGGTGTCTCATAACCATGACCTAGGCTACCTCCCGAACAAAAGCGAATCAGTAGTAATGCCAGCCCGAAAACCATTCATGCAATTCCCTGCCAGCCAAAAGGGGACGATTAGGTTACACACACATCAATTTTGATCAATAGATTGATTTCATTATGGCCTACATTTTCATTTCTTTCTCTCTCCATCTCTTTTCCAAGTTCCAAGTCTCCCCAGCCACCTATGAGCCAAAATTCCCCCACCCAGGTTCCCAAACATCACTTCTTCGCACGTACAACTTACGCAACCGATCAATAGTGACGTCGCACAGACATAGGCAATCTTAGAAAGACGACCGCCCTAGCATTTTGACTTTTGGCCCTAGCTATTATCCTTTGCTCTTATCCCATGCCCCAAAATATCTCCCAAAGAGAAACGAAAAAAATATAAAAAAAGAACTGACCCGGACCATACTCCTCACAGTGCACGTAGAAAACCACGTGGTTAGCGCAGGGAGCACATGGTTCCCAACTTATCGATTAGTTTGTTTGCTATTCCCCTTATCAGCCCACACACAAACAGAAACCTCCGTACACATTTTTATGCCAACACGAACCTAACATCCGTGTAAATTTAATATGGCAAATAACTTATAAACGCTAATTAATCTATTTATATACGTTATTATATTATTTGAAATGCTAGACTGGCTTGTGTACATTTATTGTATGATAATACAATAGATGCGTTTGTTCGAATTCAAAGCAATTTCAGTAAACAATAGTTCTGAATTCCATACTGTTTATTTCCCTAGGAGTCATCAAAGTTTATGTACGGTGAACTAGAAGCCTAAACTACTTTGAAAGGCTTTCACTCGCAACCCCCCAACGACAAAAAAAAAGAAGAAAAAATCCTCGGGTTCTCGTTTTTGAAAAGCTTCCCTGCAAACTTTAGATGAAGAAGAGACCAACATCCTCTGGGCTTCCCTTCTTTCGCCTTGTCTATACGGTTATCCATGTTAACTATTTCCTGTGCCGATAGAGCCAAAGCAAAGCACAAGTTTAAATGTCTATGACAGCTAGGGGGTTGTGTACCCTAGCCCCCTTATTTGGAACCCTTGATGGCACAGTTCCATTGTTGAGCCCCTACATCTAGAGTCCTCTTTCCCTCTCTCTTCGTTTATATGCGTTTCAACCGCCTATTCGCTCTTCTTTCTCTCTGTTGTTGGACCCGGTAATAAGAGTGCATGGAACCACCCCGCGACGCCGCCGCCGAAGACCTACCGACGCTGCTGGCGCTGGCTTGCGTCCGCCATGTTGGTCGCCTCCTCTCACACACGTATATACACACATACATACAAGCAGCTGCTTGTGTTTCTCTGCGTTTGGCTGTCGTTTCATTTTAAACGTGTTTGCACAACAAAAAGCCTCCATAATTACCAACTTAAATACCGCCAAACCCAGTTAAATTTGTGTTGTCCGTGTTAGTCACATCCAATGTCCCAAAGTTCTTTCAAAACGTGCGACGATTGCGACTTCTTGCCACGCTTGTGGGATTAGAACTTTCAAAGCTTTTAATTAAAACATTATAGGGCTAAAATAGCCATGAATTCGTCTCAGTGTTACTCAATATGAGTAAAAAAATAGCAAAACTTAAAGTTGTGTGACGGTTCGGAAGGCGGTATTTGGACGTGTCTATAGGGGAGCGTGGGTTCATAACATAGGAATTAAAGCAATACAAATGTATGAAGAAAACTCTGGGACCGACACATACTGCACACTCTAGCAAGGAAAAAGAGGTGTAACAGACAAGCAAAAGAAAAGAGGGGAGAGAGGAAGAAGAAGCAGAAGGTTGAGGGTCTGATTTTGCCATGCGCCGAAACGTAGCAGTCAGCGTGTGTGCATCGCTTCATTTTCTACGATAACGCGACCTCAACGACCACCAGGCGAAGGCAACGCGAGCCGAGCCGAACCGAGCCTAGCCAGGCAGCACAGCAGCTTCACCCCGGCGATCGAACAATCGAACTGGTTTAACAATGACCTAGTGGCTTGCTGATCGAAACCTCCCGCACCTCACTCTCGCGCTTTCTCTCTCTCTCTCGCCCTACGTAGAAGGTGTATGGTAGTTCAAACCCCAAAATTCTGGCCTGCGAAACCATGCGGCCGTGGAACGTAAGAAAATATTGATTCCTTTTCTGCCAATACATTCCTTCGCCCAAGTTTACCCAAACAGAATAGTGCCAGTGCAAAGAAAAAAAATAAGGAAAAAAATCCATTGCTGTGACATGGAAAGTAACGCTCAAAATGAACCAGCTTCTAGTCAAAGTCGGCCAGTAAAATTCTTCCAATCAGTCCAACAATGAAAATATCTAACATTCATTCCTAACAGTGAAATTCTTTAGTCATTATAGTTCATTTCAGTGGCATTACTAACTTTAGTATCGATTTACCTCTTCTAGAATGTTATTGCTTTAGTGTGATTAATTTATCCCAAAAAAGGACGGTATGTTAAGTAAGCCAGGATGGAGCATAGATCCATGCATAGTTCATCGCGGTACAACAAATCTTCTCTACCGAGTCGGACGCCATTGCCGAGGCGTGCTCGTACGGATAACGAACAAAGTGGAGAACGGGAGCGGAATCGTGAATTGGGAAACGCGCATGCGCAAGCTACGTCACCTTCGGTGGCCGTAAAGCCAGGTTCGCCGGGCGAAATGAGTTTGAATTCCCCTCCGGCAGAGTCACCCCTGTCGCTCCACCTTGCAAGTTCAGGCCTGGGCCCGGAGGACCTGCGCTGCGGTTCCGAAGACGCTGGGGAACACGACGCGCGCGACGACGATCTCTTAGGTGGTGGGGACGGGGAGGAGGAACGCTTGGGTTCGCCAAGCTCGAATAATGCCTATGACGAAAGTCGGGTCTTGTACCATCATACCCCCCACCGTCATAACCACCATCACCACCCGATCGAGGCGTCCCGAGCCGAGGTGATGCTGGTGGCTGACCTCAACGTTCGGTTGTTGCGAGAAAGGGCGGAGTCATTGCACGTTGGTGTGATGGGAGCAGAAGCAGGTGAAACAGACAGTGTGTGTCAGGACTTGGTCGACGAGCAGCAGCAGCAGGCCAGCAGTGCCGAAGCTTTGCATCATCACCAACATCACCAGGACAACCTGCAACGTTCTAGTCGCGTTTACTCTAGTCCCGGTCTCGACTACCCTTCGCAAGGACCTACTTCTACGCACCATCGCGAGGACAACAATGTTACGCATTACGTGCACCACCATCATCGTGCACTACGGTTACATCACGTAGTAAATAGCCAAGACGAACGAAACGCAAGCAGAATTGGAATATTTGGAGAATCCGACGATCAATCCGACGATCACCTCAAAGGCTCTGAGCTTAACGGGACAGTAGAAGACTTTAAGCATGACAGTGACCCACAGGATTTACGTTTAGTGCAACACCGGCCAATCGTGCACCACCGCGTGAATATCAAAGGCGAAATATTAGCGGATCAGGACGAGGACTCGGATTTACCGGATCAGCATACGGTTGACGACCATAACGAGTTAGGTCACCACCATCACCCGGACGATCCGGACGATTCTGATCCACATATACCCTTAAACGAACCCCTCTCGGTAAGCGTCGCGCAGGACGGCGATCACGAATCGCCGTTAGGATCAGCCGAATCTGGCTTGCTGAGTCCTGGCGAACTGTCACCCTCACGAGTTTCCAGCTTAGCCATGTTGGACGCGAGTGATTACCGAAGCATCCACGAACCCAACTACCAGACTTTGCAGTCGCTGTCGGTCAACGGTAGAATGTCGCCTCAAGGCTACGGAAATTCTTCGTACGCTACCTTAACCCCCCTGCAACCACTACCTCCCATCTCTACCGTTTCAGATAAGTTTGTGTACAGCCACCATCATCATCACCATCACCACCACCATGCGGCGGCCCATCAACACATGCATCCTCACAATCAGCATCACCACGCCAATAACCATGTCCCTCAGCATCAACACCACCTGCATCAGCATGGTGGGGGTGGGGGTGGAAACGTCTCCGGGTCCTTTACCGTCATGCAAAACCAGTTAACTTCCCAACTCCCGCCTCAACTCGGTCAATTGGGTCAGCTCGGCCTGGGGATGATGCACAGCCACGGTTCACCCTACTCGTACGACAAACTACCCCCGATGGCCATTTCGCCACCACCTCCTTCTTCACACTATGGACAACATACCAACTTGGCTGTATCTAGTAATTTACAGTCCACTTCACCGCTATCCCCGTCTGCTTACAGCCACAACGGCCTTCATTCCCCTTCCAAGTCCTTGTCACCTACAGGATACGATTACACCCCCGTCCGGGCTCCCTCCAACAACGGCTGCCTGATCCAACCCCAAAGTCCCAACTTAAGTCCGCAATCTGGGTCTCTCCATTCTCCTCCCTCGCATCACAGTCTGGTCTCAGGCTACAATGTCGTCGCCTCCTTAAGTTCGACCGGCGGGGTCCTCAGCTCGCTTAATGGTTTAGGTCCTCTCAGTCCGCACGCCGTTTCTCCTCATACGGTTTCACCCACCGATCCGATGGGCAGCGGCCGGGACCTATTATCCGCGTCCCCGCCGTCGCCACCCGATTCGGTCCCGGCGATGACCCGCGAAATGATGGTGTCCTTATCCACCTCCATGAATAACATGTCCACCCTCAACCTGAGCGGCCATTTACACCAGCAACATCAGCAACAACAACACTGCGGAACCCCTCCACACCATCACCAGCACCATCACCTCTTACAACACAATCACCCCTCCGGCGGCCTCCTTACTACCGTTTCCGCGGGCGGAACACCAGGCGTCTTGTCCCAATCGACGGCGACCACCAAGCCTTCTCCCGTCTCCTCCACCTCCTCGACGGGGTCCCATGGCGGGCATTCCAGCTCCGGGGCGACGAACGACGGCGAGGAGATTAACACCAAGGAACTGGCTCAGCGGATTAGCGCCGAATTGAAACGGTACAGCATTCCTCAAGCTATTTTCGCCCAACGCGTTTTATGCCGATCACAAGGCACTTTGTCGGATCTCCTACGCAATCCTAAGCCCTGGTCCAAGCTCAAGTCCGGAAGGGAAACCTTCCGCCGTATGTGGAAATGGCTCCAAGAACCTGAATTTCAACGGATGTCCGCCCTCAGATTGGCAGGTAAGCCTTTCCACACATTTTCAGCCCCACAACCCCCGAACCCTCTACTGTTTTTCTGTTGGTTCCTCATTTTAGACCAATACTTTCTTCCAATACTCCCGCGGTCAATTTCCCAACTTAAAATTGGAAATGTCAATCCCTAGCAGCTGGATTCCAGTCCCTTCAAATTTAAAAGATCCAATGGAATCCCACGCCATTTACCAGCGATGACCAATAGACGGAATTATTACTGTGAATTGATCATAATAAGTCTAATGAGTTTCCCTTATGTGAGGAAGCCCTGACATTAAAAAATAATAATAAATATAAAAACTGGCGCATGTCGAGAAATGAAAGTTTGGAAAGTTCAGTATAAATATGGAACCCCAAACCTGGGAAGGTTACCCAGGCAACAGTTCTAATTCGCATAGCGCGAGTCCTATTTCTACTTCCCTCTCCGGGATTTCTTTCAACTCCGTTTTGCTAGAAGCATTTATAAACCCCTTTCATACAAAACTTTTCAAAACGGGGGACCCAAGCATCCTGCTAATCAAATTACTCTGCCAGTAATTAACAATGCCAACTATTTAGATTATTAATCATGCAAAGCCTAAATCCTTAGGAAGTTCTTTTCTTATTTTTGGTCGAGGTTTGGACTTTTCTTTTAAAAAAGGTATGAGTTAAGAAAAAACTTGGGCATGATGTAAGGCGTACAAGACGTTTTTGTCACGTTAAGATCAATTTTCTTCCGTGGCGACTCATGCGAGGAGCCTGGCAAGAGCCTCATTAGCTACAGTCGACAGACAACCCGGACTTGAGTCGAGGCTTGTGATCCCGTAACGGCAAGACCTTGTCCAAGAGCCACGCTAGTGGACTGAAATTACGTAACCCCGACCAAACATGCTATATTTCTGCGGGATAGCACAAATTAAGTTTTTTGCCCTTGCCTACAAAAAAAGGCAACAATTTTTCTCACGTGAGCTTGTCATTTATATGGATGAGAGAAAAGACTGGCAATCCTACTTCTATGGAACGGCCCTTAAATTTCTTGCTAAATTAACTAGTACTTCCCAATGCAAGTAAGCCTGCAGTGGAATTACGGGTGAAATAAGAATAACCTACGGTGATTCTGCCGCGTACTCGAAAACTTCTGCGGACTTACTACTCCCCACATCTAAAACACTTTCTGAGTAGAAATCGGTATAAAGATTAAGAGAAAATCGAGATAATCCACCCATGTTTATTTGACTGACTAGGAATTTCTGCCATTCTTTCGAAACAGTTCTGCTATAAGGCAAGCTGGATTTGATGGTAAGAAAGGTCAGTTGATAATAGTACCAGTAAAACAGTCAACCCTATGACAATTTGAAGCTTGTATTAATATTTCGAACAAAAAGCAGGTAGAAACAGTTAAGAGGAAGCTGACAACCAGGTAAGAAAGGGGTAGGGGTCATTACTTCGAGGTACTGGGACTATCGGCAACGGATAAACCGGTAATTTATGGGCCTACTGTCCCGAATTTGAACTGCAGACAATTCTTGGTAGATAATGACTAATTTTGGGCCGCGATCAACTCAGGTAGTAAACCCAAGTAGTATATAAATCTAAATAGTTTATAAGAGGACAAGGTGACAATCTCACCCGGGTGTCAGGACGCGCTGCAAGACATAAAATCGACTTGCCGCTTTCTTTCCTTTGGGCAAGCCTTTCGGGACCCCCTAAGGAGCACACATATATAAAATGCACCGTATAACAATTCACAACTGACCTATATATACCCATCAAACTTTCTAAGCTATTTATCTATGAGAGCGATCCGAAGGTCCTATAGTCCCCCAGTGGTAATGATGATGGTCTTTTGTTACGGATTACAACCAAGACACAGCGACTTTGATAAAAAAAAAAGTTCAACGAGGCCTCTAGCTATAGTAAGAGCTTGCAGGTATAACCGTAGATATAGCTATAAAGAACCAGTAATGGATGAGCCCAGCCGTAGCCTGAGAGGAATTCTGTAAGAGAGAGAAATCCAGGGCCCAGCTGGCGAAAGTCTAATCTGAACAAGGCTTAACCTAAGGCTTTGCTATTCCGCTCCTCTCCAATGCTTCCGAAATTATGTCCCACTATATTTCTGTTTAACACATTTCCAAGCTTCTGTAGATGCCCCCCAAAATTACTGCGCTAAAGTATCGGCTTCAGAACCATCTCCTACCCCCCTATCCTAGGAAGGAGAAGTTTGACTTGCTATTTTTCACAATCGAGCGTCTCAAAAATGTATTTTCCAAGATCAGGGGAGGCGTAAACTTACACAGCTGGCGTAAACAACAAACTTCTGTACTTTTTTTTAGCCCTTTTCATCCTCTTCTCCTCCAAAGTGATTTAGAGCTTTCCAATACTGCAAAAAAGACGTGTAAAGTGACCACGATTTGAGAGAACGGGCTAAAGTGAAAAGGAGCGTAGTAGTAGTTTTGTCGAATAACACTCGATGACAGAAAGTTTGGAGTTTGGTTCGTCATTAGATTTGGCCTCCTAGAGGGAGCCCAAAGCAAGCAACAACAGGCTTCACCCCAAAACCCTCTAATTCTTAGCCACCTCCTTCACCCAAACTTGTAAAGTTTGGTGTAAACAACATCATAAAACAATGGCGTTTGCCTGTGGAAGGCTCTGTCATATCTTTCGTTAAGTCTGTTTTGTCTTATACAGCTAGTCCATCCATCACAACCAACCCAAGTCATATAAACTTACTTTCCATTATAAGAAAACTACAAAAATGAAAAGAAAAATTTGCTTCCCATTTACGCCCTCTACATTGTTCGGGGGATTTGAAGGGTTTAGCTAGGACCCTTCGTCCTAGCGGTCCCACTAACCACTGCTTGGTCTCAGCGACCTCTCCCAAATTCCAGACACCGTCCTGTCCGGAATACATCCGAGAGACTCAAGAATGATTGCACCCATACTTTCTCTATTCTAATTATAACGTGGGCTGTGCATCCTTATATATTATATGACGCTAATTGTGATCACTGATTATTAGAATTAACCGCTTTCATGGGATAAAATTTTAATCGGTTATTAGTATCAAACTTTTGGATATCAGAATCACTTACAAAAGAATTGTCACATGTACAGTTACGAAACTACAGTAGTGATTGCTACATAGACTTTGCAAATTGACCAATGACATTGTTATACGTCGTTTTGACTAATCCTGTCATTTTCAGCTTACTACTGCTTTTAGTGGGAAATTCCTTCTAAACTCCCCAGTCAATTAAATGAGAAGGCAATTGGATGACCAGTTCCTTTAATGGACCGGGAAAATTAGAAGGAATATCGTGTTGACAAACCTACCTAGGCGTAGGAGCAGGCTTCAAAGGCGCAGTATTACTTGTGTTTTAGACATGTGGTTATACAAAAATGGACGAACAAGAAGTGAGTTTGATTAAATGTAAAAGATGAGTTGCGACTCATTGAAACTTATGACAATTCAAATTTAAAAGATTTGCCACACAGGGAAGCGGCCGTGAAATTAGGAATTCCTCAATCATCTATCAAAATTGTTGAAAATCGTTACAAAATAAACAATAATGTGTGCATTAAATCTAAACTGTAGGCACATATTCGTGATTTCACGCATCGATTAACTGTTGTATTCTATTGCATATTTCCGATTTTCAGTTGTTAGAATCTCTGCTTAATAGAATCAATATTCACTTGACAAACGTGATCACAATAAGCGGCATCTACTATGGTACAAAGATTATTTTTCACGTGTTTCTCGTGCAGAGACTTTCAAATCGGCTTTATTTACGTCAGAATGCTCTATGTATAGTACATCGTAGCTTTGATTTTTAGAATCATATCCCCTTTTCAGCCGGAGAACTAGAAGGACAACCTTGATTTAGGAATTCTGGCCAAATCTGTTACAACTGTCATATAGTATTTCAAATTTAAGCTGGCCTGACAATGGACATCTAAGTCTTAGGTCCATTTTCAACAACCATTTCCAACAACGAGGGTACAATTTCTACAATTCCTTTCAGAGGGCCCTTAACAAGTTACAACAATGAACACGAGGCCTAACAACGTACATTACATGAATTATAACAAAGAATAGTAGCAGTTAATAGCAACACTGAATTATGGAAGGTTTAATAATAAGTTCAATTAAATTGCAACAGTAAATTGCGAAAACGCATGGCAACTTTGAACACTGAATTCTAACAATAAACAAAGAAAGGTTGAGCAACGGAACTGAAAAGGCCTAACAATCAGTTGCAACGATCAACTCTGAAATCGTGTTGTAGTAAGCATAGTTTTCGCATTCAACTGCAATCATGTTGCAGCTGGACTACAACAATGGATTTCTAGAAGTCAAGTAATACATGACCTCGAAGTTTCGGACCCACCCTAACGCCTTAATATCTTTGAAAGGTACACCTGTAATTAAATCTCCCCGGCGAAGTTTTTGTAGAAGGGGTGTAATAATTCTCCGAAGATTCGCATGACCAATGCCAATCACTAAAGTCTTTATGAAAACATGACGGAGATGATCATAATCCACCCTTGAGCGCGAAAGCGGGCACATATTGCTCCACACACATACACACCCGAATCCATTTGGCAGTTGAAGTAGAAAGACTACATCTAGCGTACCTTATTTGTCCTAATGTGGCGTCCACATGCTCTAGATTCATGTCATCAGCGATATAGTAAAAACGTATCAAAGCGTTGAATCTTTCCCTGTGGGGGTAAAAAAGACACAGAAATACACAATATTATATACCACGCATATTTCTCCATTCTCCCCCCTCTTTTCTCTTCCGCTAGACTCCTATATGCTTCTATGTTGCTTCTATAATAAGAGCACCTCTTCTAATCTGCTTTTTACGACCTCAACAGCCCCCACTTTTTTCACTATTCCTAATACTTAAACTTTACCACCTTCCTGTCCTCTTTCCATCCCACCCCAACCCCCTGCCTAAATTCACATCAGTTGTCCCGAACATTAGCATTCATTTGCATACTTTATATCCCTTAAAAAAATACAAGCTTTTTTCTCTAATGACGTGGAAAGAAACGTTTCAACTTCCCTTTCTTTACTAAGGCGAAAAACTTGGAGACGTTTCAAACTTGCTCTTTTTTTAAACTAACTGCTACAGTTAGGTTAAACTGAAGGAATTCTTGTCTAAGTTTAAGAAACTTGGGCCTTTTGTGTGTGACACCTTGGAAAACACCATATTGACTCGTGTCTTTTCTACCACCCCTCTAAGTAACCCTCCTATGTAAGAAATCTGGTCATAAAGGCACAAAAAACTGACAAGATAGAAAATGGCACCCTCACAAAAACCCATGCTAATTACGTGAGAGCAAAGCTACGCCATTAAGTAAAAGACCTCAACTCCAAACTTTTTTTTTCGCTTTGCACCTTACAAAATTTTCTTAAAGCAAGCGGGGAGATTCCTTCCATATTAAATTTTTTCCAAAGAAAAAAAAATATGATCTACCAACTAAGGGGAAAGAACGACATAAATTTCCCTAACGACGCTGATAATGGCATCGCTCAGGACGCCAAATGAGCCTCTGCTCACCTTTTATCATCCCCTTCTCCTCCCCCTAACTCAAGCTTAAACTTAACTTGTATGTTCCCTATGCTGTGGTCACAGGACTTTTAGGTTTGTTTCCGCAGTTTTTCTATTCCTATGTATATTTATTTTTCGAAACCCTTTTATGCCAAAATAGTGCAGCAGCCTCTTGAGGCAGAAACATGCACCACTTGGCCATTCAGGCCGCTAATTTATCACTTCTTGGGTTAAGAGGATAAATATGCGAGAGTTATTTCGTAATTCGACTGTAACTTATGTTAATATATCAAGTTGAGGCTCGTTCGGCGGTTGCCCTCGTGCCTGGCGCAGGTCTCCAAGAGTCCCCTGTGATGGTACAGTTGACCCAAAAGTTGTCATAGCAACCGTCAAAACGCAGCTCCAAGAGCTTCGCAGTGGTCACCCAACCCACCTAAGCCAGCCTCGGCCCCTCACACGTACAGTCTACGTTCATTTTCACACCTTCCCTATCCAGGTGTTCTCTTCCTTTCTTCTTTTTCCTTGTACCAATAAAAGCTAAAGAGCCAGGTCCCCGGCCCTAAAAAATTTCTCAAAGTTCTACCACTTCACTTATAAATTTCTTCTTTTACTGGGAAACGCTCTTTTAGCGTTCTTTCTCAAAAGTCGAGAACCAACCATGGTTCTTTTTAAAGCAATTTTACCACTTTTACAATTTCACAAATGAAAATGTTTTCAACGTCTACAATAAAGCTCCGTACTCCTTTTCGTTCTTGACAAGTGTCAAAACAAAATAGTAACCGAACGAAGTAATGGCAACCCGGACCAATGCTATGAGCCCCGGCCAGGCGTACTTTTCAACGGGTTCCTATCCGTTCGCTTTTGAGCTACAAAGGATAGGCGGGAGTAGCCCAAGGAATGTCGGCCAGCCAGAACCCTCCCAGCCTTCGCTTTTCGAAACCTTTATGACTTGTTGTGTAACTAGCTTTTGAACTGACAAGCAAACGAGGCATGGAGTAGCGCTTTGAGTCCCGTCAGACGTCACACTTTCCGCTGGTTACGGCCTTCTGGATAGCCTAACTCCCGTTTAAGGGGTTTCTTCGAAACGACCTGGGGACAAACTGGTGTTACTTCAAAGACAATTTCATTCCTTGTGCAAAGTTTGAGTTCGTCACACTGTGCTAGGGAAATATTACATCGCCTATCCCACCCTCCTGGAAGATGGTTCTACGTCAACGATTCCCCTCCCTCCCCCCCAAATCATCCCTAAGGCAAGCATATAGAGGACAGCTTTTCTTGGGCTACACTGTTTGCTTTACATTACTGCGAGACGACCGATCTGACCTCCTTATGCCAGCTCTTTAGACTCGCCTTATCAGGTCTCTCCTACCCTGCAGCACACCTCAAACCAAACCAACGTCAAGCGAAATTCCGTAGTGTTTGCCCCACCCTCCTATCCCTAAAAAACTACACTTAACTCAGTAATATTTTACAGCATAGTCCTGGCTGCCCTTAAGGACCTTTTTTTTGTAGCTGTTGTCTTTTCCTTTCACATATGGTTTCTTAATGAGTCCCTTAATGTGGCAGCAGCTGTGGTTTTTTGGCGCATGGAGTAGTAAAACTTTCACGACTTAAGCGATTGTCTATCAAACGACAAACTCCAAACAAAACAGATTTATCCTGCGCTTCCTTTAACAGAAAATAAGCATAAGTTAACATATAATAAGACGTAAGCTAACTTCTTCCCCGAAAGCTCTCACACTCCCCCAATATTCTTCCACATTCAACTCAATTTTCCATATTATTCCATAGTTAACACCCACCTCTTCTTACAGTCAGTGCCATCACTCATACAACTTGCAGCCGATTTTGACGGCACAACTTCGCCGTCACACTAACTAAACCTCTTTAAAGAATTACTACGGAACTTAAGGCCACCATATACTGCAAATAGTTGATAATTTTGGTCGATAGATGGCACTGATGACAGGCCCCATATATCCTGTACTATATGCAATTCCTTATCATTATTTCGTAAACGGAAAACTTAAAATTAGCTAAAACAGAAAGAGATAATTTAAACTTACTTCTTAAATATCTTAATAATTAAACCTAGAGAACCGTCTGCGATTTATCTTGATATATGATTTATGGAAAATTGTCAAAACTTGGAACAATATGTAAAAAATGTACGGAAATGATGTTAAGAGAGACGCAGACCTTTCACTAGATGCATTACCTCCCATGGGTTACTGTCACAGTACAATTGCATTATAATGCACATAGAATTATAATTTTGGAATCAGAATTTGCTGCATGCTGTAGCGCCATAAGGGGTTCAAGTAGATCGTGTCATTAAGTTTGAAAAATAAACTGAATTTGTGTCATTAAGTTTGAAAAATAAACTGAATCGCAGAAACTTGTGCCCAAAGTGTGACTAACACTAAGTTAATTAAATTCATTATCTCCTAAATTAAAACTTGGAATTACTGCCCGGTATATAATGACTTGAAAAATAGAAAACGAGGGAAAAATATACGAGACGTGGTTAAACACTTCTGCGAGGGAGAAGCAAACAGAAATATTTGAGTTTAGTATTATTATCTTCCTTCTATCCCATCTTGTACCCTTATACACGTACTCGAAAATCCCTTCACCCCCTCTACGTCCTGCCTCCCTTGCTTTCAGTACTACTTGACACTCATTCCTCCGTGTCCTAGCATTTTATTTTTATTTCTGTCTATTTCTGCCCCTATAGCGCTTGGTTGTCTTGGTTTTTTTCTCGAAAAACTGGCCCTATAGAATCTGTTCAGAAAATTCTTGGTGTGGTCTCTTGCCTTGCTAATCTTTTTTGTAAGCCTGAGAAAAGTTGCTTGGACAGCACGTAGATGGAGATGATGAAGACGTCATCAAAGCTGCTATAGAGGATGCAGGCTGGCACAGAGCACAAAAGATAAGTCAACAACTAAACCCCCGAGCCACAGCAGCCATCATACACACAGAAGTAAAGCTAACAACAGACTTAGTGATTTGGATTCTTTCTTCGGGTTCTTCTATTTCTACTTCGAACTGTCTTTCCCTGGGATCCTCTCGTCCTTCGCAACTCCTCTTTCTTCAATAACCGTCCTTTTTTCCCTTGTTGGGATCTCCGATCTCAAAAGCTGAAAAGCTATTACGAGCTTACGCTATAAGCCACGCCCCCTTTCTACCAGAGGGTAAAAGAAAGAAATAAAAACTAAAATAAAGGCTACCACGTCTGTTTTCTTTTACATTTCTGCAAGACAAGAACCTTCCATAGCCCTAAAGCAGGTCGGATGGAAAGGAAAACCAAGGCGAAGGCCACTTTTCTGGTGGTTAGCAACTTGACGCCTTTCTAACCCATACTCCAGCCCGACCTGAGCAGTCGAAATGTCGAAGCATCAAGGAAGAAAAAGAAATAACGTGCTCTATCGGGAGGCTATAGTTACTTGCTGATTCTTCTGAGCCGACAAAAAATCATTCCGAATGTAAAAATCTTGCTGAACATGCTTGTCAGAACAGCCTAGTGGGGGTGTAGCATTGCTTCATAACACTTGAATGAGAAAAAAAATCAAGATGGGTTTTCTCTCCATTTATATTTTTTCCGTACCACACATACTAGAAGCGGGAAATCCCTGGACTTAACTCGTATACCTTTGGTACTGTACATAGCCAGAGTAATATGCTCTCAGTTACATTCAAGAACTGCCGATAGTTAATACTCGTAGTCTTAGAACAAAAGTTTACATGTAAAAAACTACTACCAATAGCCATTCCAAACTGGCGCTGTCAACAATACTACCGAAATTTATATCCCTAAACAAATGATACAATACGTAGTATATACGGAAGTAAGTCAAGTCAAGAGTATTGAGTAAGTCAAGATAGTTCTGCAGTAATAAACTTCCAGTATGATCCATTCACTCAAATTAGAATGTTAATTAAAGTATTGCTTAGGGAACTACCTCCCTAAAAGTAATAAAGTACTTACAATATAAGTAATATTTAAAAAACAAATACTTTTAGAGAAAATCTGGTGAAACTTCTTTTAGAAAACAACAAAAAGGAAACAGACGAAAAAAGTCATTAAAATAGACTCAACATACTTATGGGCTTAATAAGCTGCTAAATCCGATATACTGTTTCCATATCACAGAACAATACAGTTTTTTCCATCAGCACTTTTCCGCACAAAAAAAGAAGACGAAAAAGCGCAACAAAAAATAAATAAAAAAGCAAAAGGTCTCCCTAAATTGGGTCTGTGGGGCTATGATGCAACTCTTTAGCTCTTAGCCCTCCGCTACATACCCGACAGACACCTGGATATTTTTTATATATTACCCTCGAGCGAGTTTCTGTGCTGCTTATTGCTCTGCTTCGATTGTCATTTGTCGTTAACGTGCCAGTCTGAAGGAAATGGGAAAAACGAGCTATGCCACTAATAAATTCTATATGAGCACATATCGCCACACACACACACATAGACATACACGCAGCTTTTCTATTTTCCTTCATCTTCCTTTTGCTTAACTTCTTTTTTATTTTTTCGACGCGTTTCTCCCAAAACACCAACAACAATGCAACCTTCGTCTTTTTATATAATTTTTTTTAATCCAATGGAACAAACGTCAAGAATCAAATACGCAGCATCACCCAAATCCCAGGTATCTCTTTTCAGAAATCATTTTCCACACAATAGAAATAGAATCCATTCCGAAATTGTGCAGGGTGAGGATGGGTCTAAGAAGCTGTTAATTAAACAGGAGCGTGGGTATTAGCATTTTGCAATGACTGTAAAATAAAAAAGCGACCAAAAATTTGTTTGCTTTGTTACCCCTCTCCCCTCCTTCACCCTCACCTTCCTTCACTCTCACCCTTTTCTCCCATAAAAAGTATACGGTGCAGCAGCCCTTGATGCCAAGTAGGCATTTTGCTTTGATTCCTTTCCCTCATATTGGCTCTTCTTCCGTCTTGGATGGTGTAGGACACAAAAAGGCCTGCTTCGTTTTGTTTTTCAAGCCTTTTTTGCCTCCGTGGTCCCTGAAGGACAGCGGGAAAAGCAGAGGACCCGTTGCTCCTCCCATATTAATGAAAAAGAATGAAGAGCAGATAAAAAGAACTCCAGGTTTATTGCCTACATAGGGAAGAGGGGGGCCACAAGAATGGCCACTCGAAAAACTATGAAGCTGGCAGCAGCAGATGAAAACTATTCTGTTTCGAAACCTCCTTCATAGCTGTGTCTTTTCATTAGGCCAAATTTGAGTCTCATCCCTCTTGACAATTTTGCTGGTAAGTAATCTTCTCACTGTGTACATGTGCGTTACTGATTTCCATATTAACAAACGCGGCATGTGGTTCTCTGGTCAAAAAAAGTTTTTTGACCAGAAGTGTCATAGTGTCCCGTGACCTAGTGTCCCGGGACTTAGATTTGTTTCAGTCGTATCTCGGCTAGTAGTCGTCCGAGGAAGTAGTTGAGGTGTCGTCGGACTCGGTTTTTAAGAAAATTCCTGTTTCTACTTTTATTAGACGAAACTGGGATGTGAGAAAAACTTTTTTTGTAAACTTTAGCCTGTATCAGTCTTCTATAGGAACCATTACTAACAGAAAAATGCCCTGGTTATACTTTCATGTAGCTACATTTGGAGCTAAGAAAAATTGGGCGACAGGAGTCGACTTTTATACGCTAACAAAAAGCCCCAGTTGGTTCCGATTTTCTTTTGTCAGGGTACAAGGTCCACGCTCTTGTTTTCTTTTTCATTTCCTTTCTTTTGACACCACACAAAGTCTTTCCAAAGCACTATTTGTCTTCTCTTTTCCATACAAAGCAATAATAATCTCCTAAAAAAGGAAAAAATAAAGAAAAACTCCAGTTCCCAGAAACCTTTAGACGTTGAATATGCATATCAAGACTAATTTCTGCCTTTACCCCAAGCCAAAGCTATTTAGCCAAACTGGCTTATTAAAAAGAAGAGGCACAGGGGTGGTTGCTGGAGGAGTTTGGGTGCAATAGGTGCAGCTGGGTGCCGAGTTGGAGCCCTCGGGCAGAAGTAGGGCGTCAAGTGTGTGAGTTCCCAGCGTTGTTGCATACAGCGTGTGCGACCGTCCGGGCCCCGGGAGCCAAAGAGGGGTAGCAAATGAGGGAGAGGGCTGCCGCGAGGGCGACAAACTTGGCACGTGATGAGGGTGTGAGCGCGAGGGAATAACCATAGCACACTTGCTCGTTAGAGACCCACAAGAAGCGTTTTCTGGCATTTTGGAGCCAAAACAGAAGTGACTGACTGCAGATATAGATAATTCAGTGCAGTGCAGCAAGAAAAAATTACAAGACAAGCCACTTTATGTGCTTGGCAGCATCAATGCACCCCTACTTTTATGTTATTAAAGCTTGAAGAGTTCTGGCATTTGCCTTTGCTGCCCAAGAACAAACGAACGCAAGAGATGCCGGGTTATTGAGAGTGACGCTGTGTACAGACGCCAAGTACCTTACATTCTTTTACAACAACCTCCCAAAGTGGAAGTTAGTTCCCTACCATTTCTATCGTTCAAGTAATTTACACGTAATAATAATTAAAAAAAAAAATGCGCACAAAACTTGAAGCAATATTGCCACGTATAACTGCTTTTAACTGCATATTTGTACGACAAACCGTTCATGAAATAATTGTAGTTAAAGGTTGCATGAGGGGTGAATCCCTTTGCCTGCGGGCGCGAAGGATAAGAGATCCTTATAGCCCCGGGCACCTTTCCGGTTTCCTTCACTTGCTGTGTCATTGCTAGACCTAACAATTTTGAACAAGACGTTGTAGGAACTTGTTTTTGTTTTGTACCGCAGTATAGAGGTTTTACCCACTGTGGTTTTTACTAACTATATGCTGGGTTGGTTCAAAGCGAGGCTAGTCGTTCTTAATCTATTTCTTTATTTTAAAGGGATCCATGGGGAGGCTGAAACGATCCATAAACACAAATAGCTCGATCTCTTGAATTAACGAGCAATTGAAAAATCTTCAAAGCGAAACGTGTTTGCTTTTTAAACTAAAGTTATGGCTCACCCGTGCGCGTGTTTTAATAAACCAGATTTGATGGCTGAGAAATGAAACTCTTTCCCCTCCACACCCCAGCCAAAACAGCAACAAAAAAACACGTACTTTTTAATATTCTAGCAAAACTGGGGTAGTGAAGGGACAGCTTAACCCATTTTATACTTCTGTGGGGGTTGTGTTCCCGAATCAAACCGTTTTCTTTGACATTAACCCCAAACCTAACGAATTCAAGCTGATTATGGGCTCCAATTTTCTACGTCGCTTACTATAATGATCTCCTCCCCTCTCCTCCGCAAAACCCAGCTAAACACTGGTGCTTCCATTCTAACTAGGATGGAGAGGTGCGAATCTTTTACGAGACTAATAACCTACCTGTGGCAATTAAAAACCAGTAAACGCTTAATGACCTAGGTCCTTTTTAGAAGTTTGTTTTAACAGCGCGATCCAGGTCTTACTTTCTTCCAAAGCCCTTACGCCCCGTTACCCCTTATAACTAAACGTAAAAAAGCGCGTACTTTTCTAAGAGAAGAAATATATGTTAAAAAAGAAAATAATAGTAAAACCGTTTCTTACACTACATGTTCAGCTTCGGAAGACTCCATACGTACTAAATATTTAAAGCCAGTTGTCTGAGGCCTATACTTTTAGAGATATCGAGATATGCCGCGCCCTCTGGGGCCAACCCGGGCAAGACGGACGCACGATCCCAAACCAGAATAGCGCGGGTGTCAACGTCTTCAGACTTCGGGTTATATGCCTAAACAATTTTCGGGGGGTGAGGAGAGGGAAACTAAGAAGGGAACAGAAGCCAAATGCGAAGCAATACATTTTTTATCGCTATCAAACTTGGCATTACTTCCGATTTTTCATTTAGCACATCTACCCCGTCCCACCCTTCACCCTAATACGAACGTTATCTTGTCCTTTATGCATGATCGCGTTGGACTAGCTGTCTTATCTCCGAAAAGTAAAAAAATAAGAAAAAACGCTTATATAAGTCAGAATTGTGCCAGACGGCAGAAATATATCTGTATATTTCTGCAAAAAAGGATAAAAATATTTCTTCCCCAGGTTGAATTTTTAATGAAAAAAAGTCTAACAAAAGGAAAAATAGTTGCCCAAATGGTTTGGCTGACTGACTAGCAGAGGTTGATGAAAGCCTTTCTCTCCCTTTCTGCAGCAGTAATGTGGCGAAATGCTAGATGAAAAGTCGTGGTCTCATTGCCATGTCGACAATAGGCATCATCCGGGTATACCCCCCACGACCCGAATTCCACCTTTTGCTGTGGGGAAGTCGTATATATATATAAATATAAGCAGCCAGCAACTCAAAGGGAGAAAGAGAGAAGGCCTTTGGCTTGGCTTGACTCTGCTGTCAGCCCTATGATTACTAAAACCTCCAGCCTTGCCCTCCTCTCCTCCCAATTACAACAGGGATGACGGGAGTTCCACAGGAACACAATAGACCTGCCTCTATGTTAGCCCGAGCATTTCTGCTTTAGTATCAAAATTAACTCCTAACCTCCACCCCGTTTTCAGAATCCGGAGCTGAAAAGACGACAACGACAAGAATGTCCGCGAACACAACCTGAAATCTTCCCCTAAAAAGAGACGGGGAGACCACCAAGTTCCAATAGCTTTGCTTTTGCTAATCCTTTAACTGGAAGAAAAACGTCTGGCCATCTCTTCAGTTGCCCAGTAAGAAAGGATCTTTCAGAACCCTTTGCTGTTTTCGTTCAGGCAGGGCAGATCGAAATTGCGTAATCAAACTCATACAAAATCAACATCAGTTACTGTATAACTCTATAGCTAACACACTCTCCAAAGAGTAACATATTTCTTTTACTTTTTTGGGAGAAGGGAGTGCCGACAAAATCTAAATATTCTAAGAATAGTCTGAGTTGCTTTCCGGATGAACAAAGATTTCGCCCCCTCTTTCTGCGACATAATCGGGAGCGAACTTTTTATGTAGCCTCAGGCGCTGATGGGGGCGGAGTCCCTACTGTCCCCTGGGCGTTTTGAGATGCAGATTTACTGCCCTCCTATCTCGACTAATACTCAAGTAAGAACACAACATGAGGTGTCATTCTATTGAGTTTTTCACACAGTTTACTTCTTTTTGTAATAATATGTTAAAAGCTTTAAAAAATCACAATTTTTTTGGCTACTTTTAAGGCCACAATGTACTGGAATCCCGCTTGGCGCTTCAGGATGGTAAATTTTGGTTTAACTCTTTGCAATAGAATAAAATTGTATTCTGACAACAATCCATGGGATACAGAAGTCTTTTAAAATAAGTGCATCTTTTCTAATATATTTTTTCGTAAAAACTTTTATATTGTCTTCCTAGTTGTGAAAACTTTAAGTAAATCATATATTAAAATGGTACACACATAGATTAGTAAGAATTATTACTCAAATATTTATTTAAAAAAACATTTTCAATTATCTCTTTATGTTTATTTTAATTTCTTGTTTGAAGCTTATGAAATGACAATGAGAAATGGTATGACATCAGTGCCATCTTTTGACAAAAATTATCAACTACTTGCAATACACCGTGGCCTTAAAAGTCTTGCACTTCTGGCATTAAAATCGGACATATTCCTGCAGAAAGCTTAGTTGTGTTAACTTTTACTTTCAAGTGAATAAAAAATGTATCTACATTGACGCACGTATACTTCTCCTATCTCCAAAAATTACTCACTTTTATTCCCCAATGGTCTTGTTATCATATAAAATAATGCATAGATTAGTCACACAAAAAAAGAAAACTCAGGGCTCGGACCTTTGCCAGCTTGGTTTGGCCCAAACAAATAGTCTTTACGACTCGCTTGGAAAGAAAAGAAAATCCCAAGACTGCCTTATAGCCGTTCCCAAGCTTGCTAAGTTGATCGTAAAGACCGTAAAACTCTTATTTTTAGCAGTATTCTTATTTCCTTCCGTCCTATACAGTAAAACAAAATACAGCTCCTATGCCTTTGTTTCCTCTCCTGAAATAAAATCCTGAAACTGATGCTTTTAGCAAATTCAGTGTTCTCACGTCCATACCTTCCTCCCTTGCCTCCAACCCTTTACGGGTCTTTTCCCTCCCCTTCAAAAAGCTTCAACCCTTAAACATTGCTCCTGGAGATCAGCAATGTCAGCGTCGGACTGCTGACAGCTCCGATGGCCATTTCTTGTCGCCTCGAACCCCTGAACCCAAAACCCTGCAGCAAGGCTACCACAATAATAACAGGCAGAGTAGAGTCTCCTCCAGAAATGCCCCCCAGGCGCTCGTCACAGTCCAACTAGGTCAGTTACACTATACCTTGTAACCGCAACAATAGCCAATTAGGGATTAGGGGCTACCAGACGACTCTCCCACCTTCCACCCCCAGATAAAAATGGAGGAAAAAATAATTTTCATACCTATAAACTTTATTCACCTGAGTCACGCTTCTTCCTTTTGCTACTTTTGCCCGCTTAATAATTTGTTAGGACGACTAGACGTATTTTCCATATTTCCTATTTTTTCTAGCCGTAGTAACGCTATAAAAACTAAACGAAAGTAAAACCGCGCTAATACGAAGGACTACCCTGTTCCTTTTTCTATTTTTATGGCTTTTCTTTTTCTTTTATGCGCTGAGCACAGAAATGTTGAATTTTTCCCATCCGAAGAAAAAAAAAGGAATAAAAAAGGGTCGTAAATTGATCAGTCTGTTGCCGGAATAAAGCATTACGTCACATGCACAATCCAGAATTTGCCATTCAAATTAGAGCCAGTTTTAGTGCGTTGGCTTATTTTTCCCCAAATTTAAAATTAAGGCTGAGAAACGAGCGATCCACAATTTGCATTTCTTTCCCATGCCAGTAATATCCGAATTGCTTTCAATTCTGAAACTAATTCCTACCATTGACCAGACAGACATTTCAACCCAAAAGGTGCCCAAAAGTTTGTGTCTTTCATTGCGTGGCTACAAAACTAAAATACGATCAAAAGACACTCAACTAAGCAGAAATATTTACCCTCCTTTCCTGGACCCTAACCGAAAGAAAGGGCACGCCCAAAGGCAACCCAACCTGACTCAAAACCTCACCTTCTGCCCCTCCTCCCCCCCAACCTGGCGTCCTAGATCCCAAAAAAAGAGCACAGAAATATTACACGCTACAAACCCATAAAAACGGTGCTTCCCCCTATAGACTTCCATAACCCTTTTTTCTCTCGTTGCTTCCCCCTCGCTCTTATTTCTTCACAGCACAAAGTTAAATTATGCTATTCCGAATCAACTTTTGGTACGGACATCAAGTTAACGTGAACTCTGCGAACTCTACGTGCCTCGAGAAAGTCGATACGGAGAAAGCTTGGAATTAGCTTCTTTTAGACATTTTGCTTTTCTTAGAAAAGGGAAATTTGATAAAAAAAAAAAAGGAGCTGAGACTAGCAGAAATATTCCGAATGTGTCGGATAGGGTCGTAAATAAATAGTCTAGTGGCAGGGAAGGGGCCAAACCATAAAAAAATTATTTAAAAAAAAAAAAAAAAAAAAAAAAGAATAAATTATGGAGATAAATTAGCTTTGGCGCGAGACGGACTGGCACAGACTGACCTGAGAAAAGGTCACGCCTGGAGTCGACAGGAGTGTGAAGGGAACGAGAGCCACTTTTCGCCCTAGCAAAGCAAAAGATGAATGGAAATCATCTCGTTTTTCCCTTACTTTTTTTTCATCTCTTTCGTAGCCTTATTTTCAGCTCGGTTGCTGGGCTTACATATACATATGTATATGCTCTGACCAACGCCTGACAGTTTTTTTCCTTGAGAGGGGGGGCTTTTTATAAAAAGAAAATATGTAGAAAAAAGAGGAGACTGACCCGCTGCTCCGCTGCCACTTGCATAGGCAAATGAGGTCATTTTTGCTGACTAGGACTCCTAGAAAAACTCAAACTTTGAATGGGCCTCGATACACTCCAGACCGAAAAGACTCAATAGATCTCTTTACTCTACTCGGACTCACCCTTTTGAAATTTTCGGCCCTTGGAACCTCGGATTCTCTGAGCTCGATCTACCTTTTCCAAGTCCTTTTCAAAAGAGAACGCAAGAAAAGACTTCTGACGGCTTTTCAGGCTTACTGGAGCCCAAAATTCGTCCCAAATCTCGTTAGGTAGCAGATTTCATTATTAGTAATCTAGCCAAAAAAAATGGGATAAGTACTGCTTCAGTTTTATGCGCGTGCAAAAGCTTTCGAAAAAAGTCTCTGCAAAGATAACTGTTATTAGTTTATTCACGTGCAATAACTTGGTAAATTATTATCCGTTTTAGTATGTATATGAACTGTGACTGGATTTATCTATCGAAATTTCATAACAGTTGTTGCAAATTACTATTCTGTTAGCCAATGCAAAGAGCGAATATCCGGGAGAATGGCACATCAACTTGCGAACAATGAAACTCGGAAACCATACCTAAAAATAAACGTCTGCAAACTGCGAAACTATTAACCGCAACAATGAAAGCACCATTTGCAACCATGGAATACAGTTCCTAGATCCATTGTAACAATGAAAAGCTTTTTCCAACAATGATAATTTCCCTTTGCAAGTAATGGACCCCTTGATCGCACACCCCCTTGCGAGGTGTGCGTCACCTTCCAAGCGGTGATTTCAAATCTCTTAGTCCATAACATAGCGCTTGGGTTTGATAATCTTGCGTCCGGTCCCGGTACGATTTGGAACACCTTTAACAGTTCAAACACAAATCATAAGCCGCGTTCGTTTTGTTACGTTCGGCTTAAATTACACTACTCAAATTTCCTTGATTTACACTTATAAGCGTTCGTTTTAGTCCAAACTTTGAAAGTTTACGGAAGTCGACTTGGGAAGTCTTGAGTCCCAAACGAACGGTTATAAGCATAAGTTTACATTTGCTCCACCCATAGGGCGGTGCTTGTCGAAAAATTAACAATATACGAATTGTTCGTTTTTCGAGTATGGATTTCAATAGTAAATTATTGTTTTGTTCTGTGGGGCAGTAAACTTCTTCCATTCTTGAATCAGTTTTTAATCTTATCCTGACAATTGAAGATGTGACTGAGGAAGATGTGCTTTGGATAATTTTTTCCATTGTTTTTTTTGCAACTTACTTACGCTCGTGCCTCTTGTCCCAATATTTAATATTTCGATGAAAAAAATCGTTGATTGCCAATTAAAATAATTAAAGAACCAATTAAAATGTACTCAAACTAGCGTATTCATGAAAAGTACGCAGTCCCTCGTCATGTGGGTAATAAACAAAGGAAATAAGTAAGCAAGGGGCGGGGTTAAGTTTAAGTCTGGGCACATGAGTACTCGGTATAGACTTGCTGACTTGAAACCAAAACTAGAAGTCGGCTTCAATTTCTAAGTTGACTAGCTAAATAAAACGCTTATAAGCCCGAAGCTTACACATCTCGAACGCTTATAAGCGCAAGTCTTGCGTAGACTTTTAAGTCAACTTAAACTTTTGTCAAAACGAACGCGGCTATTGTAGAACAAGTAAACTTTTATTCCAACAAAACACTGAACGTCAACCAGACCAGGCACGAAAATTCTTTGCGACAACGACATGAAAACGACATGAAAACCCTCAAAAGCTCCCGGAAAATAGACTTGAGGGGAACTACCTTGCTTAAATCGCTGTCTTAACTTATTTACGTAATTATGATGAAAATACACTCAATTCTACTCTCGTTTTTCCAAGTTTATCAACAATGAATTCTTGCAATTATTCCCCCGCGAATCGCTTTATAGCTTCTAATCCGCCAGCAAGTCCTAAGTCTTCATGCATCGCTCTATTTAGACAGTCAGTTGGAAGATTTCTGCATTTGCAAGCTTTCAAGGATAGCCACGAAAATTTTCCCCAAGCATTGACCAAGGAAAATCTCTTGGATTTTTCTCATTTCCCCCTTGTATCACTATGCCCGATAAAAAGGCCATCAGTAAAAACACGAGCGACAACGTCACCAATCATACTAAGTGCTCGCAATATACACCTCAACCTCACGCTTAGACCCACACTCTTTCTCTTAATAAAACAAGACTTATTTCGATGCGAGCGCTTCCCGTCTCCGCCCCTATAACAAATATAGGTGCGAAAATTCATCATCTGCCACCTCCCTTCCATATTCTAACCCACCAAACACATCAACCAATCCCTTCTCTCCTTTGTTACTCATTTTTTTTTTATTTTCCCTTCGGGAAGAAGTTTGGCCCCACCACAGCGCATTGTTGCCCAACTTATCTTGTGATAGCTTCATTTCCCTTCCACATCCTGCGCCTTATGGCTCGTACACGTATATATGGCGCTACACTTAGGAATCTCCCCAACAATATACACCGCTATAACATTCCTCCTTTCGCCAAGCTCTACCACAACAATACTTCTTTTTGGCTACTTAACGCGGCTGTTTCACTTTCAACCATTGCCAATCGCAATGAAAATAAGTCTTTAATGTATAATTTTTAATTGAAAGTTTTATAACTTGCAGTTTTTATAATTGGAAAATCGAAATTTTAAGGGTAGAAAAGGCTGGGATTTTTGAGGGCGCATATATAGGAAAGAATGTTCGGATAATGTGACAGCCCAATGATCCAACGTTTTGGTAATTGTCCTTTGTAAAAAGTTGGTTCACAGGAAAAGAAATCCTAAAGTCAGGCCAAAATTTCTGGTTGAAATTTCTGGCCTTTTATTTTTTGGGGTCTTTCTTTTCATATCAGTCAAGTTTTTCGGGACTGAGTTGGGTGGGTGGGTTTTATAGGAGCATTTAGAGTGAACTTTGCGCTCCTATTAGTGAAATCGGACGAGAATATCAGTTCCCGGGGGTTTTGTCGATAGAACATTCGAGAGAAATGTGCACGTCTCACTGATTTTTTTATGTAATTTATCATTCTTCACTGAGCTTTTGCATCGCGATCACTTAATGAGCCCACCTTTTTTCACCTATCCCCACTTTACTATCCTTTTACGTTAGACTAATTTTTCCACCGGCCTTTCAAAGTTGCCATGGAAACCTCAAAAACGAAGTATTGTTACCCCCGCCTCACCACACAAAAGATTCCCCAAAAGACCAGAAAAAAAAATTAAACTCGATCCCGTGTCATGTGTTTCCGTTCCGAAACCTCATTATTCTCTAGTAGAAAGCTTCTTAATCAGGTAATATTATTCTAATAATTTTATAGACCGATAAAACTATTTAAAAACAATTAAAAATTATACCTTCTAAGCCTATTTAACCGCAGAGCCTCTAGTGTTTATTGCTCCACACCATCTGTAATTTTCTCCCTGCAATGCACACATTTACTAAGTCTGTGTGTTCACTTTCTTAAAAAAAAATGGAAAACGGTCGGTCCAAAAACATTACTACCATTTCCCCCTTGGTTTTTAGCAATAAAATAAGACATGTATCCCACCCAAACATGACAGCATTAACAATTAACAATACGTCATTTTGCCCCAATAATTCCTGACTTAATTTCGAGTTTACTGTCTATAAATATCTTAATATGTGTATTTCTTTCATTTTTTTTCTTCTTTTCTTTATGTAGTGGGAGGACAGCAAGTCTACGCGGGCGACGTCCAGCAACAACAACAACAACAACAACAGCAGCAACAGCGTAAGCACCTTTCAAATCTATAATTTCTCATAACAACCCACAACTCAGATTTCTTTAAAGTTAAACATTTTCAAAATTTGTAAGTTTCAGCTATTCTACTTCATTTCCATCTTGTAGTGAAATAGACAATAAAACTTCTCAAAAAGACGCCATATATTTGTTTTCATAAATCCTTGTGTTTTTGTTTTTCCTCTAAAATCCTCACTCACATAATCCACCTCATCTCCTCCACCCAATAAGAAGAAAAAAAATTAGAAAAAATATCCTCACCCCCAAAAATATGCTCGCTGAGTCTATGTTTCTTTCTCTGTCCTTTTGCAGAGGGTCATAAGGGCACGGGCAGAATGGCCGGGCCATCATCAGGTCCAGCATCAGGTCGGATGAGCAGGACTAGCAAACCTTCAATTCCAACGCCCACTGCCTTGTGAGTTTTCTTTGAAATACAACAAAAAAGAACAAATTCCAAGAAAAATTCAAACAATTATAACTTCCCGCCTTTACCCTTGCACGTAAAAGGAAAAAAAAGCGACCTCGCATGACCCCAGCTCAGGACGAGTTCACATTCTAGTCCATCACGAGCCACAAGGCGAAGCCTTGTCATTCGACTTTATCGATTTCCGATCAATCGATAGTCAAGAACATGAGATTTCATCAGTTAATCAATTAATCGACAAACTCCCGATCCAACATACGTAACTCACTAACTCCCCTGCAAAAACATATCCCACCTTCAGCAACACTCATTCCTTCCGAACTTCTTTAGCGCTGGTCTTTACCCTCAGAAATTCCCAAACGTTTGTCTTTAAACCATTTTTTTTAACACAAGATATGCCAATTAGCTCACAGTAGGCCTCCAAATGACCCAAGACGTCTTCCATAGGGTGGACAGGGAGCGTGGAAAAGGTCTTGATTGCCTGTCTCCGAGATTTCTGTAGATTCCCACATCCATCTTGGGGAGTATATAGAGGCGCTAAAACCCCACAAGTCTTTGCCTATATAAATGCAAGTGTCCTTTCCTCATCCATCTTCTCCACAGCTTTTTTGTTGCTTATACTTTTTGGGGGGATGAGGGTTTAAAATAAGAAGAAAAAGTTCTTGCTCGGGGTCGAACAAGCACAATGGACGAAATCAGTGTCCGAAAACACGAGCTTTCATTTCCATATGTCAACCTCCTTTCCTAAACTCCCCAAAGACCTTCCAAGAATTTCAGCCTGGTTGCCACCTCACCCCGGAATTTTCAGGAGAAAGAAACATGTGCCAGGAAAGGAAACCTTGTTTAGTTGGCCATCCATCATCCCCTGTGAACCATATAACGATTTATTTAAAAAAAAATAAATCCCTTATTTGGATTAGCTTCCTGTAAGATGTAAAAGTTTTGCTCTTGGCACTTAAGAGAATTAGTTACATTTATAAGAGAATTTTCAGTAAATGTGTACTAAAAGTGAACTAATTTGACCTCGAATTTTCTATGTGCCTTTTTTAGCGCCTTGCAAACGCAAGGAAGAGACTTCGACTGGCGAACCGGCCCCTGCCCCCAAGAAACCGCGTTTAGTTTTCACCGATTTGCAGCGGCGCACACTGCAGGCTATTTTTAAGGTACAAATTCAAATTAATGTACTGATTTCAGTGGAAGATTTAAATTATATTTGCTTCGACTCGCAAGTTCCACTAATGTACTCTAAAATCCAACGAAACTCTAAAATTGCGAAAGAAATACACGGTATCCACTGTACGTGAAAAAACAGACTGCTAGGCCATCTAATAGCGAATAGTTAAGAATGAATAATATAAATCTGGCGCGGTTTGGTTTCGCGCGCTAGCTTTTTGTGTATTCATGTTTCGATAGTCTAGTCTAGGATATAAAGAAGGCGAACCCAAGGGTGAAAAATTCGTCATAACTTTTTTATACCTATCTTATTTTTCTACTTAAAAGTTGTAAAATCTTTTTTAACAACCGAGGTCAGGGGGTTCAAAACGAATAGTTTTTCCTAGGAAAAGTACTAGTAAAAACCCCTCTGATATGCGTAGCATTCATGTACACACTTTTGGGTTGATTTAAGCCATTTCTTGGACACAATTTTAACTTCAAATATAGTAGAATAAATGTTTTTGCAACAACTTACCGTACCAGTCATATTTCAAAGGATGAACCAGAAATATCCCTGTTGATTTCTTCGCCATGCAATAAAATTAGAAGCAGGTTCGCGTGCACTTGCTAAGTATCACTTTTCGAGACTATAAATTTAATGACACTTTTTCATAGAATTACAGTCTTGTTTTCATGCACACATGTACCATACTCCGTGTAGTGTAGAGCAGTTCGGGTTACACTAAGCAACTCGTTATGAGTTGGAGTGGCGGAATACTGACGCCATACGGCTTTACGCGCACTTTTCAACTGAAAATCATTGATTTATCGGGGCTTAAGATGGAAATCAAAATTTCAGTGAGTGTAAAATGTACGTGTTTTACTTTTTGTAGGAGACGAAGCGGCCGTCCAAGGAAATGCAAGTAACCATTGCCAAACAACTAGGATTAGAGCCCACAACCGTGGGCAACTTCTTTATGAACGCCAGGCGAAGGTAACCTCCCTAAATTCATGCAACAAGAGACATGGAAAGCTCACTTGAAACTCAATAATGATGTCTATTTACCTTAGGTCAATGGATAAATGGAAAGACGAGGACGGCCGAAGTAAATCCCCTGCCACGGATAGCCCATCCCCCAGTGTATCAATGAACTCCAATAGCGCGCTGCATAATTCTGATCATCATTCCATGAATTTACATTCCGGCAACTTGGGTAGTCCGGATTCCTTATGACAGACTGCCACCGGATCTCCTTGGCTCAAAACTGATTACTAAAACTAACAAAAAGTACTTCGGTCTCAAAACCTATGGGAGGTTACGGTCCAACCTAACTTATTCGAAGAAATGAACAAAAACCATGACATCCAGTGCAATGGAGATTGAGGACAATTGAAAGAAAAAGAAAAGACCAAAAATCAGTGACAAAACAAATGATCTCACTAAAAAAGAAACGACTGCTTATGAAATGAAACATTCCATGAGATCTCGCACTTTGTTGTTCCCTATACCAAAAAAGAAAAACAAAAAAAACATTGTAGAAGTTTAGTCATAACGTTGAAGCGGACATAGTCGGTCATTTCAACTCTCAAACTATTTATGCACTAGTCAAATCCTAATGGATCTCGATCTCAAAGTGTTTACGGAGAAGATATTAATGGAACCCGTAGATTACGAGAATGGAAAAGAAACAATTTATGGGGTCAAATAGGAACCATATTTGGCCTAATCAAGCAATACTTCACCATGTTGCGTTTTATCTGGTCTTATTTGATATAAATGTGCAAGGAAAAGTTGAAAAACCCTTCTAGTTTCATGTTGGTGTGTGTGTCCCCATGATTTTCATTTTAGCTTCGATTTCTAGTCAGTTTAGAGTGTCAAAAATCTGAACGAAATGAATCTACTTAATTTGGTAACTACTTAAGCATTTAGTGCAACAAAGTTGATGCAAATGGCGTACTTAAAAAATTGGACTGGTTCATTATAAACTTAATTTCGACTTTCATTTTCCTTCTTATTCTACGATTACAAGTTAAAAAGGCGAGACAAATAACGAGTTAAAGTGCACAAGGGTACATGCCTGAGATTTTTCAAACCTATAACAGAGTTTTTAATGCTGTTGTGGTGTGCAATAAGTGCAGCTATTATGATTCCCCATTATATGCCCTTATAGATTCTAATTAAAGCGATTTCCTCCCAAGGTTTCAAGAAAACAGAATTTTGCATATGTCACACCCTTTAACCTTAATCCCGCCCCTGATCATGCAATCCAAAAAAACCGAAATATGCGCACCGAATCCCAAAAAGGTGCGTATCACGTGACCTGACCCCGAAACTTTGTTACGCGCATTTTCTTTCATTTCGATTCCCAGAAAAGTTTGGGTTGAATTTAAAATCGTGTGCAAAGCGGGTTACACATGGAAGTGCTGTGTACGTGCACTTGAATTACTAGTTGGGTGATCTCGAAATCCCCTTCCCCCACCCCGTTAAAACACGGCTAACAATACCATCGGCGAATTGTTACAAGAAAATGGTTAGCGCACAAAAAAATCCCCTTTTCCTGAATGTGAACCCTTTCTGTGTTGAAAAATTATCCTTTTCATTTTTTTTGCCTTGAAACATCTTTGCTATCCCCAGACTGTAAGTCTTTATGCAGGTTTTTAGGACGCATGCACTTGTACTGTCATGTACATTATTGTCCCTTTTTCGTGGAATCGAAATAGAACACGTTCCTTATAAAAAACGAAAACATCAAGTTTATAAATTAGTAACTTTATAGATTTATATTTTTATACTTTACGTGGGAAATATTGCGATTTTTTACAACATATTACACACAAAATAAGAAATTACTACTGAGATATTTAGAAACGCGCATATATACAAGGTATCCTTTTTGGGCTGAATATTGCAAGTTTTAGCAAATTCGCGACTTTAGTCTAATATTTTTGTGGTTGTGAAGTAACTTTGTAGATTCATATGTTTAGACTTTACATCGGAAATATTGCAATTTTTTTATAACATTTCACACACAAAATAAAAAATTACTACTGATGTAATGACTTGTGTTTCAGTATTTAATATGACCCTTGTACCTGAGTGATACCAACATTGCCAATCGCGGTACCTGACCTTGGAGGGGGATTGCGAATAAACAACAACGAGTAGAGAGAGCTAAGGAGAAAGGAAGTCCAACATAGCGTGTGAATTAACCTGAGCATTATCCATAATACAAGCATCCATCGGCAATCAAAACCTGTGTAGTTAGATCCATCACATAAATCTGGCGACGAGGATAGTGGAAAAATAACAACGCGTGCACTGCAAAAGCAAATACCAACCTGCCAATAAGCACGAACACGGCAAGCGGTTAGAAGATGGAAGAATTACGGCCACAACTGACATTATTTGACCCCTATACGGACGAACGAACAGCCGGCCAAAGATGGGAGAGATGGTTAAGAGGTTTCAACACGGCCGTGGCAGCGTTTGATATCCAGAGCGACAAGCGGAAGAAGAACATGCTGTTGCACTACGCAGGAGAGGATGTTCAAGACATAGTGGAGACCCTGGATATAACACCACTACCGAAGACATCGTCTACGGCGACGGATGGAGCATCAACGAAAGCTGAGAAGGAAACGGTTTATGAGGCACTGTGCCGAGCTCTCAATAATTACTTTAATCCTAGGAAGAAGACGGCGTACCAGATCTACATGTTTCGTCAAGAGAGACAGAAACCGGATGAGTCTATGGACGCATTTCAGACAAGGATAAGGAGAATGGCGAAGCATTGTCAGTTTGCTGATGTGGAAACAGAAATCAAGATGCAGATAATCCAAAACTGCGCGTCGGATAAGTTCCGCGAGCGACTCTTAGAAAAGCCCGACATCCCGCTCAGTAAAATTTTAGACAAAGCAAGAGCGATGGAAAGTGCCGCCCAACAGGCCCAACAGATGTCAGCACCCAAGGCAGAACAGGTCAACCGTCTCATGCCCCTGCCAGCCGATGCCAACAAACAATGCAAGTTCTGTGGCAAACGTTATCACGACAAATTGGAGAATTGTCCAGCACGAGGGAAGAAATGTAACGGCTGCGGAAAACTGAACCATTACCAAAAATGTTGTCTTTCCAAGCAAGGGCCGAAGCCAGCAAAACAAGAACACCAGAAAAAGCGGCAAGATCAGATCCGAGTTGTAGACGAAGATCCAGCAGTTTCTAGTGAAGACGACGAGTATGTATGGATCATACGCGATCCTGATGAGCCGTCGCTGAAAGTAGATCTGTTGGTAAACGGGAAAGAAGTCAGGGTGATAGTGGACACCGGGTCGACGGTTAACGTCATCGACAAGACAACGTACGAAGCAATGGGATGCCCAGTTCTGGAACAGCCAGCCAAACGGGTATACTCATTTGATGGTACCAAACCAATGAAGATTCGTGGAAGCTTTCCGGCAATCATACAACATAAAAACAATCGAACAAGCACCACAGTCCTAGTTTACGATGACGCAAAGGAGAACCTTCTGTCCTTTCAAACGTCCAAAGAACTGAAGCTCATCGAAATATCCGACAGCATAACGGAAGATGATGGCCTAAGCGATGTTCAACTAAGGAAGAAGTACCCCAAGCTGTTTGACGATGTGGGAAAGCTGGTTGGAAAACAAGTAAAGCTACACGTAGATGAAGCAGTACCGCCGAAAGCGCAGCCTCACAGAAGAATCCCGTTTCATCAAAGAAGAAAAGTAGAAGAGGAACTGCTAAAGATGGAGAGACAAGGGATAATAGAGAAAGTGCACGGACCGACTCCCTGGGTTTCACCCATAGTCGTGGTTCCTAAACCCAAATCACCGGGGCAAGTACGCATCTGCGTAGATATGCGCGAAGCCAATAAAGCGATTGCGCGAGAACGCCACATCACGCCTACTCTCGACGAGATTCTGGCCGAGTTGAATGGTGCCGCACTATTCTCAGTAATAGACTTAAAACACGGTTACCATCAGCTCGAATTGGAAGAAGAGAGCAGAAGCATAACAACATTTGCAACGCACTGCGGTTTACGTCGATACAAACGGCTATCCTTCGGGATCAATGCAGCAGCAGAGATATTCCAGGAAGCCATTCGACAAACACTAATTGGCCTGATTGGTCAACTGAACATAAGTGATGACATCATCATATTTGGACGCAACGAACGCGAGCATAACGAGAGACTTCATGCGGTCTTGAAACGCCTCCATGAAAACGGTTTAGCTGTGAATTGGGAAAAAACCAAGATAAAACGCCAGGAGGTCTCGTTTTTTGGATTTACTTTCAGCCAACAAGGCATGAGGCCTGATCCAAGGAAAGTTGAATCCCTCCTGCACGCATCGAATCCATCGAACGAAGGAGAATTACGAAGTTTTTTGGGTTTAACCAACTATCTTTCGCGGTTTATCAACGGATATTCGACAATTACAGCGCCCTTACGCAGACTGCTAAAAAAAGAAGTGGCGTACATCTGGTCAGAAGAATGTGACCGAGCGGTAGCAGCCCTCAAAGAAGCACTCACCAGAGAAAACAGATTAACATTTTTCGACCCCAACGCCCCAACAATCATTGTAACGGACGCCAGTCCAGTAGGCATAGCAGCTATCCTAATTCAGACAGTTAAAGGAGTTGAACGGGTGATAGCCTATGCTAGTCGTTCTTTGTCAGAGACCGAGAAACGGTATTCTCAACTAGAGCGAGAGGGGCTAGCGGTAGTATGGGGTTGCGAGTACTATCACTTATACGTGTTTGGAAAGCCAGTAACTATACGTACCGATCACAAGCCGTTGGTAGGGCTGTTCCGAAAACGCGTCGCCAACGTCAACGTTCGTATAGAAAGGTGGTTAATCAGACTCCTCCCATACGATGCCACCGTTGAACACATACCGGGCGCAACCAACCCCGCGGACTACATGTCCCGACAGCCCTCACCTGCGTCAAGAAGCACCATTGCTGCGGAGAGTGCTGAAACTGTTGTCCGAATGGTAAGTCACCAGGCAACACCGTCAGCACTCAGCGTAACAGCCATAGCTGAAGCAACGAACAGCGATGTGATCCTTCGACTGGTTAAGCAAGCTGTAAAGACAGGCAATTGGAGTAACGTCCACAAGAAGAGCAAGGTCTATTTCCAGTGCCGAACAGAGATTGCCCTTAACTTGGAAGAAGGTGTACTGCTGAAAGGAAACAAGATTTGCGTACCAGACTCGCTTCAACTCCGTGTCACACAAATCGCTCACGAAGGACACCTAGGAGCAACCAAAACGAAACAGCGGCTCAGAGCGAATGTATGGTTCCCTGGGCTAGACCGTAAGGTCGAGCAAGTTGTGAGCAGATGCTCAGAATGCCAGCTGCACACCGTGGAGCAGGGCAAGGAACCCGTTATTCCGACAGCTATGCCTGAACAACCTTGGAGCGAGTTAAGCATGGATTTCTTTGGATTATCGAATGGAGAGAAAGCCTTGGTGCTTGTGGACAAGCACTCGAGGTTCCCAGAGGTCGCGGTACTGAAGAGCACCAGTGCGTCAGCCGTAATAATAACACTCGAAAACATTTTTGCTCGTTTTGGAATTCCCCAATCTGTGGCAAGCGACAACGGTCCCCCATTTCAAAGCGAAGAGATGTCAGCATACTTTCAGAAGCAGGGCATAAAGCATCGCCGCATCACACCATATTGGCCTGCAGCCAATGGGGATGCAGAAAGATTCATGCGAAATCTCAACAAATTAGTGCGAACGTCTGTAGCGGCCAGAGTAGATTGGAAGACAAGACTCCCGTCATTTTTACTGGCCTATCGGTCAACTCCTCACGCATCGACAGGTGTCAGCCCGGCCCAGCTGATGTTCGGAAGGAATATTAGCACCAAGCTGCCGCAAGTGAAGATCAGCGACAACACCAGTCGCAAGACAGAAGAGGCGCTGCAGAACGATCGACGAGCAAAAGAAAAAATGAAGCTGCACGCAGACCGTGCCAACAAAGCCAAACCGAAGAACCTGGAGGTTGGAGAAATGGTTTTGTTGCGAGACAAAGAGCGTCTGCGCAATAAGATGAAACCTGAGTACGAAAGCAACCCGTACCGCGTCACAGCGGTGAAAGGGACGATGGTCACAGCAAAGAAAGAAGACAAAGTAGTCACGAGAAACGCTAGTAGCTTCAAGAGGTTCCTTACACCGGTAGGAACTCTCCAGCCTTCCACTGAAGCAGTGTCTGATGAGCAGCCTGATCAACAATGGCAAAAGCAGCAGACACCCATCCAGCAAGAGAGGAGGCAAAACGCGGAAGCTCGTGAAGAAATCGAACATGAAGAACAAGAAGTTCGCGAAGAAGGGGAGAAGCCGCCGGATAAGAGGAGGCCACGCCCACAACGCACAAGAGACGTCCCAAGTCGATTGAAAGACTATGTGCTCTCGAAGTGATCAATGCATGTCAGTGCAAAGAAAACAATTTGATTTAATGTGTTTCGTTAAACTATTCAATTTTCCCAAAAGAACAAATGTAATTTTCTTTCTAACTAAACAAGGGAGGGATGTAATGACTTGTGTTTCAGTATTTAATATGACCCTTGTACCTGAGTGATACCAACATTGCCAATCGCGGTACCTGACCTTGGAGGGGGATTGCGAATAAACAACAACGAGTAGAGAGAGCTAAGGAGAAAGGAAGTCCAACATAGCGTGTGAATTAACCTGAGCATTATCCATAATACAAGCATCCATCGGCAATCAAAACCTGTGTAGTTAGATCCATCACATACTGAGATATTTAGAAACGCGCATATATACAAGGTATCCTTTTCGGCTGAATATTGCAAGTTTTAAAAATTTCGCGACTTTAGTCTAATATTTTTGTAGTTGTGAAGTGACTGTAGCCGCCATCTGGTAGAATAAACTAAAGCTTTGACGTTCTTGCCGTGGTTCATAAACGAAAGCATATCAACACTTGTGTATATGCTTTCCGGGATCAGTAGAAAGGCGGGGTTTAGCTAGCTGCTGTTTACTAGGTAAGTGAATTTCTGCGAAGTGAAATCGAAAAGCATCCTTTGGCACGCTCGTGAATTTGCAATGGGTGTAATTAAACGTCCTTTCTATCAGCATAGATCTGGAGCAGATGATAACGTTATTAGGTAAAGAAAAAGTGAAATGACAGACTAATGAAATCGTGTGTCCATATTTATATTAATTATTGTGCCTGCCGATGTACAACTTGTGTTTATTGCAGTTTGTTGGAAACTCGGGAGACTATATTAGAAGGAGGCGGACAGAATGTCACGCATTTACCATCTTTGCTTCCCCCAGGAGGAAGAAATACTCCCCAGAATTTTAGTCAGCCTAACCCACCCAGAGCTCGCAATCAGCATCGCCTCCAGAGGCGCTGGTCCTTGGGAACCGGCGATGACAACCGTCCCCGCGGATTAAAAAAACGAAAGCGCTTCGAGAACCACAAGTTCTTGCTCAGCTTAGCTCCGGAAGATGGTGAACCCTTGCCGTCAATTCCCGAACACGGGGAATCTTCATTTGCGCCTTTGTTTCGTGATGAAGCCAATATGCAAGTAATGCTGCTTCGTTTTTCGTATAATTCTAAAAATCGCTTTACTAAAATCCATTTTTGTACTGTTAAAATAGGCTTGGAACGCCTTCCTGGCTTTTCCTGAAGAGGAGCAACTGTTGATCCTACAGAGAGGTGTTTTGTACGAAGACGTTGATATAGATGAGCTCGCTGAGAACTTCCGATACACTCTGGACAGTTCTCTAGGTTTGAAAGAGGATGGAAACAGGAAAAAGACTAGCAAAGATGGACGCTGGGTCCATCCCGGCTACAATGCGGAGGAAGCTTACCGTATACTATGCCCGAAAGTGAAAAGCATCCTCAAAAGAAAACATTTTCCTTTGGTAAATTAGAAAGGGTAATTATCTCGCCAAGTTCTGTTGGTGATCTTCTTCTTAAGGGGAATTTGATCCAATTGGAGGAAGAAGTGACTGACTTCTTCCAAGCCACTCCCCATGGCGTTTTCATCAAAGAGTTGCAGGACAGTTTTTTACGTCTTTTGCTTCACGCTCTATGCACCTACAATGGCCTACACTCGCAAAGTAAGTCATTACTTTTTTAAAATACCCTACTATATTATTAAATGCGCGTAAAACAGGCTCGAGTGAGTTCGATCGTCGACAGACCTTAGTGCGTAACTTTTACCCATGTTTTGCCCCTCCAGAGTTATCGCTGGCTCAGTACATCGAGAAGCGTTTCGCTTTCAAGCGCCAATATCATAACGGAAATTAGTTAACAGAAAAGAAAATTTGTGAGGCTGTCAAGCTTTAAATTTTGTTTATCGTTTGTTTTAAAATTTTTATCGGTTACGGTTTCGGTATTCCGAATCAAAATCTTAATTTCAGATTTTATTTTTGTGTGGTCTTTTGGTTGCGTTAAATTTAATAGTAGTGTATTTACACTATGTACATTTAACAAACATTGTAGTGGTTTAATAAACTTCAAAACATGGTGTTTAGTATACTTCATTCGCTTTTCTGTGTGTTTATAAATAATTTGAATTCATAAATAGTTCTAATTGTAACTTTCTTTGGTGCGGTTTTAAATCTTTCCGTTTCTTACTAAAAACTAAAACGTCTAACTTGACTTCTAAACGGAATTAGATTCTTCTTCGGATTTGGGACTTTCGTCTTTTCGTTTCTTCTGGTCCGTAGAAGATTTGTCAATGGCCTTGCAGGTGTACTCGCCACATTTCATGTCGTTGGACCCGTATATCGCAGCTTTGTTGAAGGCCTTGAATTGGTCAGACATATTGTCAGGAATCATGGTTTCCATCACGCTGTTCATAATTATAAGAAGATTAAATAATGGAAACTAGACTTGGAATACTTTCAAGTTAATAAGTAACGTACTTTAAGACGTAGGGTTTGCCGGGCACATCATACGCATAAGTTCCGAGGTAGCACATGACTCTTTCCATACATTTCTCTTCTTCAAGGTTCTCGATGTTATGAAGAAGGAAATTATACATTTCTTGTTTGACGATATCCAATATTTGCCAGTTGTCGTTATTCTTCTGATCAGATACAGAGCGACCAAAACCGAAAAGACCGTTCGTAGTAGAGACGCCACTGAATAGTAAACCCAAAATGGGGAGTCCAATGAAAATAAAAGCGATAGGAACCAATATCAAGAGTAAAAGGACCTTCTTACGGCCGTGTAATTGCGGAAAAAGAGTTTGAGGGCGTTGATAGGCGGGGTAATAGGAGTAATATTGAGCTTCGGGATAAGGTTGGGAATCGTAAGAGGGAGCTCCGTATGAACTAGCAGGAGCACCATACGAACTAGCAGGAGCTCCGTAAGATTGTTGAGGGGCATTGTAGGAAGAACTGTGAGAATAACTAGGAGCTGGATAGGAACTGTAAGAAGTAGCAGCGGGAGGAGAACTGTATGATCCAGAAGAGTAAGACGCACTGACGGGAGAAGAGTATTCGGTTCCGGCAGAATAAGAAGTTGCTTTAGTGTCACTACTACTTGAATAAGAAGGTTTAGCTTCGTAAGCAGAACTAGCGCTAGAATAGGAAGCAGATTGAGGTTCGGACGGCTTGGTATCGTAGGAAGGTTTAGGTTCGTAAGGTTTACTATCGTAGGAAGGTTTGGGTTCATAACTTTGGCTGCTGGTCTGGATGGGTTTACTATCGTAGGAAGCATAGTAGTATTTAGGAGTAGTACTGGTAGGTGTGTAGTATAAAGTACTCGTGGTGGAAGGGTAGGAGTTCGCTTCGTGGTGATTGTGGTGATGGCCATGACCATCGCGAGCCAATATTGGTTGCTCTACGAAGTAGTTGGCTGGATAGGGGTTTTGAGCTACAGGCACGGCATCAGCGGTCACGAATTTGACCATGTTTTCGACTGGTTGGTATTGTCGTGGTTTTTTCTTGCTAACCTTTCCTACTTTCGCCGGTTTGGGCTTCGGCGTTGTGAAAGGTTTATCTTCGGTTTTGTTCTTGGGAAGCTCCAGTTCTTCCGTGAGAACTGCAACTATTACAGCTGCCCATATCAAGGTTCGGAATAGTATCTGCGAAGTTTTCAGGTTAGAGTTGAAGAAATTAAACTTTTTTGCACAATCATGGTTTGAACTTACCATTGCTATTTCTACTTAGATCCCAGCACTTCTCGGCAACTCAACAAATTATATAGCACTGGCTGCTGTAGTAAATGGGAAAACTGTGACGGAGGTTTGGGACTGTATGGTCCTTTTATACGTTTATGGACTTTCAATCACGGAAGGGTGGGATCTCTGTAACGTGGCACATGGAAGTTGCCACTTGGGACTAGCGATGCGTAGATCATGAAACATTTCTCCTTTTTTCATGTTCTAGGACTTCTCCGTATGTGACGATATATTCCCGTCAAACACATTTTGGGCATTTAAGAAGTTTAAAAACTATATCACCTTTCTGGATTTGATCACTGTGACTATAATTAACTCATTGCGATGGTTAATTTTACTTCCATTTGATCAAATGATGTTGTTCGATTTGTAAATAAACTGTGTTTACATTATCTGCTGCTACAATTATTTGTTAAAGAACGCAGTTTCATGGTTGCAACATTCATTTGTGTAATTGGGGAGTAATTGTTCTGTCCCGGAGCTGTTAAAACTATTTGGTTTTATTAATTCGATTCATCGGGTAGTTAAAATAGATACTAAGCAAGTGGCTCTAATTGCAAAAGGTGTCATATTGAACAATCCAGAGCTGTTAAGGAGTGTTTATGGAAGAGACTATTATATTAAACAAGTAGTGCAGAACTCTTCTTTTTGCATTCGGATGTGTATAATTGGGGTCAAAAGAAGTATTACGGAAACGTCCTCGGCTTAGTTTGACACTTATCATCTTCCTTGTTTCATTGCCCGAGTTTTAACATAACATGAGAATAAGGATGTCTCCCTGCATCTCTCGATCCTTTCTAACCTATTAAGGAGGAGTTATTTCCGGTAGAGTTCCAGAGACACTTTTCCCGTACGCGCAACGTTGCGAAAGCATGAAAAATGCATTGAAGAAGGGCGTCTAATCCTCGCTCGTAATCCAAACCAATGCACATCGACGACGCTTGAGCACCGTCGAAGGAGAAAAATCGAAAGCTTTCGTAGAGAGAAAGCGCCACCGAAATCTTCTTTTATTCATGTTTGATAAGTGTATGATATATGCTCCTACCTCATGATGCCCAAACATATATACAGGAACTATTTAAGTAACGTTAGCATGCAATATAGAAAAGGTTACTAGGTCGCATACGCACAAATTGGACCAAATCCAAAAATGCAAGATCACCTGAAAATACGTACCTGAAAATTACCAATAGTTTGAATTTATGTTCATTAGTTTGTAGTCAATTAGTTCTATATTACTTATGTCTTAGTTTATATTATGTATATTGCGTAGTTATAGAAACTGGTACAATTCTCAGGTGACAGCAGAGGAATTTCACCGTGTTAAAGTAATACTTTCGAATTTCTAAACTCCCGAAATGCAGAAATAGACATCGGTTTCATGATTTTCTGGTGGCTAAAACTGACCAAACCCTTTTGTGCTTTCTCGTATCCCTAATTACCAAACTTTTCTTGTCCAAAAAAGAGAAACTGGGTAGCATAAAAATGTATCGTTTTCATAAAGAAAAACAATCGAGAATTTCACGACACAATCGCAGGCATGGGCGTCGAATTTGCAGTCGGGAAAAATCGTGCGTAAACACTACCCAATGTGTGAATATTGGCAAGCAAAATTAGTCTTAATCGTTCAGTATAACGCATATCCATAGTCAAACTGGACAAATCTCTCCAAGTGCGGTGACCACACCCAGCGTTGAATAATGACGGGCTAGGCACGTGATCTCGAACGTAAAGCCAAATGTCACGCAGGAGCGTTAAAACCTAGTGAAATAGAAATGTACTTACATGAAGAAGCTTAAATAGGAGAAAATTTTCATACTTCATGTGGAGCCAGAACTGGAAGTACTTCCGGCACGTAGGACAAAGGCGGAGGTAAGATTTGCCCCTTTGCCATGATTTGCAACAAGCGCATCGAAACTTCCAATTGTTTGGGGCAATTCCCAGCACTGGTTTCTTGACAATTTCCCCAAAACGAAATCAATACCGCTAATAATGCTCTCAACAACACCGAGCAGTAACACAGGGAAGGTCGATTTCGCGCCAAAAACTGGAGCAAATCCCACAATAGGCAATTTTGCTCAAAACTTCGCCATATTTGCAAATCTCGCTCCATTGTGACCTACAACGCAACAAAGCCCCATCAATTCACTGAATTTGATTGAAGTTTTCTTAATAAAAAAAAAAAACTCTAAAAGATAACTTCTCGCTAAATTATACGTTAAGTTATACCTATCACTAAGTTATATCGGAAATCCACTCAACTACAATACGCTAATATGCTGCTAAAATAAGCCAAGCTCCTTGCATCCTGTTCTCCTTGTCTTTTACATTTAAAACGATTTGTCTGGAATTGTTACTAATTTGTCTGTAATTATAATTGTTTGTGTTTTCCGCGTTGTTTTCGAGGTTAGTATTTTGCTTAATTTTGTTTCGGGTATCTTTTTTGTTTTCCATATGGCTTGCATTTATTTTTGTTTTGTACTAGCCTGTTTAAGAACTATGAAGTGTTATGATTCCAATAATTAAATAAACCATTTTTTTTTTAACCAAAGGGCTTACTTTGGTAAATTCCTCATCCGGCCAAGGCAGTCCATTAAACATGACATCCGGCGAAACCAGTTCCACCAATAACAATGCAATTTGACTTGCATTATCGGCGAAAACCTGATCATTATTCACACTCGGTTCGGATGACGTCACACTCCTCGTATCTTCGCAGCCAGTCGCTAACATCTCCACAAATAATTTGGAATTGAGGCTCCTCCTTCTTTCAACTTCTCCGGAGTCTTCTCCTTTGTGATTACCAGAGGGAGATGAAGACGCGAGGCATGACTTCCGGTGCTGACGTAAGCCTTTACCGATGATTCCGGCGTGAAAAACTGAATTATGTTTCTGGGGCAACGTGGAAGTTAATTCATATTTGCTGTTGTGTAAAATCAAGCTCATGCTACGAGCATGGGTCTCATGTTCCACTGTAGAAGATTTGGGTTTCCCACCAAAAAGTTTACTCCACTTGGAGTTGAGCGCCGTTTCTAACAGCATGCGCAGAACGATGGCCCGCCCACTTTCGTCTGCGCATAAGACTTTTAAGACATTCTGAGCAAGTAGCCACATATCAGTCTTCATTTTCGGGTCTACAATCGCCATTGTGAGGAAAAAAAGCGAAACTGCGCTTTGGCAAATCTGAAACAAGTGCAACGGCGAAATATCGCCTTCTTGCAGTACCAACTGTAGACTGGCAGCAACATCTTGGGCCATTTCGGGAGTATTTAATAAGTTGGCAAACGCAGTCAAGTTTTCGCGGATCGCTCGCTTCAAACTGGCCCGTTTTGACACTCTAGGGTAACTAGAAGTACTCCAACTAAGAGCTTTGGCTTGTTTCTGCTCACAAGTGAGGATATAGCGAACGTTCCGAGCCAAATAGGCAGAGATGTTGGGTAGGAGTAAGGCTTGGCACGGCTGAAGGAGCTTGCGGAGGGATACCGTGACAGCCTCCGGCTGAAATCGTTGAATCATGTGTACGAATTCGAGGAAGGCGTGGACGTGGCTCACACTAGGTTGGGATAAGATCTGGGCTAAAGTTTGCGTAGCTACACCTGGTCCTTCATGCATAGTAATGAGATTAATGAGACGTAAGACAGCTTGTTGCTCCCAGCTGGAATTGTAGGGCTTTTCGGTCAAAAAACTGACCAGTTGGGGAATCGAATCGGTCAAAGCTCTTAGAACGGGAATATCCACGTCAGTATGTCGTCCTGATGAGTTTTCCATGTGAGCAATTTCGAATAAAAACGTTTCTAGAAAAAAAAAAGAAATAGCGAATAAAGACGATAATTAGATCTTTACTTTTTTTTACCAAAGTAAGTTGCGCTGAGCTGTTTGACTTGGGGAGATACTGGTACTTCTGCTCCATTGCATGCGTATTTTAGTGCTATTAGTGTAGCCTTGGCTCCTCTCGTTTCACTACGGAGGCTAACATGGAGTAGCATATGCATCAAATTCACGTTTTCGTTGGAGTACCGTGAAAGCCAGATGGGGAATCGTTCCATGCATGTAGTCAAAATCTCAGGAGTGACTAAAGTGCGATACATATATGATAAATACATCAAGTGAGAAATAAAATCGCGAATAAAGACAGAATGAGGAAGAAATCAAACTTACTTAATTCAGACACGTTTCGTGTCATGGTAACGAGCAGAATGGGCGAAGAACAGCACAGATGGAGTAAAAAAGGAACGGTTGCTATTTGTTCTTCGCTCGCTTTATTCGTCGACATGCTCCACTATAAAATTTACCATTACAATTATATTTACATTGAAAAACAATGTAGAGATAGATCTCTTGTCGATTTACCGTAAAGAGTTCTTGAGCTGAACGAGTGACGTGCTGGCCATAGCTTCCAGCCAAATGGGACAAAATGCCCACAACGGAGACTAATTTGGGACTTTTGGCTTGGAAGCGGGAGCTTGCAGCTTCTTCAGGTTTACTGCTGGAGAAATCCAACAAACCGTGCCACATTACTTGGTGAATTACAGTCTGCGGAAAGCAGCCGCCGATGTGCGCCACAACCCAATCAAAATAAGGACTTGATTCCACTGATGTTTCTACATTTCAGAAAGTTATATATCTTAAAGAATATCTTAAAAATATCTCATTTTATGCATAATCAGGTCATATTTACCTAACAGCGCGTTAATGCAGGTCTCTATATCTTGTTCGTTGAGAAAAGTAATACACTGAATTGTCAAATCCACTAATGCTTTTGTAGGGGGACAAGACATCCAAGCATGAAGGATTTCGTGAAGTTCTCCGGCAACAGGTACGCCTATTTTGTCCGAAAAGCGAACCGAAACTCGACCTGCATTTGAATTAAAAAATGAAAAGCTAATTTAGGAGTGGAAGACTTTTACAAACCTAATAATCTTAGGGACCAAACGGCAAAAATTGGAGACCAGGCTTGAGGTTGAGCCGTTAATAACGACAAAAGAGCCTCATATACTTCTTCGACTACCTCACCATCTTGTCGAATAATGCTGGCAGAAGTGCCAACAGAAGCTCGGTCTACAAGTCCCTGTAAAACAAATACGGTAATTTAATATTACATCTATTTAAAACGAAAAAATAATTGAGAAAAAGCGAACTTCATTTTGTTGGCAGTATTTATTCACGGAGGAGTAAATTATTTCTTTAAAGAATTCCAAAGCAGCATCCCGGGCTGCAGGAAGGTTTTTTAAAATCAACAATGCTTTTTGTATGGCATTGCTCGTTTCCTCGTCGGAGCTTAATTTAGGGTCAAACCCCTTCGCTGCTATAGCCAAGAATTCGCGAACCTCTTTATTAAGTTCTAGCGGCATCTTAAACTAACTATTCATTCAATTGTTTTAATTACACTATTTTGGCCTTGCCGGCTGCGCAAAGCCAAAACAAACCATGTGCATGTGTCACCCACGAAGTTTAGATTTCACTATTAGATGGCGCAGAGAACAGTTCGATTTTCGAAATATTCTTTTGGGATTTAAGCGATTTGCTGATTTAAAGGATTCAATTTTCTTTTTTCTACACGCTACTATACTCGTATCTCTATCATACTTTAATAATTTTTCAGATTCCTTGATGTCAATTTCCGTCAACAGAATAAAGTTGTTTAGGGAATTTTGTTACCGATAAGAGCTCTTTGACCGTCGCGTCGTAGGTCCAAAGATTAAGCCTTTTATCAGTACACTGCTGAGCTTTCTTCCGGCCAATCACCTCATGCTTGAGAGAAAGAGAGTCCCCAGAAAAGAGTCCAGAGTAGGCGCTCTATATGCAGTTGCTTCAGAATTTCCTCCGTTTTCGGGCATCTTGTCAAAAACATCCATCTAGTATATCTGCAACCTGATACGAGGTCAGAAAGGGTTCGCTTGGGATTTACGCTTTCCTCATATTCGACTGTGCTGTGTGACAGGACGCTCACAAAGTAACCGATACGAGGGGCTTGTGCACTTAAATTTTAAAAGTGAAAATGCTATTCTGAATATTTGACTCTGAAACGCAAAACTTCTAACGGAAATGCGTATCAAATTGTATTTGAGCTTGACCGTTTTTGTGATCACTGCTTTTACGTATATGCAAGGTAGGCAATTAGCGTACCGGAAATGTTTCAGTGATTGACCTATATTTTTCTAGCCTCCCCTTCGGATAATCTTCAATGTGGGAGAGCAGGTTGCAAAGGTAAATTTTGCACACATTTTATCTGGTGGTTACATGACTGTTTACGGATCTTTCAAATAAGATAACAGTGAAGGGTAGACAAAATCTCTGCAAATCATAATTAAATAGTTGTATACGTCTTAATACGTAAAGTTTCGTAATCCTTTAAGTAATTTATCCATAAAACTGTCTTACTATATTTTTTCTTTTAAATAAATTCCCAATTTCATAGTTAGCGCTAAGAATCGAAAATGTGTAATCTTGTGCTAGCTAACAACGGTACCAATATTGATATCAAAACGTCTAGCAAATAAAAACACGCAACACGTGCTCAGGTTTTGAACCCTTGAGAGTAATTCTTTAACGTGAGTATGTCTCAGGTGGCCTCAAAAAGTTCAATTTCGAAGAAAAACATAGTTACAAGTACAACTATGAGTTTGAAACAAAAACAGCGGTGCATGGAACCTCAACACGAGACTCGAGGTTCGTTTTGTCCGCGGAAGTGACCGCTAGTTTTCATTCGCTGTGTGACTTAACTTTGGAGGTAAATCTAAACCATTATCTGTAACTGTATTGTATCATTCCTGTGGCAACAATTACATTTCAATATTTTCAGATAACAAATGCCAGTTTTGCAAGCGTCGTATCAGAATCCAAAGAAGTCTTATCTGATTCTAAGAAATACCATGAAGATTGGGAATCTTTCTTAACAAAATATCCCATAAGGTATATAGACAATTTTATTTTAATTTGAAATTAAATTCTCTTGTGTCTTAAAAAAAGCATGGGAACAAACTTAAGCGCTAAACTTCCTTTCATAGGGTTTCGTTCTACGATGGGCGAATTCATGAAATCTGTCCAGCGTCTGGAGAATCTGAGTGGAGCCTTAACATCAAACGAGGCATTATTTCCATGTTTCAAAATACCATGCACCGCTTCGACCTTAGTCATTTCGCTATCGAGGTAATTTATTTGTTTTCTGCTTTAAGTTTAATTAAAAGGGTCGAATAACTATTTCAGTTTAAAATTAGGCCGAATAATACGAATTAAACCCATTTAAATATTTAATATTACAGACTGATGTCAGCGGAACTTGTCAAGTGCATTATGACTTCCAGTTTGCTGGCAATCAAGGCAGCTCAGTTGTCATTTCCAAAACCAAGAACTTGAATTCTTGCTCGGATCGCTATGATCGCCGAACAGCTTTACATGGGGTTCCGTATAACTTCCCAGGAGTAAATTTTAATTAAATTAATTACTCCGTTTTATACTAAAAGAACATCCCATTTCTTTCCTTAAAATGTAGGGTTACAACTTCCCTCCCATAGTCAACAGCTCCAGCTACTGCACCCAAAAAATCGATCAAAAACGCCTTGTTGCATCTGAGTGTCATGAAACACACATACTAACACCCTTTAGCTATGAAAATCATGGCGTGAGAACGACGACTGTTCAGCGGCTAACCTTTCTAGAAGCGGAAGAAATTGAAATCCCAAAAAGTAAAATAACATCTTAACTTCTGCTCTCGTTACACCTCTTCCACCCCAGTTCCTATCGAAAATCGGCGATCCTTGCTTTTCGACCATAAGTCCATTATTAAAACCACAACGGTGGCCAACACATTGCGCGCTTTGGAGGCGTTGTCTGATTCTACTCGAGAAACTGTCAGTTTGGAAGCCTCGCATCACTTTATGGGGCTCGTTGAGCGAATCCAGGGCTTAACTTATCCCGAAATCACTCAATCGTTTGGAAAAATTGACGGATTGACTGACGCAACGAAAGCCATGTACGTTATCTTCCTTATACATGAATCTGCTTTAGACGGCTAAAACATTCGTAGGCTATTTAAAAACTAAATAAAATTTCTAAATACAGGCGTTGGTTCTGGCAAGGATTGATTGCTAGTGGTACCAGTGCCTCCATTGCCGCTTTAAGGGACGAAGTAGCGAGCGGAAGTTTGCCTCTCGACATGGTCCAAGCTTGGCAGAAATCGCTAGCATTTTTGTCTTCCCCGACTCGAGATCATTTACTGGCTGCTTTACCCTTACTAGACTTACCAGACTCAGTTCGTCCTTCGCAAGCCGTTTTGTCCTTGTCTAATTTGGTCCATTCTTTCTGCCAACGCGAGTCGTGCGATGAAGTTCAGGAAGTCGGGATTTTGGTAAACAAAATTGGTTCAGTGTTAAAGACCAACTGTCAGGTTCCTAACGAAACCCACGGAGAAGTAAATTCAATTAATTTACCTAATCAGACGTAAATAAAAGTTAATTAATTTTAGGTTCTGCTGGCTTTGAAAAGCTTGGGCAATATTGGATACCAATTGGAGGAAGTTATATCCAAATTGGAGGCGTGTTTTGCAAACCAGGCGGTGGCGATGGATCTTCGTGTTGCGGCTCTCCAAAGTTTAAGGTTTTAATGGCAATTTTGTATTTATTTATTTATTTATTTATTTTTTTGCTGTAGGAACGCTCCTTGTTCAGTAAGGCGTCACAAATGGTTGCAAATGTTCTCCAACGTAGCTTTCGACTCGGAGTTGAGGATCCAGGCCTATTTGGGTATCATTCAGTGCGCAGATTACACCCTGATACGCCACATCTTGAAAATGCTACCAAATGAGCCTGTCAGACAAGGTAAACCGTCGTTTCATAATTTTTTATTAAAGCTGACAGCTATCTCCGGGTTTCAGTGGCTTCCTTCGTGTACAGTCACCTCCAAAGCGCTCAGAAGTCGTCTTTACCAGGCAGAGCCAAACTTCAAGCCTTAATTGCGGACATAAAATTGGAAAACAAAGTTGACAACCTCGATTTTAGCATGTTTTCGGGGCATTACGAGTCGTCTTTCCTTATAGATCGCCTTAATACAGGTATTCACAACTTATCTCTTCTTTTTGGCGCACATGATCATTTTAAAAAATCATAGGTTTAGGCTTGGAGGGCCAGTTGGTCTTCTCGCAAACGTCATTCGTGCCTCGTTCGGGACTTTTGGATTTGTCCGTAGATGTTTTTGGCCGATCCTTGAATCTTTTTGAGGTACTTCTGCGCACATGATAAAATTGTTAGTACTCTGGCATATTTTTTTTTTCTTAAAGTTGAGTGGGCGTGTTGAAGGATTAGAAACTGCCTTGGAAAAACTGTTCGGACCAGAAGGCGAGTACAAAGAGGCTACTGTAGAAAAAATGGTGAAATTATTGAGGCCGAAACGGCGTGCTAGGAAAGATGACGTAGATTCCAGCAAAGTGAACGCTTTGGACAAGATTTTCAAGGAAAATACGGCTTCCCCATCTCCAAAAGTATTCTCGAGTATTTTCTAAGAATGAGAAGGGAAGCGTTTAACATTCTGGCATGTATTTCATAGGTGGGCGTGTCTTTGAAAGTTCTGGGCAACGAACTGCTTTACAAAGATTGGATAGGAGATGATGAAGTGGGTCAAATGGTCAAGAATTTGAGCAGTCTTCACTTTTTCAAAGATTTTTTCAAGGATAAAGTATGTAATATTGAAGAATAAAATAATTTGTGTTCATCTTTAATTTTTTTAGGTTTCGCAGTTGAGTGGCGCTAAACAGTTTTTGGACTCCACTTATACACTTCCTCTGGGTGTTGGTGTACCTTTGCGTTTAACCGCCAAAGGCAATGCGTTGCTGGATTGGAGTGGTTCAGTCGATAGCAAGGGTTTAAGCAGCCTTTTTTCTACTGGTGAAGGCGTTTGCAACTGGAAATTTCAGCCCAGGTATACTCTCTTTACCGTCTTCTGTACATAATCATTATTTATAATTAAAATGTTATATTATAATTCATAATAGTAAGTTTTAATGCGAAAATTTTGTAATTGTAAGTGCGGCTGTCCAAGTAGAAGGATCTATGACCATCGAAACCCCTATGGCCCAAAACGGAGTTGCTTTAAACCTCACTTTACACTCGAGCATAGCAACCGAGGGCAGTGTAATGTTAAATGGCTTTCGCTTGGTTGATTTGCAGTTTCATTTGCCACTTGCGAAATTGGAAATCGTCAATATTAAGTAAAAAGTCTCAATTTCCAGCTTCCTTATTTTAAAAATTACGTTTCGTAGGTCAGACCTGGTTTTGAAGCATAACCAAGACGAGATACCAATAAAGGGCATTCAGGAGAACCAAATTAGTCACACGGGCTGCATTAAAGGAGCGCTTCAGACAGTTTTGGGCCTCCAGTTGTGCAGCGAATGGGCGTTTCCTAACGCATCTCATCTGAGCCACGTCCCTTGGTTTCCCTTAACCGGTCCTACGCGATTCCATCTTAGTGTGGAGAAATCCAACAACTTAGTCACTGGTTACCGTTTCTTACAGAAGCTGGAAAACACAGAAGTAAAAGTTGATCAATTTCGTCTGTTTCAATGATTTATAAAAAAAATTTTCTTTAGAAATTAAAATCCTGGGCGTTATTAGTAGAAAGTCAAGGGCAGGAAACGAAAAGTGTTGGAGTGAAATCTGAGCTGAACTTAGAAACCGGCCAAGGTGTAATAGCGTTAGCTCTTCCGCGCACAACTTATAAAATCGAAGGTATAAGTCTATTTCTTTTAAGATTCTATTCATAAATTGGGTTTCCGGCATGGTTTAGGTTCTTATAAGTATAAAGACACTTTACAAGAGTTGGAGGCCGGAGTGTTTGTAGGAAAAAAGAAGATTATCGGTGCTAGTTTGAATTTAAAAAAACAAATTAAGGGGAAAACAGCGATTTTCCAACCGAGTGCGGTAATAGTTTATATGGACAAACGAATTGGCAACTTAACAGGTAAGAGATAAGCCTGGAGGGAAATTTGGAAATTTTATAAAAAGAAAAATTAATTGCAGGAGAAGTGAAGTTAGTGGATAAAAAGGGAACCGTGCGATATGACACAGATTTGCAGCTTGCTTTTACTGATAAGCTCTTCGTGGGTACAAAAGGATATTATATGGTGGACGACAAGTCTTTGACGACAGATTTTCTCGTGGATTATCGTTTGGGGGTCGGAAAACGAGAGAAAGTGAAATGGGAGATGAAATTAAGTAACCAAACGTTCGATTCCGTTCAAAATTACGAAGTTCACGTCGAAGTGGAACTTTCGGCATATCCGCAATATAACGTTATCAGCACATGGAAGTACTTGGTAATACTCGGATCGACTTTTGCTAAAATTGTGTCTAATTTTGGGTGAATTTAAGCAAGGAAATGGCCGTTTTGAGAATGAAATCAAGTTAAATTCCGGCCTTACGGTGAAAGATCCTCGTTACCAGCTGTTCTTACTTCAGAATGTATCACACGCGTCGGGAATGCAAGATGAACAGTTTTCGGTACATCTGGAAGCGAGTTTGCCTTCAAGGAATTTTGATACCAAATTGCAGTTCGGTTATTTTACAAATGATAAGGCTGTGAACGGGAAACTGGATTTGCGTTATGCTACAGGTGTGTTAGAAAAAGAGCTTACTTTTATTTCAAAGACCAAAGTGTAAGGGAAATAGACACAATTACGAACTCGATAAAAGGACTCCCGTGTACCTGACACAAGGACGCCGAGCCCCGACAGAAGGACGCCAAGTCCATAATCTTTTAAGGGACCAATATAATTTCGAGTTTAAGAGGTCTCTGCTCATTGGTTAAGCGCCAACGAGATCAGAAGGTGCTTAATTCGCATTAAAAAAGAAATCACAAAGACACCGGATCCCGACAGAAGGACGCGTAACCTAACCTAACCTTCTGACGTATTTTCTAGTACGGCTTCCTAAGCTCGGCTTCCTAAGCACTTCCTAAGCTCGTTGGTGCTTAGCCAATGGGCAGACTTTTAAAATTCGAAATTCTATTGGTCCCTTGAAAGATTATGACCTGCGTCCTTCTCTCATGACCTGGCATCCTTCTGTCAGAACCCGGCGTCCTTGTGTCTGGTCCCGGCGCCCTTGTGTCGGGTCCTGGCGTTCTTGTGTCGGGTACAGGGAGTCCATTTTTCGAGTCGCCCTTGTGTCGCGTCACCAAGTTTATGCTACTACTAATTTGGAACTTTTTTAATTTCATTGTCAAGGCCGGGATATTAAGACTTTTGTGAGCTTTTTACGTACTGGACAGAAATGGAATAATATGAACGGGACTTTAGAGATTTCTGCGTCAGAAAGCTCGATCCTTAACTTAAAGGGGTCCTTGAACTCACCTCGTCCATTACAATACCAAGTAAAAACTTTCTGTGATTCAGGAGTTTTTCCTACATAGCTTGCTCTTGTAGATTAGAAGTCATGGTGTGTGGTTGGGTTCAACTGATTTCACAGCCGTAGCTAAGTTTGCGAATGAAGGAATTTTGGCTCAAACGATGGACTACGCTTTAGAATTTCAAATCAGCAGTTCCAGTTTCCAGCGCGTTCATACTTCGGTGAAATGCATTCTAACTCCTAGTCGCTTGCTGTTAAATTCAGAAGTACATTTTCGTAATTCGACTATCAACATCTTAATAAATTTTTTGTTCTAATTGTTTCGTCTGTAAGGCTAAGTTGGGGAAAAGCAGTTTTTCGACCAATTTCGATTACGAAAATCATGATAGTCTCGAGCATAATTTCACCGTCTCTCTTGGGTTTTATAACAGAATACATTTCCTTACTAGCCACGTTAACTGGAAAGGAGATCCCTCTGGACAGATTCATTTGCACATCGACAAGTAAAAAAAAAATAAATCTGGAAAAATTTTAAATTGCGAGCTGGGGAATTACCCAGGTTGTAAAATACAATTTTAATTTTTTTTAAGGTTACGGGACATTCATGGCGAATTTGGGTCCAAGTGGCAATCAGCCAATCGAAGAGATTGGTTCACGGAATTCAAATGGGACGCAAATCGTGATCCCTTGCAGCGCATAACGTTGAAAGGAACGTATGAACTGTATGGAAAAGACCAAAATGGGACGGCGGTGTTGACTTACCCTGGTCACGTGGTCAAATCCCACTGGGCGTTGCAAAGATCTGGTAAATTGTAGTAGTGTTTGTAGTATTGTTGTCTTGTTTCTAATTGATTTTAGTAAATTTGACTCGAATTTCTTAGGTGTGAATCAAACCATTTTAAGTGTGGTAGACTGGGGGGAGGGGCCAGTTACGTTCTTTGGAATGGCGGGAGATGTGGAAAATGGAATGGTGAGCTCTGTGAGCTTTGATACGCCTTTCCCTGGTTTTGAAAAGAACACAGCGCTTTTCACGTAAAACTTCTTACATTAACCGGTAGTTAGCCCCACACTTAGATTATCGTGGGATTAATTAGGAAGCAGAGTTCAGGAGAACAGGGCAAAATTATGTTGACTAGCCACTGGGGCAAAAATGGAAATTTGACTCTTATGGTGGGAGGAGGCTTAACAACTCGGCATCCCTTTTGGACATTGGACGGCAACATGATTATGACGTCGTCGTTTGAAGCGCTTTCCAAAGCTGAAATGACTTGGAAGACTGACTTGAGAGACGGTGGCTTCAGTAACCTTTTCATATTCCAAGTAATGTTGTTTTCCTGTCTTTCTTGAGTAGTTTCTGACTTATAATTTTGTGGCGCGTGGGATTTTCAGAAAGATCTGAAGCCGTTGTTTCAAGTCATGACAAGCTTCGAGTGGGAACTGGAGAATGGACTAGGCTTCAATTCCACCCTTAGCTTCGAGTCCGTTTCGTCCCATTTGTCCGTAGTCAGTCTAGAATTGCGGCATTTCACAAAAACGGCAGACTGGGCTACCGAAACTATACTCATCACCCACTTAAATGAACAGAAATACGCCTTGAATCTTAAAGGTAGCTTTGAATTTAATTATAATTTCATTAGTACGCAATAGCCGAGTTCGTTTTGACATAATTTTAAGTCAGCTTAAAAGTCTACTCAGATTAGCGTTCGAGATGGGTAAACTTCGGGCATATAAGCGTTTTATTTAGCTAGTCGACTTAGACTTTCAAAGTCGATTTTTAGTTTTGGTCTGAAGTCTATAGCGAGCAAGTCTATAGCGAGTACTCAAGTATTATTATTTCAATTGGCAATCAACGCTTTTTCACCGAGGTTTTGATGTGTGGGACAAGAAGCACGAGCGTAAGTTGCAAACAACCAACCGGAGACAGTTATCCTGTCAACATCTTCCTTCTTCAGCCACATCTTCAATTACCCAGATAATACTAAAAACTGATTCAAGAATGGAAGAAATGAATTGCCCGACAGAATAAAACAATAATTTGCTATTGAAATCCATACTCGAAAAACGAACAATTCGTATATCTTTTATTTTCGACAAGCACCGCCCCATGGGTGGAGCAATTGTTAACTTATCCTTACAATCGTTCGTTTTGGACTCCCAAGTCTCGTTTTGGACTCCCAAGTTTGGAGTCCCAAGTTTTTGGACTTCCCAAGTCGACTTCCGTAAACCTTCGGAGTTTAAACAAAAAAGAACGTTTATAAGGGTAAAAAATGAAAGTTTGGCTAGTCTAAATTTAAGTCGAACGTACAAAAAGAACGCAGCTTATGTTTATAGTTCATGTTAACTTTTCAATCTAAAAATTTTATTTTTAGGTTTTCATTCTTAAGTTTTTTTCCGTTGTCTTTTTTTCTGATAAGTTTGTTATTCATGGCTCAGTTATTCGTTGTTAAAACTTCTGATTTTCGGCGAGTTTTTCGTCTTTCCATTTCCCCCCCCCCCATTGTTGGTGTACTAGTAACTGACATTATTTGCGCAATCCTAGGTCACGCGCCCTCTGAAGTTTTGCCAAGATGTGAAATCATTGCTACGGTAACCACTCCGCATGTGGGTTACGAAGTTGTGGGCGTTATCTTGGACATTTTGCCGGTTGAAGTCCGTCCAGCGGTCCAGCTGCAGTTCGCCTGGCCAGGCAAAGAAATGGCTCTGGTTGGTAAATTAGTCCTGATCCCAGACGCGTACGAAGGCACTTTTAACTTGACAACCCCATTTGAAGCCTTCAAGAGGGGCTATTTGACTCTAGGCCATCATTGGAACGGACATGAATTAAAAGTATCGTTCAAGATTTTGTCCAAGAGTTATAGACTGATTACGTATTTTTAGGAAAAAGTAGGAGTAGCTTGGAATGAGGATAACAGCTTACATTTGACGTGGCACTCTGCATTTGCCCATTGGCAAAATTGCAGCTTTGGAGGACTAATTACGACGAGTTATCCCGACCATGAAGCCTACGGTGGGGAAATCAAATTCGAATTAGACCAATCCTTGCCAGTACTGAATGTACTGTCTCAAGCTCGTTGGTCAGACAACCAAGTAAGCAAAATGATACCAAACACTGGATTTTTGTATAAAACTATATAAAAATATCAGATATTTATTTCTGGTAAAGAGTGAAGACAGAAATAAGTGCCCTATTAGGAAAGTGGATACTATTTTTTTCTGTTTGCTTAGTTTGGGCTCGGGGTAATGGTAGAAAAAGAAGATTCCACATCCAGAGCATCTTTAAACGTGGAGTATCCTCAAAGTCCGGCTATGGTCCTCGCAGCTACTTTGAAACAGGAGTCTGAGACTGTTTTCGAAGCAAGCGGAAGGCGGGGTGGTCAAGAAGTTCGTCTTGTGGGCACATCGTCCATGCAAGTAATATATTCTTAGAATTTTTTTTTAACTGAATGGTGCGATTAACGAAGGCATTTTAATTCGCTTTCCAGGGCGAAGAAAGGGTGTACATGCTGAGTGCCTTTACGCCGATGGAATCCTTTAAGCAAATCTACGTTAAAGCTCAATCCGTTTTGAAACTAGGAGAAACCCCTTTCCTTTCTGTCACTGCCGGTGCCAAATGGATGAATTCTTCCCTTGAAGAAGGAGGCGTAAGCAAATCTTTCTCTTAAATCATTGAAATCTGATCTTAGAGACTACTTTATTTTATTTGTTTATGATTTGTGGGGTATTTGTTTTAGGCTGGTTTGCATATCCTGTATAGAAATACAGTGGAAGAAGACGTTGAGACCTTTTCAACAAAGTCGATCCTGGAAGCCGAGTTTGAAGTCAAAACGCCCTTCGCTTGGTTGAAGGATGGGGGCGTGGTCATCTCCAACCACATGGTGGACTCGCAAATCATCCAGTCGGGGACGGCTTACGTTAAAGATTACTACCTAAACTATGCAGGCGATGTTGATGTAAACTTTCTTGATTATTTACTTTATTATAAAATTTTGATTGTTTACATTTTTGATTATTTTTTATTAAATTATGATTATTTAAATTTTGATTCTTGATTATTTATTTTACTATATTTGCTCAAGTATGTTCTTACGTTATTTTCCTATTTCTTCTTATCTAGTTAGCTGGCCAAGCAGTCATGAGCTTGAACTGGGACAAGAAAAACCCCAAACAGCAACTGCGTTTGAATTCCACATGGGACTTCGGGGAAGATGATACGATCTTGGTGCAAGGCAGCCTCGAAACTCCTTTCCGGGGCTACAAAAAATTACCGTGGACAGTCAGTTACGCAAGCCAGGAGGGCAAAAGCGAAGACGATGCATATCAAGGTGACCAGGAAGAAATTCCAGATAGTGGAGACTACGGCGAGGCTGTGCTAACAGAAGAAAGCCAGAATTGGAGCAAAACCGTCACCGTTGAAGTAAAATTTCCCCAGACCGCTGTGGGCAAACTTAACATTGAGTTAAAACCAAGCGAATTGGTCCTCATAGCGTCGAGTCCCTTTGCACTTCTCAAGAGTGGAGATTTGAGAATCGTGTACAGTACGAATGAAGAAGAGTACACGGCTTCTGCAAGCGGAATGGTCAATGGGGAAAATTTAGAAGTTTCAGCTAGTGTCCTCCCTGATGCGTTAACTTGGATTCCCAAAAAAGTGCGAAGTTATCAAAAATCAATTTTCTTTCGATATTTTTCATATTTCTTCCGAAGTATGTCTTTCTAATAGCTAATATTGGTAGGTCCAAGCGAACTTGTTGACACCGATGAACGATATTACGAACGCTTCTTTGTATTGGCAGCGAACTGTCGAAGATTTGAACGAAAATAACGTTCAAAGCTTTAGCGGTTCACTCGCTTGGAACGAAAAACAGATTGAAGTTAATGGTCAAGCTAATACGAACTCCACAAGCTATTTCTATGAACTATCTGTAAGTTTTGGGAAATTCTTAGAAGTGAAATTTTTTAGAAAACTTACCTTTTTCTGCAACAGCTAACCACGCCATTTAAGAATTATGATAACTGGGCAACGAGTATTCAGCTTTCGATGGAAGAAGAGTACTACACCCATTTAAGTCTCAAGACGCCATTTTCAGAATTGCCGTCTTTGAGTGGACGAGGTCGTTTAAAGTAAGTTTTTGTTTGTCTGTTATTTTATTCGGTAAGAAGACAGCAATTGGTTTGCTGATGGATTGATGACTTTGTCAGATGGATGGATTACGAGACGAAAATGGTCTTATCGGTGGATACTTTGAACTTCGTTATGCATGGCGAATTGGGAGGCGAATGGGGTCCGGAAGTAGCCAGCGCCATTTGCAAATTGGTTTTCGAATCCGAACTGAATGACATTAAGCATAATATCGAGCTAAATTTGGCCTATAAAGGCCAGGAAGATAATGACGATAAAACCTTGGACGTATTGGGCCTCTGGAATGATGACTTCAAGTAAAAGCTACTAATCCTCCGTTCATTTTGCTTAAATCTCGATTTTGTTTGGCGTCACCTATATTTTTTGTTTTGTTTTATTTTGTTTCCAGTGTAAAACTCAATTCAGAATGGGCTATTCGACAGTGGGATAATAAAATGTTCTTTGTGGGAGGACAAGCTAAGTTAGCAGCCAGAGTTGATCCTTATCTGGACGACGAGTGGACATTGAAAGGATTAATGGACGCGAAGGATCTCTCAGCATTTTATAAGCACGATTTGCATTATTCTATCAAATCCGAAGGTGTGAAATTCCATACCTATGGCACTGTAAGTTTCCTTTTAGCATTTCGAGTCCGCTAAAGTAGAAAATCCTGATATCAATTAGTACGATTGGACCGACGCCGTTTTCAACGGGAAAGTCGGCACAATTTGGGCTCAGAATCCCGTACCGGTTGATTTGCAGATCAACGGAGAATTACGTGATCGCATTTTACACGGTAAAGCAGTACTTACGACACCATGGTCCGATTTACCCATTAGTGTAAACTTGGATTACGATGGAAGTAATCCCAAATATGTTTCCAAGTAAATTTAAATATATAATATATATAGTTTCAGGTTGACTTTAAACCTTTCTTTTTTGTCAATATAGAATGGAAATTGATTGGCTACAACATGTTTGTGTTATAAACGCTGACGTTCATTACCAAGGATGGCTCAAAATGCAAGGTTCCATCAAAGTAACGACCTCCCATGAAGCAATTGCGGATTTGGGGTTGAATTTTGATACGCAAGAAATTTCGTAAGTTTCCTTAATTTGTTTCTTTTCTTTTCTTTTGTGTAAAAAAAATGAATTTTTAAATGGCTTTCTCCTAAATATAGTGGTGGTATAAATGGCACTTACGGTGTGGAATGGAATGGAGGAAATAATGTGGGCCTGCAAATCTCGCATAAATCCACGCGCAGAAGTTTCATGCTCCCCATAAACAAAGATATTCAAGGTTTTATGAAGTTAACATCAAGTTGGTCCAAGTTGCCTCCCCTTGTCTTCCAGTATAACCATAAAGTAAACTTATTAGCGCCTTTAGACATAAAAGTATTAACTGTTTGCCTCGGTCTGTCTTAGTATTTGAGTCCAACGGAGCGTAAATCGAACGTAATTTTCATCTACGACGATAAAGAGATCGTAAACGCGCTCTACAACACTTTAGAGCAGTCGTCTGCGGGAAAAGACAAGTTTGCTCTCAATGTGGAAGTTAAGAACATCATCCATCCGGTAGGCATGGCTTACACGCGCACTTTTGACTACAGTGGAGGTGAAGATGGCCTCAATCTTCCCACCAAAGTAAAACATTAATGCGAAAATCTGATTTCAAATCTAACGTTTCCTTTAAGTTACATAAAAGTGGAAGCGTGTTTGCATTGGAATCCAGGAATCGAAAATTAACGGGAGAGTATATTGAAGTCAGCACTGTAACTGGACAAGATAACACTATCCAAAGTAAGGTTTTACTTTAGTTAGAAGCAAATTTGATTGGAAAACGAATTTCTGGTAGTTTCGAGCCCTTCGAGGACAGTTTCGCTGAAAACCAAGTATGATTTCCCTGACAACTGGTTTAAACACAGGACAGAATTCCGCTGGCGACCTGACGCGAGTGTCGCTTACCAAATCGACGTCGAAAACAAAACCACAGTAAGTTAATATACTTCAACGTAATAACTAACCATAAAACCCGTAACGAAAACATTCGCACAAATAGCTTAGTAAACTCAGTGTATTAAAATAGAGTTTATCATATTTTATTTTTTTGAATTCTTACTCTGTTTTAGGACTCCATAACCGAGTACTTGGTTACCACGAGTTTTTTCACACCTGTAAGGAATTTCGGACTCTTGGGAAGCTACAAAGACAATGACTCCTCGCCCGCTTTGCGCTCAGTCATCGCACATGGTGAAGCAGTATGGGATTTACGCCGGCCAGACAGCAGCGTCAAATCTTCGCTTCAGTATGACGAGTTACCCAAGTCAAAGCGTCAAATTGTGTTGGGATTCGGCCAAGGCAAACTACTTCAAGTAAAAATGAGTGTTTAAAGATCCAATATAAAATATTTGTGACGATTATTGTCGATAGGATGTGATTATCGAAGCGACTTACGTTCAAAAACCATATTCTATTGCTGATCCCAAGATGATAGTCAAATATACCTCCGATCCGAGTCGTCATTTGACTTTAGCAGGATCTTCTCACTTGCAAACTGAAGCTGATGGATCGTGGGTTCTTCAAAATTACGCCAATGTTTCCCATCCTGCCACTAAGTAAATGTTATCTATTAGTCTTTTAGAAATCTTGAATTCACAGTTGGCCTCCTTTGTAGTTGGAATGTGAGGCTTAACAGCATCCAAACGGTGGAAGCGGAGTCGGCCAGTTCCAAAGTAACGTTATTTTACTCCAGAGGCCAAGAAGAGGAGTTTGTTGTGGAACACTCTGCATATTTTGACTTGGATGATCCCAGTTTCCAAATTTTGGTAAGTTTTCTGGTATAACTTACGCAATAATTTCGTTTTACGTGGTTTTACCCTTTTCATTTTCTGATTATTATTTTCTTTATTTTTGAGTAGACGACAAGTCCGTGGTGTAATATGAGCCAATCTGGGCGAGCGGATTTATTAGGGCCCCAATATAAAATCGTTTTGGAAAACCAGGTTAACAACTTAGCGCCCCAGAAATCCGAACTGAGACTCGATACCGAGATGCCTTACTTAGTATTGGTAGTGCAATACGATCCGGGTAATTAGAAGTTACTCTCGTTGTTTGGTTTCAATTTGTAATTGTTCTCTTAGATTCAGTACGCGGAGTACATTTGCAAGCTATAGTGCCTGACAAACGGACTGTTTCCGTGGCTTTGTTTCACCAAGAGCAAGATTTCAAAGATTCTTGGCTTACTTTCTACTTGAAACTCAACCATTCCCGGCTTCTAACTTCACGTACGCAGTGGAGGACAACGTTGTACTCGGACGGGCGGGCGTACTGGTCGCAAGCATGGGAAAGCCGCAAAGAGCAGTCTGTGCTGCTGTTGGGGGATTTGGGAGACAGTCTCTTTGAGGAAAGTCGCGCAGTAGTCCACGCCTTCTTGCAAGACTTTTATTCCGTCCTAGAATCACCTTTAAAACATCTGAAGTAAACCTAGAAACTGCTAATAATTTCAAGTTTTAATTATTGGAATTTATTATTAGAGTTGATCTGAGCTCTTTAGTGGAAGACTACGGGAAGTTGCAGCAGAACGTCGTTGATGGGTACAACGATAATGCATTCTTAGCGAAAACCATCGTTGACTTGACTAAAGAATTCATGAAGGAAATTCCGTTTGGGTAAAATTCCTACAATAAGACCGTTGAGTTTTCAGGTTTATTTTTTTTTAATTTTCTTAGAACTTACGTGGATAAGCTAGTGATTTGGGCTAAAACGGCGGCAAATAAAATGGCGGGAATTTTTGTAAGCTCCAGCGATGCGTTTACTCGTTGGTTTGAAGAGTTTAGGGATCAAGTAAATTTTGTTTGTATTGGCGAAATATTTATGATTAAAAGAAGAGCAAATGAATTAATAACAAATACTTAATCAAAAATAATAAATGAATTGTTAAAAAATAGGTAAAAGAGGGATACGATGTGTTTTTACAATGGTTTAAAACTACGATGAATGCTTGGAAGAATCGACCGTCGTTTTTAACGAAATCGGAATGGAGGGAGACAGTGAGCCAAGTTTTGGATAAATATCGCCAAGTAAATAAAACTTTTTAACTATAATTACGTTACAAATTTTGTGATGTAGGCATGGGAAAAAACCACTCAGGTTTTCACAGAACTTGTACACGAGTATTGGACGAACTTTGCGCGATTTTGCGATGCGAACTTGCAACGATTTGTAGATATCGTACGCCCTACCTTATTACAACTCTATGACTTTGCTGAAACGACAGTATGGTACAGTGTTCAGGAACTGTTAGGTACTCAAAGCTACTTTTTCATGTTTTTCGAAACCTTGTATGAAAATTTATACATATGACTAGATTTCTTGTACAACCAAAACGAATCTATGGTGACTTCACCGTACTACCAGAAATTGATGCAGTTTAAAGAAGATTTGGACGTGTTTTACCATGATTTAGTCCAGAATGACTGGACCACGATTTGGAACAAGTATTACGCTAACTTCTTGGATTTCATGCAGATCAAATATCAAGAATCAGGTAAAATAGAGCAGGACTATCTTTAAATATGAAAAATAACTTAAACCTTTAGGAATATCTTCTGGAGGCGTGGGAAAGTTCTTGGAAAATTGTTTAATGAAGATTGTTAACCAGCCCGATGTCAAGCAAACCTTAGAAGGGTTAAAATCAGTTCATGCTCAGGTTTTCTAAGAATTAATTCTAAGAATGTTTCATATTCCAATTTTTTAAAAACAGATGTTATGGATAGTGGATTATTTCGACTTAACGAGTCGAGTAAGTAATGGAATTTCTTCCTTGCGGTCCCACGCTAAGGAAATTTGGGGTCGAACGGTTCTGCAAGCGTCTGACAAACAACTCGAGGCGAAAACCCAGTTTATTGTCAGTCCCAGGAAAGGAATAATCGATCTCAAACAAAAGTTACCCTTCCCTTGGCATGCGTTAGATGAAAGACCCATTTTGGAGGTATATTTCGTTAATAGTGATATACTGATTAGTATATCAGTAACAACTGTTATTCTTTAAATTAAATCATGATTTTATTTTGCGTAGGAAATTCCAGAAATTAAAACTCTTTTGGAAATTAGAAATCTGTTCCAAGACAGTAATGACACTTCGCTCTGGAAAGAAGTCAATTCCTTATGGGCGGATATCAATGCGTTATCAGAGATTGATCTGGATTTGAACTCGTTAGATGTTCTTCGCGAGCTTCTTCCTCCGTTTGGTGGTAATTATTTTTATTATTGTTTTTATTTTATTTATTTTTTAAAGAAAATTTCGATAAAATTTGGACTTTTTTTTTATTGAAAAACTAGGTTCTGCGATAATTTCGGGATCCAATCACATTTTGACCTTCGATGGTGAATTACTGCAAATTCCGAGTCCTGTTCCGTGCTCGTATATACTTTCTCGCGATTTCATGGGAGATTCTTACACCCTGAGTATGAAACACGTGGTGAATGCCAAAGGTAAAGGATACGGCGTAGTTCTAACGCTTACCATCGATGAAGCACCTTGGGAGGTTGACGTATCTACTCAGGTACATCTTTAAATGTTGTGAAATTAAGCGTTAAAAAAAGACCCTAATGCCTATGGAAGTAAATTTTAATGAATATCATTACAATTTTTACTATATCTTATAGACCGTTCGAGTAGCCGGAATAGAGCGAGTACTTCCAACGGAAGAACGAGGAACTGTGGCGTTTTACGACAACAAGAAAGTCGTTGTAGCATCAGATGCCAAAGGAATTGTACTGACGTGTGGATCCACTTACGAAACTTGCTCATTCACTATTTCAGGTATGTTTATAATTAATTTCAGCGATTGGTCTATTTATTTGTAGTAATTATTTTTATTTTATTATTACATTTATTTTTATCATTTGTATATTATAACTTCAGTGATTTCAGATGTTTTATAATTAACTGTGAATTTATAGCATTGATCCAAACGTAACTAAGATTATGATGTTTAACAAGGACTCTGGACCCCAACAGAAGGGGACGCGTAACCTAACCTAACTCCGTGACGTATTTTTTTAATGCGGCTTAAGCACTTTGTAAACTCTTGGCACTTAACCAATGAGCATAGACTTTTTGAAATCGAAATTCTATTGGTCCCTTAATAGATTATGGACCTGGCGTCCTTCTATCGGGGTCCGGCGTCCTTGCGTCGGGGATACGGAGTCCTTTTGCCGAGTCGTTATTGTGTCGCGTTGCCTACTAAATCTTATCATTAAAATTAACCCTTCGAATTTTCCTTTGCGTAAATATTTGTTGGATAATTAGGATGGTATTTCAACCGTGTGGGAGGATTAATGGGTATCTTCGATTACGAGCCAATCACCGACAGATTGCTACCAGACCGCAGTCCTGCAGCGAACGAAAAACAGTTACTGGAGGCTTGGAATGTGTCTCCCGCTGGAGCTTGTGCCCTGCCTACTTTAACGCCGGCCACGCCTAGTCCTGAATTATCCTACCGATGCAAAAACTACTTCTCAAGTTCGCAGTCTGTCTTGCGGCCTTGTTTTTCGACAGTAATCCTCTTTGCTTTTCATAATAATCAATGTTATAAAGCAAGAATTCCGCGATTTGTTTTTAAAAAGATGTAAAACAGAACTCTTTTCTTATTTCAGGTCGATACTGGACCTTATCATTCGATTTGCCTGAACAGTGGAAAGAAGAATTGGCCTGAAGGCTGTGGCGCTGCTGCAGCGTACTTGGAAGCTTGTGAAAACGAAGGAATTACGGTTCCGATGCCTTCCAACTGCATGAGGTTAGACTTTACTTCGTTTAGACTTTTGTAGGAATACATATTTTTAAATTCTGTTTTTGAAGGTGTGTCCTGGATAATGGGCAAAGCGTTGCAGAGGAAGAGACCAAGGAGTTTAGGACGGAAAAATTCACTCGCTCTTCCGCGGATGTGGTTCTTGTAATTGAAGCTAAGTCTTGCAATGAGAAGGCGAGGAGCAAACGGAACTTGAACTTACTGATCACTACGGTGGATAAGGAACTCAATGCCAAACGAGTCTCGAAGAACAGGTAGTGGTTATTCTAAAAATAAATGGTTGTAGTATTTATATTTTGGTTATAGATACGCAGTGGTAGCCTTCGGCGGTGAAGTTGTATTCAAAAATCCCTTGGTGAGAACCTACCAAGGCCAAGAGCTTGTTCCTGCTAAAGATGTAGATAACTTGCTGAATATTTCCACTGGTATCACATTTATTCTTGACTGTTTTCTGTAGACTTTTAATTAAATAATTGTGCTTTGAATAGTTAACGGATCCAACAGTGGTGGGGACGTTTTGTCGGCATTAAGCGAAGCTGCGCAGGTGAGATTCCGTCCAGGCGTTGCTCGCATCATGATCGCTTTACTTTGCTCGTCTTGTGACTCCGCCCCCAGTGCTACAGACGTGGGATCGGTCCAGAGAACGTTAGTGGAAAACGATATTTCGCTGCATATAATCATGAATCACGAGTTCCGCTTCTCTAAAGTTAAAATTGGCAAACTTTTCTTAGGTATCGAATGATTCTTTAAATTCAAGACGGAGATAATTTTATTAATGAAGCAGACAATTAATTTTGTAACTTTATTGTAAAAAAGGTTTTGATGCGAATGCGGGATTTACTCGTAAAGACGCTGATGGGCCGATAGAAAGTACCCTAGTAGGCGACTTGGCGTTAAGAAATCAAGTACGATTGCCGAAATCTGTACTAGGCTCTTGTGCGGCATTGGCTTTGAACACCAATGGTAAAATAATAATGAAGAAAAATTATGCAAATGGGTCGGAGACGCATTTCGTGTAACCTTTTTATTTTTAGGATCCATATTTTCCGGAGCTCGTTTGGAAGAAGGAAGGAAAGAGCATGTAAAGAAGATGGTTAGCGTTCTGGGCCGAAGAGTGACTCAGAATGCCATGAATGTGTGCCAAACTTGCACATGTGCCTCCAATATGGGTGCTGTGGAAGCAGCCTGGCAGTGCAGTCCTTGTGTTCGCAAATCATTACCTTCTGTAGACTACGTAAGAATATTTAAGCATACTCTTCAGTTCAATTTGATTTTGTTAAACTTTCTTTAGAGCTTTTTGATGGACGAAATACCTAGAGAAGATCGGATGTTACTTGGCAAGAAACGAGGGATAAGCGAGAAAAAGAAGAAAGGGAAAGATTCAGTATCGGAAGAAGACGATGTAGACGAGTCCGAGGAATTGGATTAATCTTTTTTTGCTTTAATATTAATTAGCATGCCGCACATTCATCATTGTATGGGTTACTTACAAATACATTTTAGTGTGTTAATCGAACCGTGGACTGAACCTTTATTCTTTCTTAATTTTACCTTGCAAATTTGTTCTCCATAAAGGAAAGATGGACAGGCCTCTAGGTTAACTCTGCTACAGTTCAGAGTGTGATCGTTTATGTAGCTAGTAGCAGTGTGTTACTTGTAGGGGCGTACTTAACAGAGTAAACAAAACCACGGTAACGTGGTCGGATTTCAAGAGAAAGTTATAAGTTGACTAAAATGTTATTATACACAAGCAAGCTTTTCAACTGCCAAAAAGTTTTGAAAGCGTCTTACTACCTTACATGTTTAAAAGCTTTTAATAGTATTGAAACTTCAGAAAAGGCCGCGAATTTAGCAAATTACAACCAACAAAGCTCTGTTTACATTCATTGGCCCTATTGCTTGAAGAAATGTATTTACTGCAACTTTAACAAATATGTTCAGAAGCCCGAAAATCCCATGGAAAAAGACATAGTGGAAGCACTATGCATAGAACTTAAAACTTTACTTAATATAAGCACCGTTCGAAATGTAACGTCAGTTTTTTTCGGCGGTGGAACGCCTAGTCTCCTCAAGCCAAAATCAGTGGCAACTATTATTGATTGTGTAAGGAATTCAGGAAATGTAGATCCTTGTACAGAAATTAGTCTTGAATGCAATCCTTCTTCGTCGTCTCCCACCAGCTCCGAACACTTCCGCAATTTAAAAATGGCCGGAGTCACCAGAATCTCCGTTGGATTGCAAGTTAGTATATGTACAAGTTGTTTCTCCCTTCATTCTAATTTTCTGCTTTCTTATAGGCGCTTGACGACGATATGCTGAGATTCCTCGGACGAGATCATGACAAAAAGCAAGGCTTGGCAGCTCTAAAATCGGCTAAAGAAGTTTTTGGTAATTCGGTTTCGGTAGATTTGCTGTTTCGACGCCCGAAACAAATAATATCGGATTGGGAGAATGAACTGAAACAGTTGATCGAAGAAATTGAACCTTGGCAAGTTTCGCTGTATCAGTTGACCCCAGAACGTGGGACTCCCTTATTCAGCAAAGTAGCGAAAAAAAAAACGTAAAACAGCGATAAATAAGAGCTAAGATTACATTTCTTTTGTTGTTTAATTCTGAAGATTGCAAATAAGGAATTTGTACTTCCGGATGAAGAGGAGACTGCCGATATGTACGACTTGGCTCTAAAAACGCTTGAAAATGCGGGGATTTCACGTTACGAAGTTTCCAATTTCTCTAAACCGGGTTTTGAGTGTCATCACAATATCAACTACTGGCAAGGCGGGCAATACATTGGAATCGGTCCCGGAGCGCATGGCAGGCAAGATTTCTTTACGCTATTCTGTTAGAATACTTGAAAATTATTATTCGTTTATTGATGGCTTAGGTTTTTCTTAAAGGGAAAAATAAATAGAGAAGCCCGAATGCAGACACTAGAGCCTGGGGCATGGCTAGCGGAAGTGTTAAAGAAGGGACACGCCACCCGGAAAATTACCGAACAAATTCCGCAAGATATTTTGTCAGAATTATTAGCATCAGGTCTCCGGACCAAAAAGGGTATTTCTGAGCAGCGATGGAGAATTTTTGCAGTCAGTTCCTTGCAAGAAACTTTCGTTGGAAAACCCGAATTCCAAAAATTAGTGAACTCCGACTTGATCGAATATTCCGGAGAAACATTGCGGGCTACTGCTAAAGGTGTAGCTCTACTGGACAGTATTTTACCCGAGTTACTTCCTATGTTATATGCTCAGTTTTTAAGATGAATAGTGAGATGTAATATATAGTCTTTTGAATAAATTAATTCGTTTTTTAGTCGTACAATGTATTCATAAAGTGGGTGTCGTAAGTGAGTAGGGCAACAGATATAGAAGTTGAATAGATGGCGTGACGGTCTTGACTCGATATCACAGCGCAACCACGTGGATTGTGTTGAAAATCGTTACCTATTATTTGCCGTAAAATGAGTGGATACAAAGTCGGAAGTGTCGCGGGTTTAATTACCGAAACAGGCGACGTAAAACAAGACTTAGTAGACTTATTTTCCGTGAAAGTGAAATCTAATCAGCAGGTAGTGGCTAAGAAAGAAGTACAGGCAGGTGCCAATAAAACTCCGGAACCGAAGGCGAAGCAAAACAAGAAAAAAGCTAAAAAAGAGCCCAAAGCAGAAGTAGTAGAGCCAATACCTACCACTGCAGTTAACGACCAGCCTGAGAAGCCGAAAAAGAAAGCGCGCCGTGCAAAGAAGAAATCAAAGGGTAATTCGCAACCCACAGTTGCTGAAAACACTATCGTTGCAGCTGATGTTGTCCAAGCTGCATCGCAGCCTGCAGAAAATTCTCAGAAGAAGAACAGGAAACGAAAAGCTCGTTCAACTGCAGGAGGATTTGGCATTGAAGTCCTACCTTCCAAACCCAAGTTGAACAAGTAAAGTCATTTATCCGAGTTCCACTTCCAGGATAGCTATATTATTTTCTTTATTACTATAGTCTTATTGATAACTGGAGAGAAGTGTCTATAGACGACCTACCCAGCCTTGCAGCATCAGATTCAGACAGCGATGACGAGGATCAGGCAAAAAATACGAAAAGACCTAGAAAGGCCAAGAAAAATAAGAGTAATGAAGACAAGCCGGGAGACGAAAACAAGCCTGAAGATGTTTCCAGCACAGTTTTTGTGAAGAACGTACCTATCAAGTGTAGGCAAAAGCAACTGCTCAAATTCTTTATGAGATACGGCAAAGTTGATAAAGTTTGGATTCGCTGTGTTCCCGTGGACGAGACCACTACATCTAAGAAAGTAGCTGCTATCAAGTAAAAATGCTTTCCCCTTTATGATCTTGACTTTCTAACCATTTTTTTTCTATTTTATAGACAGCAGTTTCATCCGTCGAGGACGTCCATATCCGCCTGTGTGCGATTCTCCAATTTTCAAGAAGCAGCAGCTGCTGTAGCAGATTCCGGTGTAGAGTACGAAAGTCATCATTTATCGGTAACTTGGGCTCGAGCTATGCAAAAAGACAAAGCCGCTCCAGCTACTCCAGCTAAACAAAAACACGATACCAAAAAGGCTGTTTTCGTGGGTGCTTTAGCTTTTGGTAATTTTTCCTTGATTACCTAGTTAGCAAAATAAGTTACGGTTTCATGTAAGTTACGTTGTCTTGTAATATTCTAGCCTTGGAAGATGAAGCACTTTGGGCGCATTTCAAAGAATGCGGCCGAGTTGTGGATGTGCGGATCATTCGTGATTCTCAGTCTGGAATGGGGAAAGGTTTTGGCTACGTAAATTTTGAGGTATAATCTTATTCATTCTAAATTGACGGAAATTTAACTGATCGTTTCCAGACGGAAGACGCAGTCGAGTTGGCGTTAAAGTTAAATGGGTCCCAATTAGGCGATCGGCGCATTCGCGTGAAACGTGCTGTTGCACAACCCTCGAAAAATCAAGGTTTGGGAAATGGAGTTCACTCCGGCCAAGATTCCGCGAAAAAATCTGGCAAAAAAGGCAAGAGAAATAAGCAGACTCAAGATGCTCCAGCCGACGGTAACGCACCCCAGAAAATTGCTTCATTTGCTGGGGAAACAGCCACTGAAAACGGAACCAAAAAAGTACGTTCTTCAATTTTATAAGCCAGTTATTCTGTTTTTCTTAATGAATGAATTGTATTGTTCCTATTCCTAGATCAAAAAGTTGGGAGCCGGTGAGAAAAAGAAACGGATCATTGCTAAGAAACTGGGAGGAGCATAATCATTTCACTGTTGAACTGCAAATAAATCCTTCTTCATTGACTACGAGCGAATTTTGCGTTTCACTTCTGGGGGAAATTGCTCTCGATTTTGTTGCGCACATATCTGGCAAATTCGTCTGCCATAAAATAGCGAACAACTCGCGTTTTGACACACGGGTTTACTACAAAAAACGCAGTCGGATCCTAAAAGTAAAAACGAGTTTTCACCAGGCGGACTGAAAGGATCGCGCATAACGTACGACTCTTCAGCAAAGATGATCCCTCTAGCTCCTGGTACACTCCTACTTTTAATGAAAGAGTATTGTTCGGACATCCCACAGACGACACACTCAAAAAGTCCGCCTTGGAGCTGCTCGGTCTCTTTATCGGCTAAATTAGCGCTACTCATCTTCTAAATCCGGTTTTGGTTGTCTTTCGGAGCCTCTACTGGCCACCAATCTGGTTTGTATGTTTTGGCGGGAAACTTGCCGTCCACGTATAAGACTTCTTTAGCTAGAGCTTCAGCTAGGCGCAGTAAACCCAAGCCGTAGTTATTCACACCCAAACTACGCAGTTTTCCGACCGATTCTTTAAGAGAATTGTAGACTGGAGAGTCTAAGGGTGAATCGCAAGGTTCTAGAAAATGAAGGGGCAGCAAGCGTTTACGAATGACGCCAGTGTGGTGAGTTCGCGCGGTCAATTCTTGACCTAGATAGCAGCCTTTGTGGAAACTGACGCCGTGTAAGTAGTCGCAGTTGGATTCCAGGGGGAGGGCCTTGCCCGGGGGCAGATCTTCAATTCCTTCGCCGATTCCCAACTGATTACGCAGTTTTTCGTAAACAGAAATGCCCTGAATTTCCGTATTAGGAAGCAATAATTGGGGGTTTTGATTTTGAGTGAGAATTAATCTGGAGCCGAGTAGCTTCGTTCTCGGATCGGGAATTATTGCGGGAATTGTTTCGTGGAGGACAATTTCAGGAGAGTGAAGGAGGCTCCACACAGTTAACTCGTTTTGGGGTTCGATAACGAGTTTTCTTCTGATGCTGTATAAAGTGAGATGCTTGCATAAAGCACTTGTGGCCTGAGCGTCGCACTCTAGCAAGTATTCATTGTTGTGAGGAGTTTTGTAAATAATGGAATCGTACAGGACTCTCCCTTTGGTATTTAGAAACATGCAGTAGATGGCAGAAACACCATCGTTTAAGTGCCTTATGTCGTTGGTAACTAGTCCTTGAAGAAAATCGTGGGATTTTTCGCCGGAAACTTTGATGAGCGATCGTTTAAGTCCAAGTGGAATTCCGATAACCGAATTTTGAGACGTACAAAAGAGCTTGTTGAAGGTCTTTAATTTGACAATAACCTGAAGTTTTCCAAGGATATTTAAATTAAACATAGTTGTTAAACTAAAGACTCTTTACCCTAGCACGTGGAATGTTTACCTTCCAGAGTTAAACCCCACCTAACGCAATACACAATCCCTTCTTGACCGCCAGGTTTGGAATAATAATTTGTATCGCTAGTTAAGCAAAGGAATCAATTTTAAAACCCTAGCGTGGGACTTTGTTGCTCAACCTTCCACTTACAAATTAGCTATGTCTAACTGCAGTATTGACATCGTATGAAGTACCATGTCATATCGATTTGTACAATCGTAATACCATAAGCTTACTTTGGTAGCCCGCCAGCTTTCAGCTTGCCTGGACTTGTACGACAAAGCCGGCTTGCAGTTACGAGCCGCGATCACTAAAATTGTAGATGCCATGGCTGCTGGTAAGCACGTGTTTTTATTTTGTTCAAAATCTAATCTTTTATTTTTTGGATTTTATTAGAGCAACTTTGTTTTCAAGCATTTTAAAATTACAGGCAAGACTTTAATTATGTATGGAAATTTTAGGAATACGGTTAAGGTTGATGGATGAGATTATTCCGTTCTCCAAACGTTTGATTTTGGCCCAAAACGCGTACAAATGGGAAAGAGATGGGATTGCCACAGATTCCAACGAATCCTTAGCTGGAAAAGAGCAAGTTGTGTTGGACTGGTTCGTAGATGTACTCGAATCTGAAGAAGATTCGCAGAAGTTAATCAAGTTATGCGAAGCTTTGCAAGTTTGCATATCCAGCCCGAGAACCGCTATTTTAGGTGTAAATCTGAAACCCAAGTTTGCTTTGGTAATATTTTCACACTTCAAAATACAACCTTTTATTTAAAAAAAGGTAATTTCTTAATCTAGGCTGTTTCGCGCAAAATTCAACTTGTGGAATGCAGAAAGGCGATTATTGATTGCTTGCGTCTGGTTTTATCCCTGCCTGGTCTTTTCCCATTTAATTTGTTGTCTCCGGACACTTTCACAGAGACGGTAATTTTCGAATTAATTACTAAAAAATAATGTAAATACGACTTAATACACTCATCGTTTTACAGATCGGTCAAGCGTTGAAGGCTTCGGTGGGGTTGGAAGAAGTTTACGGAATAACAGCTAGTTTATCAACAGTTTTCCAGTCCTATCAAGGCCAGCAGTCAGACCAATCTGTTTTCTTGACATCCGTCCTGAAAAACGCGGCTTTGCCCATTCTACAAATCCCAGCAAGTCATCCAGACTCTAAGAAATGGCAAGTGTTGCTAGGGAATGTTATTTTCGCTGACGCGTTCCGAACGGAATGGTCTAAAGTCGCTTTGGAAACCACCCCTATTATTCAAACGATTCTCGAGTTCATTCGAACCGTTTCAGACAAGGATGCATGGCTCAATTTGTTCACGACATTGGGCCATGGATACTTACGACGGTATCGAGACCGCGGAATTCAGTCCTTAGCCGTATTTGCTCTGTTATGCGCCATTTTGGGATTCTCTCCTCGCAACAAAGGTCAGCAACCATTGATAACCGATGAGGTCATCTTTAACTTACCTAGCGAAATCGACGATGGCATTCTAGTACAATGCTTGGCTGCGATTTTAAAGCCGCTAAAAAATCATCACCTCGATTTCCATTCGGAGTTGAAATCCATCTCCTGGCTGATGTTTCTGCAGCTTTTGGGCCAGAAATTGGCAAAAGTGACGTCTAGATTCGAGCCAAGCCACGCACTCATCTACAGCACTATGATTACGCTGAATCCTGCAATTATATTGCCTACGGCCAGCATTTTAATAGAAAAATCGCTCCAAGAACCTAGAAGCGAAGCTTCTGAGGACGTCTTAAAGCTCATTTTGGAGGCATTCGTCAAATTACGAAACTTGCCAAAGCTTTTAAAGACTGTCATTAGCTTTAAGCACGTTCCTGGCCAAGCTGAACTGCCTGAGTCATTTTTACAAAGTTTTGGCACAGCCATCGAAGGCTTAGCTTTGAATCAGGTTATGAACTTGTGGGGAATCTGCAACACGCATCTGAAAACTCAGCAACTCCAGCAAGAAGTATCAATTCTGGCCATACGGCTATTAACAACACTTCTTTTGCATGTTAAAGTGGCCGACAATGCGCTTCTCGATACTCTTATCGACCAAGTTCACGAAAGTTTGGAGCAAACGAAGGAAATCTTATCCAGTTTCCCCCGAAACGAGGTAAAGAGTAAAAAAAGATTGAAAAAGTTTAACACTATTACAGAAAGAAACTAATTCAATTGTTTTCTAGAGCAATTTGCATATTTTTCTACAATGTGGACTGGCCTGGAACGAGCTATTAGTGCTTCTGCTACTCTATAATCAACATTTCCGTGATTTAAACTCCACAACAGTCGAATCTTTATCCAAGTCATCCGAATCGGACGTTGCTGACGTATCGAGTTTGCATTATTACCTCAAAGCTGATGAATGGAAGCTGATTTTCGAACAGAATACTTCTGAACCTACGCTTCAAAACCTTCTTGTAAGTTTTTTTGCCTGGTTTTGACCAAAGAATTTGTAATTCTTTAAGATTATTTTAGGGCAAGTTGGTTATTCAGAAGATTAAGGCCACCGCACTCATGGCAACAGATTCTGTTACTCTTATTCGGCCTGTGGTTCAATACCTCTTCTCCAAATTCCCTCTGAGCACTTTTGCTAGTGTTCAGAATCTAGAATTACTATTTCCCTACATGCACCACACTCATTTCTCCACGTTAGCAGATTACGTCGTCGGAATTTCTATGGGAGGCGAGAAAAATTACGTTTTCTTTCAAAGCTTCCAGCTCTTGGAGTCCAAACCCTTCCAAATAGCCTTAGCCCAAACTATAACTCGTTCTGTTGGCCAAATCTTTGACTCCAAAAAGAGGAAACTGGACGGAAACCCTTCAGAAGTGATGACATCATCACTAAAAACTGTTTGGCAACAACTCTCAACGCCGTCTTTCACGTGGAGTGCGTGCGACCGAGAGGTTCCAGCTGACTTGAATAAGCTTTTGACCCAAATCGCTGACGTCATCTTAACTTCAGCCAACCAGCGTGTTCCCTTTCAAAATGACCTCGCCTTGCGGGTGCTAACGGACCTAATTGATGCGTTGCCGCTTGAATACCTTAATGGCTCGCCTTGCATTGTTCTCTTGTTTGCCATAGTAACGTTGTTGACATGCGCCGAGTTCCAAGTGGCGTCACCAGATGGTATGCAGAGCAAGAAAGTACTTTACGAGCTTTTGGTGCGACTCCTTGACAATCCGGAGAAATATTCGTACATTTTTACCTACTTTCGCGTGGATTACGTAATTGAGTTTGTATTACGCGACTTGGAAACAAGCTTTGGATCCCAGGGTGTTATTTATGCCTTAGCCAAGCTCGTAGTACCCAGTCTGATGGAAGAAATCGTCAAAAGTCCCGATTCGATTACTTCCTTGAAGAACTTTACCAAGAGTGGATTTAATCCCGAAAATCTCTGGCACCGATACTTTCAGGTTGTAGCTATGGAAACATTATGGTCTTCGGTTCATGATATGAAATATTTATCCATGAAACAAGTAACACACAAATTATTTCTGCGCTTAGCGAAGAAATTCTATCAGCAGTTTAAGAGTGTTTCTTTGCCTGACAACTTCCGGAAATTTAATTTAATTGATCGGGTGATCTTTTTTCGCGGTTTGACTAGCTATATGAAAGCTTACGCCGCAACCCAACGCCAAGAAGAAAGAAATAAGCAAACCAAAGCCAATGTGACGGTTTTGAGTCTGAAGATGCAAAAGTTATTGGGTCATTTGCGTTTTATCATCAAGTCTTCTTTGCCGTATATTACTTCCACGGACGCCGATTTGGGACAAGCTGTTGCTCTGTTTTTTGAAAATCATCTGTTGCATTTACATAACTGGCCTCAGCACGACTATTCGCCCGTAAGAATGGAACTCTGGAAAATGTACCGGCAGAGTCCGCCAATTCGTTGGAACGATTCGCTCATCCAGCGAATCTTGGGAATGGCTCAAGAAGGAGAGTTAAACTTAATGCTTGACGGATTTATGGCCGATATGGTAATTTCCCCTTTTTTCAATTTATCCTTAATATGTGGTAGTATTTTTTGTTAAAATGTACATTTTACCTATATTTTATTTTTAAAAAACAAGTGTGCAGGATAAGTTTGCAGAAGTTTGCTTGCAAAGCTTGTTACAGTGGAAAACAGGCAGTTAATTCGGAATTTGAACGCATGTATCCACGTACTCGTGCGCTTAACATGATTTTATTCTGAGAGGTCTAGACTAGTCCGTAAACGTGAATGATATCCTTTTCCGTATAGGCTAGATGTGTGATAGAAATTCACCTCAAGAAACGATTTATCAGGGAGGTCTTCAAGTTGTACAGTAAAAGTTGAAACGTGCCGGAAAGCTGCACGTTTTCGACTGTTTTGGGGAGTCACAAATTAGACTTATCCGAGCATGTAAAATGCGAGTCAAACCATAATTGGTAGTTTTATAAGTTTTTTATACCTTGAAGTATTTGGACTCTCTAAATGAGGTTCTGAAGTTGTACATAGTCAAACATTTCCAATAGTTGTATTTTAGAGCGGGTGTTTTGGGAGGTTGCAAATTAGACTTACGCCTTTACCATGTCATCATCTAAAAGCGACAAGCAGAAGTTGGTATTTTGGCAGCTTTTTCACAGTTTCTAGCTCAGAATCCATATAACGCCAAAATTATTTTTAGATTTTAGTCATGTAGTGCGTATCGTAGTTGTTTTTAAGTAACAATCCAAATTGAATACGTAGCCTTCGAGTTGATAAAAAGACAACTTTAAAAATACCTTGAGAATGATTCTTTCTTTTAACTTTGACAATGAGCTCCGTTTCTTTATTTGTTTACGTTGTTTCTTCTCTTACGCTCACTTCTAAAACTGTTTGTGTTTGTCGGTTCCTTATGTTTGCGGGTTTATAGGAAGAATGCTGCCAGAAACGAGGGACTTTAGAGCGAACTTTGACTTTATGGCAACATTTAGTGGCGGCGGATTTCGAGTCCGGAAAACGTACTAATTTAAGAACAGTAGTGATTCAAAACACTATCCCTGCATTAGAAACGCTTATTCTGGAAGCTGTAAGTGAATACCAGCTAGATCGTGACCAAAAGAGACTTCTGGCAAGCGTTGTACCCATTTTGGATACTTTCCGAACCTTAGTTAGCGTCGAAAAGGTATTTAACTCCAAATTCTTTTAGAATTATTGTCTCTAAGATTTGTGGTGTAGATTTATGTACTGCCGGATGATTTGGGCAGTTTCTTCACTCCTGTTTTGGCGTTGCCTTGGAATGAAATCGAAGATATGACTGATTTTGTCACCATTTTCACGTCAGTCTATAAGATATTGCACAGTTTTCTGAGCGAACATGAGGAAATCGCCGCAGACCGCATTCCGTTGACGTTACAATTGCTTCGGCAGTTGATTTCGGCAGTCGCCACCAGAGCTGATCAGAACCGGAAGTTGAATTCCGCTGAATTGGAGAATATGGTGGCTTGCGCGGAAAGAATTGCGAGGTTTTTGATTTTCTTTGATTATTATTTTCAATACGGAATTGAAATGTAACTTTTGCTTAGGTTGGTGTCGTTAACGTCGAATCAGAACTTGAGGTACAGACGCGTTGCAGCTTACATCGCAGCGGATTTGTTGGAAGCGTTACAGCAAGGCACTATTTACCCAGCAGTCAAGGTAATCTTGGATTTGAAGCTCTTCGAAGCAAAAGTATTGATTAGCTTGCATGCTGAGGAACAGAGTAGAACCTTCACATTAAATTGTTCGAATGGGTTTTGCAGCTTTTGCATACTTTTCCTTCCTACTCTTTTCTTTACATGTCCTTTTATTCCCCTTTTCTCTTTTTCAGTCTCCGCTCATGACGGCTGTTTACGTGTTCTTATCCATGCTTGATCAACACGCAACGCGTTTCATGATGGCCACTTTGCCCGCTGGGAGTCGAGAACTGTTCAAATCAGAGTACGACACTTATCAAAAATATATCAAATTCACGGGCAAATTGTGAAAAGAGAAAAAAATACAAATGCGTGGGTAGATTACTTACTTTTTTTGGTGGAAATTCTTTTTTGCGTACTGTATTTCTCCGTTAATACCAGAACATCGGAGACTGGCCGTGTTACATGTCAGAAACCACGCCTTCCAGTTTCCGGAATCGCGACCACGTGGACGAAGTTCAAAGGTGTCTATCATTTGCGTAGCAGCAAGGAAAAAACTTTCCTTTTTACTTTCACGGATGCCATAGTTATCGATAAAAAAAATAAGCAAAATCAAAATAGGTCAAATCAAAGATAAAATTGAGTTTGTCGCCATTCTCAGCGCAGTCTGTATACAGATGAATATATCTAAGCCAGCTTGAGGATATTGCCGAGATAGAAATCCGTTGACATACAGAAAGCTGCATCAGTTCATTCCTGCAGTCGCCACCAGAGCCGAAAGAAGTTAAGGTCCGTTGATTTGAAGAATATGATGTGTGCCGAAAATATCGCAAAGTATGTGATTTGTATTGATTTTTCGTATGTAAGAGATTTAAATGTATTGTCATCTAGGCTAGTGTCATTGATGGCGAGTCTGAAACTGAGTAACAGTTATTTAGCAGTTACTTAGTTGTGGGATTGGTCTACAGCGAATAGCAAGATACTATTTACACAGCAATCAAGATAATTTGGGACTTGAGGCTCCTTTGAAGCAAAGTATTGATTAACTGGCAGGCTGAAGAACGGAGTAGAACATCCCCATTAAATTATTTTGATGGGTTTTTACAGCTTTTTAATACTTTGCCTTCCCACCTCTTTTACGTATCGTTTTATACCCCTTTTCTTTTCCCGTGTTTCCGTTCACTTGATCTTTTCCTTGCTTGATTTGCATTCAATACGGAATACGCTTGAGATCTGAGAGAACAGTTAAAATCAGAGTTCGACATTTAACAAAACTATGTCAAATTCACGTAAAAAAGTTGTAAGAATTTACAACATATAATGCAATACTGGAAAAGCTTCACTCTTGTTTCCGCAGGGAAAATAACATTGCGTACCACATTCGTGCAAGATGCTAGGGCATAGGGGTGGCCGATTGGTAAATTACCTTGGCCCTTGTACAAACCACGCCTTCGGGCCTCCGGAAGTCTTACCACGTGGACGTCGAAGATTCTAAAATATGTGTGCCGCTCTGTGGAGGGAAATAGTTAGTCGTAATGGAAAAGTCACATGCAGTAAGATTACGGGTCCCGGCTGTTAATTGCATTATCGTTCAAGAAGATCTACTTTATTTTGTCTAGTCAACCACGAAAAGGAATACGTTTCGTCTAGTCCTGCGGTGCTAGGCAGTTTACGTTTGTCTTGCTCGCTTGCGTTTACTAGAGAAGTTTCGGGAGATATAGTTTTAGAGAAGACAGCCTAGAGTAGACCTAACTGGAGTAGACTGTCTAGCCTAAACTACACAAGATTATGGGATAAGCCTGCTCTCTTCAATGCTGTTCTGTTTTGAGGCGCGAATTTCGAAATCAAGCCTAAGCGAACGAGCTTCCTCAAATTACTGCAATGATATGAAAGAGTATATACTTTCAGATTATCACAATAACACTTATCAGATATTTTGTGAATTGTTTACTTAATGTATATAAGGCTTGTAATGTACAAAAAGGGAATTATTAAACTCACAGAGTATCTTTATTAAAGATTTTAGTGATTTTGCACCGAAAGGAAATTGTTAGTGGTTGCTGTTACATCGTGATGTATAGGTGTTATAGGCTTTTTCGTTTGTGTTTGTGGAGAGAAGGAAAAAATGAAAGTGCGAAAGAGCTCAATGCTAAAGCGGCTTTGGCGTTGAAGGCAAATGTGCTCCCCTTCAAGTCTTAGTTTTCGTTTGGTTCTGTTCTGTTCGGCGTTTGTGGCCATCAAGGTTAATGCAGGCAAAAGTATTGATCGTCGGTTGTATATCGACGGTCGTTAGGGCGCTTGCCTTAAATTCAATTAGATAAAGATGATAAATGCAGTGCATTAACACCGACTCGGTTTAGGAAAGAACGTTAGTATGCAGCTTTTTTTCACCTACTCGACAACCGCCTTGTTTATGTTCTTGGACCCAATCGAACGTTTCATAAAGAACGGAGTTATTGTAGGTGAGCGTTAGTTTCCTTTTAAGCTTAAAGTTCTTAACTCCTGGTTGCTGAAATCGTTTCTTCAAACGAGTTATTAAAGAATGTATGTGTAGTTGGGAGCCTATTTGCATAAGATGCTACAGCTTCTGGAGGTTTTAACCTTGATCGAAAGAATTCTTATTTGGATGTTATATATGTGAATGTGTGTGTTAAGTTAATAATGCCTTGAAGCGAAAATGCATTTCCATTGACCTTCGGCATATCATTAAAAACTAAGAAACTGCTTGTGTGGCCTCCAGCCATTCCATGACCATTATATTACATCGCACTTCGATATTGGGACGGAGGGAGCGCGTACGATCTCGGTATACGGGGGGATGAAAACGTCTCATGACGTCAACAAACGTTCGACCACCACCATATTGCATTCAAATGCGAGTTATTCTAGACGCCTGGAGGACTTCTGAACCTGAAAAGCAAAAAAGATAGAGCGAGCGAGCAAGATACATTTGCATATCAGACTCCCTGGCTTTTTCGCCTACGAGCGCGTAGAGCGCGGTCCTTAGAACAATTTCGGTTTTGGATGTCTGGAACTCGACGTGGACCCGCCATCCATTCTCTCTTTTTTTATTCCCAGTAGTCATTCCGCCAAGAATGTTCGAGAATTTTTTACTCATTTTATAAATGTACGTTATTAAACGTGAAATTTAATTGACGGGTCTCATTAATTTTGCTTTCCTTCTTCGTTTTCGAGGCAGAAATGGGTCTTTTTATGCGTTCTGAAATGGCGCTTTTCATGGGCACTTTTTGACGACATCGAAGGGGACACACAGAGAAAGAAAGCAGTAGAAGAAGAGAAAAAATCCGGTCGATTTTGATCGTCGTCATCATCCATTCTTCCACATGTCCCTTTGTTCGGGTGCAGCATTCAAAAATTAGCACTTGTGTGACTGCCAGCGAACCGCAAGCACCCAGCAACTCGTCACGAGCCAAGCCTCTTCCATTACACCTCAATAGCTGGAGAAATTCGTGTTCTTTTTTTGCCCAGATTACGTTGCGTCGGCAGGGCAAAAAAAAAACGAGCAAAAAAGCCAATAGTATTTAAACTTGGCGCGCTTCCGATCCGGAGAGGGGAAACTTGAAAAACGCCTTCTGGACTCTTGACAGGAGGAGGTCTAAGCGGTTTGGGCTTCGGTTCAGGCTTCGGTTTGGCCTGGTCCCGCGGCAATCCGAAAAACAGGCTGTGGGTGGAGCGGTTTCCCGAGCCTGGCGCTTGTGTAGCACACAACAACGGGCCAAGCTTGCTTGGGCTTTTTGGGCAAGTGAAAAATGGCGGCCCCCCTTCATCAGCATAGTCCACGCAAGAAAAATTTTGGATATGACGAAACAATTCGTCTTTTACAGTTGTGGACCCATTATACTAATGGAGGAACTCATCCTGAATTGGGTAAAGGACACAGGACAGGCAGACTTTGGTTCGTGATTAGTGAGCGCATGAAAGAAGTGGGCTATAATCGCGGGCCTGAGGAATGTAAAGTGCGTATAGGCAATTTAAGAGCCAAGTATACCAAACTTAAACGGAGTTACTTAGCAGGTAAGTCTTATTTCCTTGTTTTTAGGCATGAGAAGTATCTTTAACAATGAAATCGTGCCATGGGTGATTCATGGATGACCCTCAGTTTGTTGTGGCTTGTCCAGATGTCAACAAAGTCAGCTCGTAGGCTATTGTTGACCTGTGACAAGTTTTAAACAGAGGGCAAGCCTGTTATCTTTGAGTTATTACACTTTAATTTTACTCTGTTTTGATAACTTCTCGGTTGTAATTAATAAATAAACCTAAAAAGTTGCTGGGGAAGACTGAAACATGTGGGTTGGGGTTAAGGTTAGTTAAAAAGAGGTTGCGGGGTTAAGATGCTAGGATCAAAGATGTTAATTTTGCAAAATCGTGTCTGTTACTCAATTTGTTCAATTCTTGATAGGTGAAGGTGTTCCAGATTGGCCCTATTATGCAGTCCTCGAGAAATTTTTGGAAGGGAGAGGCGAGTTTTCGGAATCTTCATATGATGCAGGGTCCCATTCATATTCAGAGGAGGCACGAGCGGGAACATCGCACCATCACCCAGGTAGTATAATTATTTATTGGCAATATTTATTATTTAAAAGGTCTAGTTGCAAATTTAATCCTTCGTTTTTCTGTAGGCATGTTTCTCAGCCTTTCCATGGAAGAACCCAACGTCCCCTTATCATGTAACGTGGATGGAGTGGGGAGAGACGCCAGACCAGGCTCTTCCAGGTACATTTAATTTTTTTTTCCTTTTACGAATACTTCATCAACGCGTTTTCACACGCAGCGAAAGTTAGAATGTTGTGGTTAACCTTAGTCTGAACAAAAATGTCCTTCGATTTTAGTTAGATAGGATCGATAGAACATACAAATGCTTTGTGTCGTTTTATCTTCCACGGTTGATTTAGTTACGATTAACTTTAACTGGTTGTGTGATTGGAAGCGTAGTTCTTTTTATATTTACTTGAAATGTCATTCGTAATCGCGTTCAGAGTGCAAAGGTGATGCTATCTGTTTTCTTTGATAAAAAGTTAGACATCCACACAGAGTTAATATTTGGAATTGATTTATTCACTCTCTCATAGCCGCTCTCACCGAAGCAATGCGAGTGCTCGCGTACCCTTGTGTTGAAAGTTTTATCCAAGTTCTAAAGTAAAAAAAAAAAGTAGAGAGTTTTAATCTAGTGGGTAACGTGAACTGTTATTAGCGAATAATTAAAATCTTTATCGTTGACTCGTTATTTGCAGATCCGGTGAAGACAGTTCAGGAATGTCCTTACCTGACACGCCGTCTTCAGGGGGCACGGATAACGCAGATGGCCCCTCCTTAGGTGTACCTCTTACCTCCGCTCCAAATGGGCACGCCTCCTCAATGCCCCCTTCCTTTTTGCCCATCAAACGTCGACCCTCATCGCCCGGGCCGGTACCGGGTCACAGCCAAGGCGATGAGCGACGGATCAAACGGCCGCGCTCCGAAGATTCAATGCTGTTAGCCATCATGCAAGCCATGCTCAAAGTTGAGGAGGAGCATCTTAAGTTACAGCAACAGAGAGCGGCCTCCGAAGCGGCCATGATGGCGGCGGTCACCGGCTTCTTCTCCAACATGACGCAGGTAAAAATTCGCATTTTCGCATTCAGGGTAAACTGACACCAAACAATTAAATTTTTTTGTTATAACATAATGAAAGCGAAGAAAAAATGGATCCTTATACCAGCATTCTAGCTGAGTATTGAAAATCGTAACGGTTTCGGTAATATTGAAAATTGAAAGCAACTTTCTTTTTTAGTTAAATTTAATCAAGGAATGAATTATTGAAGGTATTTTGGTTCAGTGCGCGTCTTCTCTAATAAGAAATGCATTGGTGAACTATTTTGAAAGCCGTAGTGTTCTCAGCTTATTCAAAAGATTAGGAAAAAGGCCGAAGATGATGCAGGAGCTTTGGAGAGTTTCGTTTATTTTCAGCTCCAGATCAGAAGTTTTTTATAACTTCAGCTTTAATTGAAAGTTTTTGCTTTTTCGAGTTAATCCCGCTGTGCAGTGGGTGACGTCATCGCCTCTCAAAAGTCCAAACCTCTCAAAAGTCGCTAAATAATCATTCATAATTTTTAAACAGACCTAGTTGAAGCCAGTTAAAATTGATTTCGTGTCCGATGCCAAAGTTCTCCTAATGGACAATTCTCAGAACTTTGGCGTCAGTTTCAACTCGGATGAATTTCAACTTTTGGAAATCCCTCCCAATACCCGGCTTATAGGAGAGCCCAGGCAAGAAAAGTTGGCCACGGTGTACTGCAAGTTGTTGATCTTTTTTGTCAAAAGATGACACTGATGTCGTACCCCAATATCATGAGAATTGTGTAACTTGAAATAAAAATCTGGAAAGAAATTTAACGGTAGAATGGAGAATTTTTTTTACATATCTTAATAAAAATGTCTTAGACGTTGCGTCAAAAGATTTAGATTTATGGTTTATTTAAATTTATTCAAGTTATGGAAATTTTAATATATCGTATATCTAAATCTTTCGACGCAGCGTTTTAAGATATTTTTATTAAGATATTTAACAAATGAATGTTTCAATTATATCGTTAAGTTTCTTTCCCGATTTTTATTTCAAGTTGCATAATTCTCATGATGCAAGGGTATGACATCCGTGCCATATAATGACAAGGAAACATCAACTATTTGCAGTAGACCGCGGCCTTAACGGCAAACAAACCATTAAATAAAGGTCGAAGGTATTAGGAAGATACTTAATATGAAATCGTCAAGTTCAATGTACCGTTTTGGTGTCGGTTTACGGGAAATTTGTAAACGTCTAGGAATGAGACCCATGGGTTTCTTAGTTGCAGTTTGGTTAGGTGTTCTCTGCCCAACAGCAGCATTCTTCACATGGTGGCCACCACAACAACGCCAACAATCACAGCAGTTCCACCAACGCTTCCAATACGGTCCACCTCCACGACAATTCCACTAACCCTGGCGCTGGAGGTGGTCCCGGGTCAGGCGGCCACTTGGTCCCGCCCCCATCTTCCAAAACCCCTTCCAACCCTTCTTCCTCTTGCTCCAACTCCCCCGCTTACTCCCACCCTTACGCCAACCCCGCCTCCAGTTCCTCCGCCCATTTAGCCAACTCTGCACACGGCCATTACCCATACACCAACAGTATGAACCCAAGTCCCTCGTCCACGGCCGCGCCCATGGCTAGTCCCGCGTCATACCCACATAGTCCCGCGTACCAACAGAACCTCATGAACAACTCCACGGGCTGGTATGGAGCCAATAATGGGGGAGCCAACGGCAGCGGTCCTGGAGGTGGAGCCGTCTCCGCCGGACCCAATGGCGGACAAGGACCTATGGTAGTGCATCCGTTTGCGACAGACCTCATGGGCATGTCCCGGTCAAATCGCCACGAAAATATGTGAAAGAGAAAAAGAGGTGAGCGCTAGCAAAAATGAACAGAAAACAAAAATCGGCTGCTTTTCTTGGGAGGATTTTCCGCTGGAGGAGAAAAAGTGCGTAAAAGACACACTGCCTCACCTCAGCGCATGCGTGTGCGCAAACTGGCGTGCGGGAGTACAATTTTTCTTCAATTTTTCCCCAGATGCCTAGTTTTTGGGAGGTGGATATAGGCAGTTGGCTGGGACGAAATCTTGGCGTAAAAAATGGTGAAAGTTTTTATCTAATTCTTCCAAAATATCTTTTGGAACCTAAAAGCAAGAACAAATTAAGAGAAATTAGTTGTGACGGTCCCCGCCCGTTCCCCCTATGAACCCCTTTCCTGGATTTGATTCAGTGTTTTTTGGTATTATTGTCAGCTATTTGTTTGTAAAAGGAAAAAAAGGCTTCTTAGGTTGAAATAGGATCAGGTTTCTCGACAGTGTCGTAAAACGTTTCTCTCTTTCTTTTTCGCGTTGTGCGTGCAGGCAAAAAATCGTTATTTATAGGATTTATTAGTTTAGACCGTTTTTTTAGTTACAGAGAAAAATGGGCGTGTATATACTACTTGCGGAATCGCTTCGGGGTTTCATCTCCGTGGCAATCGAAATTTAAAAAAAAAAATTAAAAACAGTAACAAAGACAAATACTTTTGCGTGTCCGGTCACGTTGTTTGGTAAAAAGAAACAAAAGCTTCGAAGTTTGCACTATTGACACCTTAATAGGGCAGAGGACGAAACTAAGATTTTTTTGCTATTTTATAAAATATTGTCAGAAAGCACCAGATAAAAAGGCCAGCCAGTATTTTTGTCCAGCTTTCGATTATTATTTTTTTTAATTGAGAATTCTTGGAGAAAAAAAACGTTTCAATCTTGAAGCTGCATAACCTCCGTATAATAGCCGATCAAAGCTAAATACTTAACTTCTTTTGCGTGTCAATCTAGAAGAGAGAAATGTTGGTTTAATTGGGAGTACGTTTGCGGATTTTTTTTACATTGGTGAAAAAAACACAAAACAATCGCTGTAACAATGGCCCTTCAAGCAAAAGCTATGACTAGCCTTCCGACTTCCAATTTGGGTGGTGAAAAAAATCCTGAGTTGTGTGCTTTTTGTATTTTATGTTATTATTACTTATTTTTTTGAGTTCTTCCATGTCAATTTTTATTGGGTAGAGCGAGACAAATTTCGCTTGTTTTTAACATTTTTGGATAGGCTTTACTATGCAAATGATTTTGTTGGCATTAACCTTGATGTGGGAATACTCATGTAATGGAACATCCCAAGCGCGAGACAACAAAAACTCGTTCTGTACGATTTTAATAGCAAGGCCCTTGAAAACTTGCAAAAATCAATACCAACCAAAAAATCTCGCCAATTTTTCTGTTCGACACAACAAACGAAAACAATAAGTTGTATTTATCCATTTCCCTCAGAAGAAGGGATACACTTACCAAAGTAATTCATAGCATGTCTCTCAACCATTTGAAGTAGCGTTTGCAAAACAAAATCTCGAGTATTTGGACAATTTTTATTGTCAGTATTATTTGTCAAATTTTGGTTGTTAAGTTCACTGAAATGGAAGTTCGTCTTCATTGCACGGGAACCAAGTCGGCCGAGGCAAGGCTCATTTGGGACAAACGTTCAGCCAGTCGGTCCCGTTTGGCCACCGCCTCAGGGGACACATCAGAGGGCATCGGGGGCGGGGTTAACACGGGTGGCGGGAAATTGGCATCAAATTGTCGGACTTCGTCGTACCATTGCTCGAAAAACATATCGCCGGCCGTCTCGCACAGGTTATGCAACACGCAGCAGACTTGAACCACTTTGGTGAAGTCGAGGGCCAAGTCGCAGCCTTTAAGCAGTAAGGACCAGCGGCCTTTAAGGCGCTGTAACGTTGTGTCTATGCATTTGTGGGCGTTGGCGAGATGCATGTTGTAGGCTTGTTGGGAGTGGGTCAAGTAGCCGGAATTTAAGTACGGTGTCAACATCCATCTTTGCAATGGGAAGCTGGGGTCGGCGATGAAGTGCAAATCGTCTTCGGCCGGGAAGAGTTTGCCTTTATATGCTGTTTTATAGAGCTGTGACGCTTCTAAGACCGAAGCATTATCCGTACTACCAGGCTGGCCAATACAGACGTACCTAAGATTGGATGTGGTAACAATAAAATAACAAAAGTTATGATACAAGGAATATCTAGAAAAAATACAAGTTGGATTACCCTAATTTGCTGCTATAGGAAGCCACACCTAGCAAGACGATGGAATTCCAACCACTTTGATTGGCGTACCCCTGGGCACCGTTGCGGGGCGTGGCTATAGGCAAGTGAGTGGCCCCGACCACGCCTATACAATCCGGAAAGGACCATCTTAGTGTAAATTTGTCCGCTTCTTCTCGGAAATCTTTGCCCGACGGCAACTGGACTATTTTGCCGAACAAAACGGCGACCACGGCACTGCAAAACTGCTTAAAAAGATTGCAGACTGTGCTTTTGCCCACACCGAACACTTCTGCCACCTTGGCGTAGTCGTTTTTCGAAGCTAGGATGGCTAAGGCCACGGCAACTCGTTTTTCTAGTGGAATTGCTGCTCGCATTTTGGTCGTTTTCTTGGATAAAACGCCTTTCAGCGAGTTGCATAAGAATTGGAACGTCCGTTTGCCTACATGAAACTCTTTCTGGAACTGAGCTTCTGTAAATCTTGGCACTTCTTCTTCCCAATACCTTGAAAGCATACGAATTGAAACTAAGATTTGTTTAAATATTTGAGAAAAAAGATAATTAGATTAAGTTAAACCTGCTGTGTGTGGGTAAGGCCCAGATTCGTTTGTGCGGCGGTTGTTCCAGTTTGTTTTTGCGACTTTCCATCAACTGCATCATCAAGAGCATTCGCAATTTGCGAAGTCTTCTGGCACGACGCTGAATTTCGTGTTGGGAACCTAGGTAAATATTCATGGCAGCCACAAACGAAGCTGACACTTGTAATAACTGGGCAGCAAGTTCAGCTGACACGGCCATTGTTCCGTAACTGGTTCTGATTAACTACTATCTATAACGTTTGCATACTTTAATCCACATTCCTGTGAAAACACGACTCAAGCTATAAAGTATAGTTTATTGGAAAGCAACTTTCGCCATCTATTAAGAATTCTCAAAGCATTTTTTCTAGTCATTCCGTTAAGGGGCGCCATCTATTTTGATTACATTATTCCTTGTTGGTAGAATGAGAAAACCTGAAATGCGAAACATTCCAAATCCCTTTCGACGGTAGCAAGCTGTCTTTTGGCAATATTTCGTAAATCTTTATTTAATATATTTCAAAGCTGAGTTTTAAAGCGAAATAAAACTATACACTATTTAGTGTTCCGGGTCTTATTTTTCTTTCTTCCATTGTGTCAACAGTTCGCATTCCGCGTATCTGTTCATTGCGAGCCCTCTTTCGCCTTCTAGAGCGCCAAACAGAAATAAAAATAATAAAGAAAAAGGGAAAGTGAAGTGCAGTGACGGACAGCATGCTTTTAAGAAAAGCGATAATGCATTAATGGTAAGTTTGGTGTAATTTATTTCCGTTATTTCATACACGGGAGTCAGATTACATACTAGTTAGTAAGCTTATTAAATATACTAGTTTACATATAAACTTACTGGCGGCTCGAGTTTCGTTGACATCAATTTGCCTGGGCGTTCATCAACCCAAGTTTTACCAAGTAGTAACTCTTTGCTCATTAAGATTCAGTTACACAGTTGGAAATTTTTTTTTGTTTATAGTCTCTAACGCCCGTCAGTCTGGCATCAGACCCAAGTCTCGCCAGAAGAAAAGCTGATTCTGTGATTCATATCAAAAGTGCAACCATTTTTTGACCTCTAGTCAGATTTAGAAGTTTTCTCACCCACCCACCCTAAAACAAAAAGGGAACCCAAGATACTCCTGCGAATGTATATATGTAAGAGCACGCTATTGTTCCACGCTCACAGTTAGACGACAAGATCCCTTCGAGTCATCAAAAGGAGAAGCCACGCACTAAATAAACTTGTTCACTTTCCCTTTCATCCCGTTACATTTATGGCATCCGAAAGCCTGAGACTCCCTGCTTCTTTCTAGGTATTTAAAAGAATAGGAGATGCCAGAAAGAGGAAGAAAATAATGCCAAGATCACGATCTAGGCCATGTCTTACCTGTTTTTTCGTAGTCTATAAGTTTATCGTTATGTATCTCGCAGTCTGAAGCATCTCGCAAACGTACAAAAAGACAAGAGTTGCAGACTGAAAGCAAAAACCTTTTTGATTCATTTCTGGTGTCAAACTTTTCCACCAAGATTAATTCAATTGTTGCAAGATAAGGATCGAAACCTGCAGAAGTGAAGAATTTGCCATTTAAATTTCAGGTTATACGTTTAACTAAATTTACGACGCTAAGTTTCCATAATTCATTGGACTCCCTCCAGTTTTTTTCCCAACATTTCAACGATAGCTGTTTTAGGCAAGTCTCAACATCACAACACTGAGTACACAACCATGTTAAGATTGTTTTTAAAATCTTTTTTAAAGGCAGTTTTGTTTCGCAGTTTCAATATTTGGAAACTTAAAAGTTAATTATGCACCTTTGAGATTGCAACGAAAAGTTAACATCTGAAATGCTGCGAGTTGTGAGTCTCAAGTTTGGCGAAATTAGAGGTATTGTAATTGCCGTGGTTTAGTGGTTTCGGCGTTTCTGGTTTCCTTTGGCACATATATTGCGTGTCTATGAGGTCACAGCTTTTATGCATTTTCTAATGATGTTTGAGTTAAAGCTCTTTTTCATGACCAACCATAACATAAGCTTGAAAGCCAACGAAAACAAAGGCGAGCAGTGAACCCCACACCAGAAGACGTGACTAAACGGGACTCCATAATTTCTTGCTCACTTTTCAGCTGACCCAACGGACTTTGATATCAAAAGCCTCATTTTTCTCAACTGTTCTCTTCCGAATTTGTAGTCTGCGTCTTTACTGTGCGTTGTATGCCTTACAGGCGTCCGCGCGGTGAGCCAAACATAAGGTCTACAGTCTATTCATCTTTTTTTCTGCAGACAATTTTAAAAAAGAGCCATAAATATGAACGAGCTTATGCATGCGTGGTTTTTGCTTGCCATGGGTTTTTATTAAGCAGATTCCCCAATGCGTTCACACGGAGCCCACGGAGTTTTAACTCGTTCCATTTTCATGAACCATAAGTAATTGTGTTGTGAATACATTAAACGCCAGCTCACCATCAATTTTCCCCCAAATTTAGTCATAAACATACGCAACATTTACTGTTGAAGCGGAGTTATTTATGGCCTTCCGATACAATCTGTTTTTTTTTAAGTCTCACATTCTTGACAGTTGACACTTGTGTGAAAAGTAGAGTAAAGACGCGAGAATTGTGGCACTACGTCTGCCTAGCTTAATCTAATGAAGAAGTTTTTGTCAGTTCTAGTGCTTTTCCCCCCTCTGTATATCTCATAAAAATTCCCGTTCTGTTTACCTATTTCACTGGGGCTGTATCAACCGTCTCATAAATGTAGATTACGCTCAGCTTCTTTGGTCCCTTATATGGACATATTGGACGGCAAAACGGCAATAAGCTCCCAAATTGTGCATTGGACTTTGTAGACCAACTGAACCCCCTTTTACAATATCCGGAGAATCGAGGATGAACATTGCGTTTCCTATTGTTATTCATAATGGAGTAAAAGGTCTCGACCCTTTTGTTAATGGTCATCGATCGCACCCCAATAGCCAACACATGACATCATTGATTCTGCACGTTCCATCTGGCCATTCACAGATTCTAGCTCAGTTTTCCCTTCTCATTTCCGAACTGAACAACTCCCATGAAAGTTATATAGTTCTGGGGTACACGCTTGCCATGGGGCCAAAACCCCTTATCTGCATTTTGCAGATTTGCTATGGGGAAATGAAAAGATGCGGTTATCTGCAGTCTTTTGTGAGGATGCTATTTCGAACACTTGTGCGAAGGCTTGATTAGTTTGATGAAAAAAAAGGATAATTTCAGTGTAATCATATCTACGAGTTCGTACTTTTTGCCCTGTTGAGAATCCCCGGAATTTAGATTGTAATCTTTACCGCTGATAGTTCGCAAGTTATGCTTAGCGCAAGGTTTTTTAAACCTGTAACGCTGATAATTTCCTTCCAATTGTTGCTTGCAGGGAAACCTACGTGTAACATTGCACGTAGAAAATGTTCAGACAAATTTACAAATGTACCGAGCTTTTCGAACCGTAGAATTAGAATTTAAAGTGTGCTACGGTAGTTAAAAGCTGTGTAAGTTGAACGCGCAGACCTGGAGACCTGGAAGTTGGCGTACAACTACATTTTATTGAATATTTTCATTTTTACAGCGTTATTGAGCAGCACTAACAACAATGAAACCCTTACTTGAAGCTAAACAATGTAGTGGATGTTTACAGAAAACAATGGAAGTTGGGATTCTCTAAACGGAAAGATAAAGTTCGTTTACACAATAGAAAGTTCGGTTTTCGTTGTTTATCAAAAATGACAAATGAAGTTTTCCGTCAACTCTTGAAATATTACTTTTTCGGCATCAACAATGAAAAGCCAGAGCTTTTGTGCAACGTTGGCCTGGTTTTCCAACGTACTTTCTTGACAATTCACCCGATCTTACCACTTCGTATATTCACTTTGAAGCTGGGGGGAACTTCTTGGGATCATTTAGGTGGTTTAAAAGACTTTTTAACACCGGAAATGCGAATCCCAGCACGCTTGAAACCATCTGTTGAGGTCGCTCCTTCGTTCTTCCGCGACTTTTTCCGAAAATATTTCTTCATTCCGAAAACCTCGTTGTTACCCGGGTTCATTTCTGGGGTATAGGTGTGAACATTTTAGAACTGGATAACTCAGGCGTTTTGTCTGTATGTTTTCAAGATGGGATTACAACTAAAGAGTATTCCAAAAAGGAGATCAGAAGTCGTAAGCCTTATAAGCCTGATGTCATGACTTCGTCTCCTCTCTGGTGGTGCCTGTGATATCATTTGCTTATAAGATCCCATGGCCACCCTCGGTCGACCCCTTGACTGCCTTTTTTTAATCGTTTCGTTTCCTTTTAACTTTTCTTGTGTCTTAGTTTCTTGGGGTCAACTTGGCGCCGTAACACTTTCTGTTTTAAACAGTACGTTGTATATAAATATACTTCTGCGACGAAATGTGACTTGACTTTTTGTGTGATCCATATAACTTGTTCTGATTTTTTTTATTATTTTTTATTATTTTGATCTTTATTCCAGGGAGGGTTAGTGTTTGCAGCGTGCGTGTACGCTGGCCCAGGTCTCCTCGTCGATTCCCAAGTTTCCTGCCATAAAACGATTCTCCATGCAATACCGACCGGTCAGAGCCAAGTTTTTTCCAGTACGGCACCGACACAGGAAGGAACCACGAAAAAAAGAAGGTTTCAAAGGGTTAAGCACGACCATTCACGTGGACCAGCATAATTTGATCTCTTTGAGTTATTAAAGGAAGGTAGAACGGAGAGAATGCACATCTTGGACATCCCTTTCTAAGTCCAAAACTTCTCGTTTTGCATATCCTGATCTCCTAAACCAGCCATAATTGAATTTGTCGGTTGCGACATTCCCTTCCCATCGTTCCATGTCTCTAAGGTAAGTAACGCGTTATTTTCAATAATAAAATATAATTTTATTGTTTTCCATTTCGCTCGCGGTTAGTCTTAATCCAATTGCTATAGATCCTAGTCTATAAGTTTTTGACCAAGAGATAAGGAAGCTTCCATGTGGCATGCATGCTTACTTGACCAGAAAATTCGGATTGCCAAGTCTAAATAAGTTGATTGACCCTGACAAGTCCAAGATTTTTCACATTCCAGTCTGCATTTTTTTTGTATTTATTATTTTTTGGTTTGTACAGTAAGGCTTGATTAGGTTGCCCTAGAGCTTCGTGTGGGAGTTTTACAGTTTTAAGTGGGGAAACTGCAGTTTTTCGTTGTTGGGAAAAGTATAGAATAAAAAGTCTTGTTGGTGAGGTCTGGGTTCTTGGAAGTATTGCAGTAAATGTAAACGAAACTTCGTCTAATTTCTTTTTTTGCTGTACGAAAATTAAATTTAAATGTTAATTTGTTATAATTCGAATTTCTAATTATGGTTTAAGATGAATTTAAGACTGCTATTTATTTATACAGCTTTACGAACTTGAAAGTTGTACAATGTATGAAAGTTTATAGTTGAACTTTTTTAGAAATCAAAATGTTGATACAGTACACGTACTGTCCTAAATTTCGACGGTGGCGGAGCCATCGTCGTACTCGGGGTCAACAAGATCGAGTCTTATGGGCGCCTTAACGTCAATATTTGGAACTACCAAACTGCCACTGTCACATTAGAAAGTAGCCAAAAAAAACAAATGTACCGTACTTTTAAGCTTCGTGTCCTCTATCTGTAATCTTCGAGCGTGGCGTCAAAAGAGCAGTACAAACTCAAATAAGATCTTGTTTAAATGACAGTAAACAAATACACTTTCTATTAACTCATTATCGATACTTTCAACAACAAAACAAAAAGTGTTGCAACCTTCCGATAACTAGGTTATTAACACATGGCTATTTTATACTTTTGCCTAACTCACAAAACAGTTACCATTAATCTTTCCGTTCAAACCTTTATCGTAGTTAAAATTGCAATTCCTTCATCATTCATTTACTATCCGACTGCTATTTTGTCACCACCCTAGTTTTAACTTTGTCTCAGTCCGTTCTTTCGTTAGGCTTTGTTTGTAGTATAGTAGTAGCAGTAAAAAAGCAAAGCATAATTTGAACTTGTCTTGTCTTGTCATCCTGAGGCGAAATTTTCACTTTCGCTAGCTTTCGCCCCTTTCCTTGACGTTCTCACTGCAGTATAGTCTCTGGATATTCCAATGGCCTAAACTCTAGCTTGTTAGCTGTTAGTTAGGGAGAGTTGCCCAAGAAAGGGATCCTGTGTGGAAGTTTAGTCTAGCCCAGCCCTGTTTTGTCTGTTTAGTCCTTAACCATACCCCCTTTACCAACTTTATTCGGGAAGTTGAGTCCGCGCGTTCAATGCGTGAGGTTCCTCTATAGTTCGCTCGGTATACACTTGTATATAAAAAAAAGAGTTTTTGATGTGAGTGTTGTAATTTAGTCATGGAGAGAAAAGAGCAGAGAGCCCAGTATGTAACTTGCCCATATCTAGCTGACTAGCGCCAGTTTGCCTTCTTTTTTTCTTTGGCGAAGCCCACGTCGCTTGAGATTCGGATACGGTGCTTGATTGCCGTTGTACCAAACTTGGTTCTACTGGAATGATGGGTGATTAATTTGAGCGTGAGTTACTCGAATTGTTTCGCCTTCCTCCAATCAATTTGGACTTTGGGTGTGTTAGCCTATGTGGTGCGTGCTAACCACCAATTCTTAACACGGATTTCGGATTTTAATTGGGGAAAATCAATTTGCTTGATTTGGAAAAAATCGAAAGGAAAGAAAAAAAATTAAACCAACAATAGTTTTTTCTATCATTAGACTCGCTTGAAAATTTTCAATGGCACGACTAATTTTGAACGCATAGTAATTGGAAGGTTGGAACACTGGGAATTAAATAAGGAATAGAGTTATTAACGTTTTTTTGCCCTCCATTTGCTTCGCCAGGTGTTCGTGTTTCGTCCACATTTGGTTTTGCATTTCCCGTTCTCACACTTTGGAACCAAGAAGATAATGAGTGGATTAACCAAGTGGACGCATTGCAGTTCGAGTTGAAAGAAACATTAGAGTGAAAAACTTGCAAACTTTATAAACGGTGCTTTTTTTTACTGCTTTGCAAAAATGGAAACTGCGGAGGATTTTTCTTCGTGGGACGATTTATATGGTAAGTTTCCATTTCGTAATATACGCGATTTTCTATTTGAAATCGTTGATTTGCATGTTTGAACGCCTATCTACAGCTGCGTTGTAATGTTCAGATGCAAATCAGTTTTTTGGCTTTTTTTATTTGTCTCCTTTTGTCTTTTCTTTTAACCCACGCCTAGGGAGACTAACAAGTAAAGGAGTGTTTTGTTCAAATGCAGTTCAAATGTAGTTCCACGTTTTGTTCAAATGTAGTTCCACGTTGTTCAAATGTTTTTTTTTCAAATGTAGTTCCACGTTTTGTTCAAATGTAGTTCCACGTTTTGTTCAAATGTAGTTCCACGTTGTTCAAATGTCGTTTTGTTCAAAAGTTGTTCCACGTTTTCTCGGCTGCCGGAAAGTTGACTTGAAAGTTAACTACACAGTATTATAGCCAGAGCAGTTACAACTTTTGAATTGTGATGATAGCATATGAAAGCAAGATTGCTAACCCCGAGTCCAAATCCACGAGATCGCCGGAAACTCGTAACATAGACACGCGATCGCTGTTTTTTCTCTCTTTTCACCGAGTTGGCATTATGCCGAAAGGACAGTTCAACCTATAATGGTCGGTCCAAACCGATAAGGCCTTTCCTATTAGCGCGGGAGAATATTTGGTAGCACTTGTAGTCGACTTTGGCACGCCTTTCACACTTGGTTAGCCCGCCTAATCCCTCCGTTTTGATAGTTCCGTTACCACCTATACCGGACATGTGGGCGAACGAATCGGTTGCATATGCGTGCGATAGGGTATAGGGTATTATGTTGTCGTACTGTACTGTACATGTACGCAGAAGGTTCAGTGGGGAAAAGGTGCTGCGTTGTGTATGGATGAGATTAGTGCTGAGGTTAGTGGCAAAACTCGGCCAAAATAATCGATTGAGTGATCAAGTCTTTTTAAAAAACAAATTTTTGTCCAGGTTTAAAACACATCGAGTTTGTCAACAGTGAAACTGTAAAGTTTATAATCTTACAGCGTACTGTATTTAATAATAATACATAATATGTATAATATATGAATAATAATATAATCATAGTAATATTATATAGCAATAATGTGAAAGTGCTCTAGTGTCCGTAAAGCCAAAAGTCAAGACGGATTCGAAGGTTAACTTGTGAGGTATTTACTCGGTGTTTATATACAGTGAGTCTTAAAGTTCCTTCTGATAAACGAGTTCGGTCTATTTTGGCTTTTCCTTTGACAAATACAATGGCGACGCTTCCATGCGGCTTATTTCTTGAAAGGTTAAAGCTCGCTTAAAATGTTGAGAGCTATAATTAGCTTTTCAAGGTGTTTTTGTTGATGGGGAGTTCATAAGAAAGGCATGATTGAGTATAAACCTAAACTGACAAGTTGTAGACAACAGATCTGGGGCTTGGAGGGACGGTTTAAGTTTACCGAACATTCTGTAACGCCAGTTAGGGACGTTTGGAGCGCGCGCGCGCCAATGAACGCTATTTCAGTTTCCCCTTTTTGTATTTCGAGCTTTGAAGTGTGTAAACTTGGAGCTTGACATTCCTTTTTGGAATTCCTTGAACTCAAAAATTAATTACAATCGTTTGCAGAGAAATGAGGTGAAAATGAAATCGGAAAAAAATCCTTTAACGTTGTTAGAAAAACTTTCATTAATGACATGCTTAAACCGCCGAAACGCACGATCGTTCCATTTATATTTTCCCTTGCAATTATATTTATCCCAAAGCATGAACTAGAGAAATGACTACGCGTCGATGAAGGGAAAGTTTCGAGTTTTTGGGTCTGCAAACGTGTTGGAGTCTGATAATTCAAGAAGTAGAGCAAGATAAGCTAACGCTTATTGAGGGTCATTACGATAAGCGTTTGAACTACCATCTGTGTCGTATTCAAATTATTCTAAAGTGTCCAGTGTGGCGAATAATTCATCCCAAGAAGGCTTGGAGAACTTGGAGAGTTCGGTAATTGCATATGCAAAAGGTATTTCACGCCCTGATGCTTCGTATTTTGCATACGCATTAATGTTGCTGTAAATCTTTGCAACTTTGGAACATTACGCCTTTAAGACTTTCATCTAGACACCATTTATAGGCTTGGCAGCTGCTTTCAATGGATAAATCTCGGTAATTCAATTATACAGCAGTGATACTTATTAGAAAACACGTGGGTTTCATGTTAAGAGCCATTATAGTCCTTATTTGACCACAGTCAGAGGCGGGCGAAGGCTAGGGTTAAAATTAATACTTGTAGTGTATGAACGATTGAGGAAATGTTGTGATGGCAATAGCCTTGGAAGTTTTGTGCATATTAGTGGCTTGCGTGCATACGTTTTGCGTTTAAAAGCGATATAAGAAGTTCTTGAACTACTTTTAGAACATTTGTGGCGTTGACCCGATAAGATTTAGCCTTGGCCTCCTGTGTTTTATATCTTTTTTTCTAGCTTGAAAAGAAAAGTTTTGGTGATTCGAGAATAGCAATAGGATCCCGAGTTTGTGAGATTGTTTGTGTTAAGTTTTTATGGGTTCTGTGGCGTCTTCCTAAATACTCTGCTCTCCCAACCTAATACGAAACGTATGAGACTGAGTTCCTGTTGAAAAACGGGGGTGCAAAAAAGTTTTAGTGGCTCTGGGTGGCTCATCAGGGTATTTTTGAAAGTTCATCGGTTATGGTTAACCGTGCTACCGTATATATACACCCGGCTCATTGGCGCCTGCTCGTCTGGGTTTCCGCATTTTGGTGGAAAAAGCAGGAAGGCGAAGAAGGGAAGTTGGGTGATATATGAGTAGGGTGAGAAAATTAAATCATGAAAATGTTGAGGGAGGCTCGAGTCATAATTAAGTCGTTATTCAACTACAGTTTATTCAAACTTTCGACAGACAGTTCGATACAATTGCGGTAGTTCTCGGCATCATGTGTCACAAGTTGCGTTAACCTCTTAACATTCTAGCTGATTAATTGCAGAAAGAATAAGCAGTTTAAGTAATACGATAATAAATATACGATATTAAAATATACAATATATTATATATATATCGTATATATATATCGTATTATATATATCGTATATTAAAATATACGATATTAAAATATACGATAATAAATATTCGGTAATAAGATAACCGAATTGCGTAAGCGGAAGTTAGTCATTTAAAAAAATACTATTAAAATGTTGCAATTTTGAAACAGGAAAGATGTATCATTCAAAGAATGAAGTTTTGACGTAATTGTGGTTCAAATAAACGGGACAGTAATCAACATTCATAACGTAAGAGACGTTAAAACTGACATTGTAAGGTGGAATTGCTTTAGGTTGGTAGATTGTTACGTGCGTTACAGTTTGTTTGATGCAAGTGAACGAAAGTTTTGTGGTTTCTGTTTATGTCTGTTAACTTTTTAAATGTGTAGAATAGTTCGCAAGGTAGAAAGGAAGTTTCCTTTCTAAGCTTGAGAGGTAAAGAGACTCCGCAGACTTTTATTCTTGTTCTCATAGTAAATCATTCTGTAAAGTACAGTACAATGCACTGTTAATTGAGTTCGGCAAACCGTTATCAAACTAGCGTTATGACCAATTACGGCCCACCACAGTAGCAATTTGGGCAAATGGAATGGGATGTCAATGTCTTTATATTTTTTTTCGTATCTCTTTATGTATTACACTACCCATAATTCGTATCTAAAAGTCTAAATTCTACCATATAGTTGGTTGCTCATGTATAGAATCTATAATATTAAAAACATGTTGTTTGCTTGATTTGAAAACTAGGATCTGTACAAGTATTTTCCGTCATGCAAGCATGCAAAAGTGGAACATTCCCCCAAATTTCCAAGTCCTTGTTTATGATACTGTTAAATTTTGGTAGTCTAAGAAAACAGGAAAGAAAAAACAGCTTTTTGGGTAAGTTTTTAGCTATTTTTATTTTTTGCGATGTGTCAAGTGTTAAACCACTTACCGCTTGAACTTGTGTTGCTCTTCAAAACCTTACGAAACGAGTTAGGTTTTAAAAGCACGCCATCGCCGCCATTTTGATCATGCGATACGGTGGTAAAATGGGTTCAACGCGGCTTGGAGGGTTTCTCGAGTCACAAACTAGAGACGGAAGATCCATGGGTGGGCCCCGTTCGGGTTAGTTGTTAGTTCCTTGACAGCTGGAGGTCTAGAGGACGTGATGGATTAGCCACAACATTTGATTACATATGTAAGATTTAACATACGAATTTTCCCCCTTTGCCATCTGCTTTCGCTTGTGGCTGATTGCATTTCGCGACAAGATTCGCGCTAGAAGCGAGCGAAAGCCTCAACGCTAGCAGCCCAAAGAAGTAAACATAAAGGGTTGTATGACCCTCGCAGGGAAAGGTCACAAACGAGGTCGAAAAGGCAAAAGTACTTATGGTCTTGCGGTTTCCAGCTTTTCACACCTGCCGTCGAGTCTAATCTCCTATTATTCGCAGTTTACACAGTTTTGTACGAAATCAGCTTGTGTCTTCTGTTTTTTCCGAAAACAGAAGACTTTGGTGAACAGCTTACTTTGCAAAAATATGTAATTTCGCCCCTAAATTTCGTTCCATTTAGAGTGAGCTGCAATTAGAGTTGATTGATAGATGATAATGCCTATTGATTGTTCGAAAAGGACTATGGTTCGGTTTCTAAAAGCTTCCAGGTGGTGTCTGGTCTATTGTTGAGTGGGGAAGGGGGGTGGGGTTGGACTCTGTGATCTTTTTCAAGCGTTTTTAGATTTTAGGGTTCTTGGATGGTTGTCAGTCTCGGTGATAGGCCCCTCCTCCCCGTTTTTGTTAGCTCGGCGTTTTTAGAATTTTAGAAAGAAAGGGGAGCCGGAGCCATTTCTGTGTTTTTCCTGGAGTCATAAGAGCGCTTGTGAATTGCACAGTGTAGACTTTAGTACACTTGAGGGCTTTTATGAATCACCCACAGAACATCTACATGTACTCTGACCTTTGACCAACATTTTTCACCGCCCCAGCCTCCCCTCTTGCTTAACTTTTTTCTTAGCATTTCCAGGCCGGCATTCTTTACGGCTTCCGGTTAAATTTTCCGAGTGGTGACAAATTCGTGAGGGTCGTGACTTTTTTTTTCCTTTCCAGCCACCGCATACTCAACAGTTTGCACCTAAAAGGCACGCCAAAACGGTAGGTTGAGTTACATTACACACACTAGCAAATTAAGATTATATCTTGGACTTGGAACTCCGTTTAACCTAGTTAAAGATTATGCCAGCTTTCTTAAACGTTACGAAGCTCTAAACGTTGGAGAAACGTACATTCCAAAGAAAAGTTCGAAAACTATCCACACGTGCAATAATCATTCCGACAGAAAAAAAAGAAAAACCTCATGTTCATAAGTACTTCCCGGTTCACAAAACGTCCATCAAGTGGGTTTCTTGTTCAACAATCAGATATTACTCGCGTATTACCCCTTGAAGCTCTCTGGAAGCTTTAAAACTTTCGCTAAGCACTTCCGGGGTTGTAAAATGAAGTTTTTTTGTTGCTAAACAGCATATTACTGACGTGCAACTTGTCTTTAAAAGGTCTAACGAGTACTAACGCGTCTAAAAACGTTCACTAACCGCCCGCATGTTCAAGAACGCACGAAAGTTAGTCTACCAGCCAAAAATTTTATCAAGACTCCCCTCTTGGGCTTACAAAGTGTTCGTAACATTTTGGTACTAAACCGAATACCGCTTGCTTGCATGTTCAGAAACGTTCGAAAAGATCCCATATGTGCTTACTAGGTTACAGAATAACGGCCGTTAAGAGCAATTGAATATTAGCGCGTTCCACTGGCTGCACTGGTGCAATATTTTTGGCACTCCAGTGTGTCAAATATGTGTATCTTTACACACTATGTACACACACTGAGTTAAAAAAAATATTACGCCAGTAAAGTCAGTCGAACACGCTATATGACTGATGTGTAAAACTGTTTTCAAATATGTAAGCTCTAAAATCGTTCGAAAAAACGTTAACAAGCTTAAACTTGTTTGCAAACGACCTCACGTGCTTGGCAACATTCGTCAAGACACTGTCCATAGTCCAGGTTCATCAGACAGAAAGTGTTCAAGTAAAATCTTTGCGATTAAGATATGCTGTTATTGTGTTTTTTCTGCAACTGTAAATTGTTGTCGGCTGAGTTAGCAATCGAACATATTTTTCTGGCTTGTGTCCCTGGCGCCACAATTTTTTCCTTTTCTTGTTGCTTTAGTTTTTGCGTTTCCCTGCCCCACATTGTCTTCTTCTTTTCTTCCCCGTTTCCATGTTCATTATCTAGCGTAAATGAGAAGAAAGCGACAGGAGCGAATGAACAAACCGAGGGGAAACGTAGAGGGTGGTATAGAGCAAGCCAAAAGCTCCAGCCTTGTTTGACGGCTTTTGGGGGCTTACGGGCATCTTCTGCGCCATGCCGGGCGAGCAGGCGTCAAGGCGGCAGACACACAACACCCAGGCTTTGCAGCTTGAGAGCTCCGCTGCCTGCGTGGTACAGGAGTCAGTATTTCCTTTACTTTTGTTGTTCAAGGAACGTAAACGTGAATTCTTCCAACTAACGTGGATTTAAAGTGGGAAAAAATGTGGTTCGGTTTTAAGAATTGGTAAAAACTGAAATTTATCACTCCTTTTCGAACAGAAAAAGGTAGTTTCCCCATTTTAGATTTCCTTTTTTACATATTAGAGTTGCGTATTGCGAAGTTGTAAGTGCCTTTTCTTGCGTTATCGTAAACTAAAGCCTTGGGTGGAATGCCTCGAGCCCTGATGGGTAATAATACTCGTAATTAGTTTGACAAAAAACGCCAGGTGTTGGTGACAGGCTATATTTTAAGGTTTTGCTCTTCAGAAACATCCCAAGTTTGACCAATTTAGGAGAAAAAGATGGAAGGAGTACGGCGTAAAACACTCGCTGTATTGATGTTAGCACCGTCATTGGATACGTTCCGCAAACACTTGACGAGCCTTACGTTTGCACCTTCTGTGCAAACTTTGCGTGCAAAGAGGAAAAACAAAGGTGTGACAATGCTTAGACAGAAATAGGGAACATTTCTTGTCACTTTCTTTAAATACAGACGTTCAAAAAGTCAAAAAGAAAGTTTAGTATCCTTAAAAAACCATTTCTTTCTAAACTATTCGCTTTCGGCTTCGATGGTATGTTATCTCATTTCACAACGTTATTTTTTTCTTTTTGGAACGTAGGTTTTGTGTTGTTTTATTTTAAGAACGTTGGTTAGCTAAGCCAGTTTTAGGGTCGTATTAGAAAAGTTCTGTTTTAAGTCAGTTTGGATGTTAGCGAGCAAGTAGTGAAGTTAAGGTTAGGTTGGGAAACTAATTAAAGGTTTTGTTGGATAACTCGTAAAATATTAATGACGAACATTAGGATTTTATTGGGCTTTTCAGACACGACAGTTGTCGGGAACTTGTATGGCTCACCTGGAAGCCGAAATCGAATCTTGTCTTGTTTTACAATATTGTAGTCTGATTACGAAAAAACAAAAGTGATTACAAAAGATAGATGGAAGTGAGTGACTTGGGATATAAGATATAGCATACAAGGTTGTGGAAGAGAAAATCTGCAGACCAGAACACATCCTATTGGGCGCCCTAGTGTCTTTAGCCCGAGTCTTATCTCACATTTCATGTTGATTTCGCAAATATGGAACCTTATTGTTATGCAAAGCTCTGCGCTTGAACTCGCGAGGATTTGCTCAGGAATGTTGGGCATAGCTCAATTCGTGGCCCACATTCACACTTGATCACTTGGCAGTTGAAAAGCTGAAAAGCCCAACGAAATGATGGAGTATCTTGAAAAACGATATCTCTCCCCCACTGTCAGCTTCTCAGTCACAGCCTATAACATTTCGGGCGTTTTGGCTAACCGTAACACGAACACAACTTTTAATTAACTAGTTAAACAAAATGCGACGAATTTTTACTTTTTACGAGTACAAAAATACACTAATTAGATCAACGTTCTGCACAAGTTGAACTATGAAGTTGGTTTACGAAACATTTTCTACTAAACTTGAACTAATAGCGCATAGCGTGCAGTGTTCTGGATCTTTCAAAAAACATCTGATCCGATCCAATGATTTTATCGGATTGGCGTTTTAACGTAAAATGAGAGGAATCGAATCGATTTTTTCGGGAAATGTATCGATCAAATCGGGCCATGTAGTGCCCACAGTTCAATTGTTATTTTATTATTTGAATTCTTTGTTTTCGAAGTTTATTTGTATGATTGTTTTACATAAAAGGATTGGATCTTTGATCAGATTGGATTTGATCAAGATCTTTTGCGATCCGGATCTAGATTTTGGGAAGTTTTGCAGGATCGGATCGACAGAAGTTAACGAGTGATCAAAAATGATAAGGTTTGAGAAAAAAAATCCGGAACACTGATAGCGTGGAAGCCAAAAATGTTAGCTTTTATAACAGAATTTTGTGTGCCTCCAGCGGCCATGAATTGCAGTGCTTTATAAACAGACAGTTTTCTGTAAATATTTAATAAGTCAAACCAATAACTAAGAAAATTAATAGCTTGGCGTGACATACTGTAGACTTTCATTTGAGATGAAAATAGCCTGTTGCTTACATTCTTTGCAAACTCGTTATGGTTTCCTATTTTGGGGAGCGGAATTTTGTATATTTCCTTTAAATCCGGATTTAAAATTCGTTGTTAGGATGAAGTACTGTGCATACTCAGGTTTCTCTTGCCAAGAAAACGTCAACAATGAATCGTCAACAAACGTCAACAATGGAAGCTTAACTAAACGGGACAGGGAAAGGGGTTTGGCGCGAGTTCACCAATGGAAAGCTTCAACTCACTTCCCTGGTCAATATATACAAAATACCAGGAGGTTTTTGACTTCGAACTTCCCTAATTCATCGCTTTTAGTATTGCAGTTACGCATGCGTGACGGTAACACACAACAGCTTTTATCTTTTAAGCTCCCTCTCTCCAGATTTGCATAATCTTGGACTGATGAAGCGAAAGAAAAAGGTTTGCTAACTAGCCGTCTTACAACTAACAAGAGCCATATTGTTCCGTTTGTTTCAAACTTTTCAATACTCAAGTGGGTGGTGGTGTTGTCTGGCAATCGAGTTGAGGAAAACAAGAAATCGACGTTTTTGGTTTCAGGCCTCTTTCCCACTTTTACCTGTGAACTTCAAACGTTTCTACCCCTCGTAACTCATGGTTCAGTCACCTTTTCGGATCTAAGGTAAAAACCAAAACCCTCTCTTGTCTGTATCTTCCCATCTGGCCTTGTCCCTAAAACCGAAAATATTGTCCACTCTCATGCAAATCAGGAACTTGTCGCATCTTCCAGTGAGAAAAGCTCGAGGAATCCGTGCACTTCAGTTCTTCCTGAACTCCTTTACCCAGGAAATTTCCTAATTTCGTAGTACGACTTGGAACATTTTATTCGGAATTTTAGATTTTAGTGATGTTTATTTCCTTTAAAATTTGTTGCCCAAAACTGCTTGAGGATTGTAATTGATTGCTATTGAGCCTTACAACTTTTTTTTTGTCTTTAAGTTAACCCTAATCAGTTGTCGACCCCTTGCTGCGATCCCTATTTTCTTTTACGTTGTGTTTTCTTAGGAAAGAATTTCTTCAGATAAGTTTCTGAGGGAGGTGGGGACCAAATTAGTCGAGTCTGGAATTTTTATGATCTCACGGGAACGAAAGTTTCGAAGCTATAGCCCATTCGTTCCGAAGAGGACTTGAAAGACTATTTATAATTCATTTCTACTGAGAACAAAGCGGAAACGGGAAGTTTTTCAATTTTTTTTTTTTTTTTTTTACAAAGAATTCACAAACCGGAAGTTGTCGATTGGACGATTACGTTCGACGCACGAGAAACGTGGGATGTTTGCTTTTTTATTATTATTGTAATTTTTAGAATACACTATTTTTAGGGGGTGGGGAACAAAAGTAGGCGTGTACGCACGTGCGAGTTGTATCACTCGAGTCCTCTCGATTTTGGACCTTGGTTTTCCTATTATTGGAACGAACAAGTTATTGCGTAGAGAGGGGCAGCCGTCGTATTTATGAGACAGGACGGTAGTGTTGCCATTGTTGCGACTAAAAAGGGGGAAAGGGAAAAGTTATGTTGGGGGATGCAATGATGCACAACGATTCTTTAGTTGTTCCTCTTTAAAAAAATCTCTCTTTATTGCCAACTGCTCTTACAAAAAGGCTTTTATATGGTTATGACATTTATATTTATTATATGTTTTTGGGACTGGGACTCGTTTACATTCCTTAACGAAAAAAAAAAATAAGAAAAATTGGAAAACAGGGGGAAATCCTGTTGGAAATGACGCCTTAATCCTTATTAAAGACGTTTTGCGGGGAAATCAGGCGTCCCAGAATGTATTTACAAGCACCGGATGCCGTTCAAAATGACGTGGTGGGCGCCAAGAAGATAGATGGTTTGTTTATTTATGTAAACCGCTTTCTTTCTCGCCGTCGCGATACTGCAGCTTTCCAGGCTTCTGGAGTTAAGAACTTCATTCTGATGGAAGGGTGCAAAACCAACAGGGGAGATTAGAGTTATATGTAAATATCTTTTTTATGATTTCAAACTGATGGGGTACAATATGCTTAATTGAAAGCTTGGCTCCCGTATACCTTAGCTTATTAATGGGAAAGGGTCGCAGATGGCACTGATGTTTGTTATTGTGTTGCGAAAGCCTAGCGTAAGAAAGTAAAAGAAGAAATAGGTAGTTAATTGTCGGCAAAGTTTTTACGCTTGTTGTGCTTCTGAAAAGTACAATTTGTTACCGGAGTTTGCTTTAGCAGCACGATGTCCCAATTCAAGTCGTCAAACTTTAGGAAAAAGATTTCTCGAAAACGGCTTTTTGAAAACAAAGTAAAATAAAAGTGTTCTTTTATTAACACTAGTGCACAGCCAAAGGACGGATTTTTAGCTAACGTATTCTTATAGTTCCAAACTTAATTCGTATGTTTCTAATTTATACTCATGGGAATAAAATGTGTGTTGGTTGCAAGCTCAAGATTACTGTCAAATAGTTTTTTCATTAATGCACTGGTATTCTGAAAAAGTTGTTCCGAAATTCACATGCTAACCGCCTATACCGAGCTAACATATACGGGAAATGTTTGCAACAGTTATTTTAGGACAAGAACTCAGTGTTTTGTTAATTAATAACGGTAACGTGCTGTCCTATTTGGCGCTGAGTGATATCGAAGCATGACTAGCAAGGTACTTGATAGCATACTACTCAGAAAGTGGTCCTACAATAACTCCGATTGTCTGAACGATTTATTGGTTTATTATCGTTTAAATATATAATGGCCTATTATTTACTATACTAGTAAACAACACTACCTCATTAACATTTTAATGAAATGCCTTTACATATATTTCAGTAATTAAACTAAATAAAGTAATTAAAGTAAATAAACATCTAAGTCTACATTTATGAATGGGAATACTTTGACTTTAGCACAAAATAATATATTTTTTAATTTTACCCTGGTTTCATTCAGCTTCAGATTTGCACGCAAAAGTTTCAAACTACGGTACAAGCCGTGTTAAAAGGAAAGGCTTTTTCCTGTAATTTGAATAATGAAAATGGATGAAGTAAGGGAGTCAGATAACACTCGGATTCGTAGGAATAAATGGACCCCATCGAAAACGGCGCCAGACTTAGCCACCCACCCATAAATCCACACCATTCATTACCATAAAGTTTGGTACAGTGTATGAGGATAGAAGGGGGGTAAAGGGGCGTATGGTCATAGGGAAGTTTAAGGAGATACTGTTGTTGATGGCTTACATACGATTAGGGGAATGGGCAACCGTTTGTTATTTCTTCTTATGGGTTATTATAATGAGGAAACATGCGTTTGGACAATGACTTAAACTTTTGTTTTAATTCTGACAATGTTTCGCTCAAATAGGTTCGTCCCATGATTTGGTACCGTCGTTGCTCAACATTTTCGATGCCATGATTGCTCAAGCAAGCTTGGGGACAGCAGAAGCCGACCCCAACCCCAAATTATGGCCAGAATCACCCATATCGCCAATATCGGCCAACTCAAAACATATCGTGCCCAGTTTGCCTTCGACGACCCCGGGTTGGTCGAGTTTACCGACGTCACCTGGTGGTCGGAAAGAGTATCCAGTGTTGCGCATTGTTGAACCCGGAGATCCTGTTGACGAGACCCGGATCGGATCACCTACGCTGATCTTGAAAAAACAACCGGGGCTTCCGAGTGCCCAATTACCGTTAAGCACAGCGGCCAGTAGTCTTGAAAACAGTTGCAGTAGTAATAGTAGCAAGGACCGAGAGAGCAGTAAACGGTTGCAGTATACGGATGTTATTAAACGGAGGCTCTTGAGCGACACACCACTTTCTCAACGACCTTCATCTTCGTCTTCCTCGTCATCGTCCTCGTCCTCATTAACGTCAATGGCGTCCTCGGTGGCTCCGGCCTCTTATTTAGCCTCCGTCGAAAGTCTGGCCGACAAAGAGAGCTCTGTTCCTGTCATTTCTTCAGCGTTACGGAATCCTGCTTCCCGTATGCGCTCCAGTGCCAATGAAGGCCAGCGCCATTCAGGAGATTCGGGTATGGTTTTTTGTCTTTCATTTAACCCTTTTTGGCATTAACATGGGAATTTCGAAGGCATTTGAGGTATTTTTTAAATTTCCAAGTACATTAGACACACGTTTTTCGACAACTCAGACCGGGATGCTTGCACCAAAAATTTTTACTTCATTATTAATTAGCCGTCTATTATAAGTTCTGAAGTAACTGGCCTACCTTCTTTCGCATTTAAGTGGAAAATTTTATAAGAAGCTCGAGGTTTTTCCCAGGTGTGGACCTCTATTTCAGAATTAATTTTACATACCCCCGTTAAAGTACATTAGATGCCGCCTATTGCGATTACGTTTGTCAAGTGAATATTGATTCCATTAAGTGGAGATTCTAATAACCGAAAATTGGAAATGTGCAATAGAATGCTACGATTAATCGGCGCATGAAACGAACTGGCTTGTTTAAACCAAAGAAACAAAGCATCTTCTACTTTTTGACACTTTCCCACGCGTTTCCTATTTGTAGATTCACTACACCTAGTATTGTTTATTTCGTAACGATTTTTCAACAATTTTGATAGATATAATTGAGGAATTCCTAACTTAACGGCAGCTTCCCTTTGTGGGAAATATTTCAATTTTAACTTGTCACAAGATTCAATGAGCGGCATCTTCTCTTTTACATTTAAATTAACTCTTTTCTTGTTCGTCGCCATTTTAATATAACCACACGTCTAAAACACAAGTAACACTGCGCCTTTGAAGCCTACTCCTACGCTAAGGTTCTCAATGCGATATCCCTTCTAATTTCCCAGTCAATTAAAGGAACTGGTCATTGAAATGAATAACCTGCTCATTTAGTTGACTTGGTAGTTTAGAAGGGATTTCCCCGTAAGCCTAGTAGTAGGCTGGAAATGACAGGATTGGTTAAAACGACGTAAAAACAATTTCATTGGTCAACATGCAAAGTCCACGTAGCAATCACTTGTAGTTTCGTTACTGTAATGTGAAGATTCTTTTAAAATTAGTTATAATATCCGAAAGTGAGATTCTAATGACCGATGAAAATACTATGAATTTAATCATTTTGAATCCTTCCTTTAAAATTTGATTCCCTAAAGCGGCTGATAGCGCGTTCCACTTGCTGCACTGGTGCAACATTTCTTGCACTCATGTATATTATCGCGTTCCACTTCGACACCCGTGCCAGTGCAACGCACGGATCGCGTTCTACGTACAGGATGCGCACTGGAAAGTGCAAAACAATGCAACTTTTCAGGCACTTACTTTTTTGTCAGTGCTGGGGTTTCAGTGGACTTTTGTTTTGGGGCGAATGTGAGTTCGTCAGACAAACCGAAGCTACTTCTTGTGGTTTTATTAAATAACGAGTCGTCCAGCTCCAGCAACGACGACGAATTTGAGGAGCAATGTGCTCTTGTACTTATTTCAAGCAATAACCCGGTTCCCAAAAGAAGGAATAAGGTGTCTGTGGTACACTTGTATTCAGACGATGTGGTATGTTGTTAAAAAAACAATATTTTGTCACTATGAAAACGTAGTTTCGGAGCGCTATCTTCATCTACTTCAAGTAAACCGAGACTTACGAGTCGTTCCCTCGTAAGTTATTGGACGTCTAATTGTCCTAAAAACACAAAACATGGCGGTGATAATTCAAAAAGTTCTAACTTAAGTAAAACCATCACTGAGAACTGTGCATACAAATAATGCATCGTTCACGGCAATTTGCCGGGTTTCCAATCTAACAAAATCTTCAAAACAAAAGTTAGCAAGTGGAACGCGCTATGGTTCACATAACCTGTGATCAGAATAAGCGGCATCTACTGTTTTTTGTAATTGAATTGAGTTATGTCATCCTGGCAGCCTAAGTCTCTTCTCAATAGGCTAGTTCTCCAATTTCAGTTGCATTTTTTCAAACGCAGCAGTGGAGTATAGATGCTCAGCGTTTTCTGATAAATATTGTGTTTGTATTTATAGGTTTTTAGTCTGATTAAAAGAATCCTGGATTTGAATGGCAAAAGAGAAGATATTTAAGATATTAATGGGTTAACGATAGAGTAAAGGATGTAGGTTAATGTGTGTGGATGAGTATGGATGTAGGTTAGTAGTATTTGTTTGAACTTTTGAAAGGGTGTTCTTATTGTCAAGTTGGCGACTTTTACCGAGCTTCTTCTTGTTTCCACCTGTCAGGTGATAGTGGAGTTTGTAGTCCCGGACCTGTTGATTCTGCAGGTATGGATATTTGCTCTGCTCGACACCCAAGTGAAAATGGAGTTACACAGGAGTTGTCGTACATGGACCGCGTCGTGATGGAGATTGTGGAAACGGAGACTGTCTACGTGAGAGACTTGGAGCATGTCGTTGAGGTATGCAACATACAAGCGAAGTTTTTGTGTCATTTGTTTGTCACCCCTTCCAATGATTGCAATCTTGTTACTCTTTCTCTAATGGCAAAGCTCTCATTGTCTACATTGGCCCGATTTTTGGTCCCCCGTAAAGGCACTAGTCATGGTCCTAACGAAGGTTGCCACCAAAATTCTGTCTAAAACTGCATGAGAAGAAAGAAAAAATGAAAAGAGACTTGTGCTTAATGTTTTTATTGTTTATAAATAGGGTTATTTACATTACTGGGCGCAGGCTGCACCTTCTCCGTTGAATAAAGAGGAATCCAGAAACCTGTTTAGCAACATAAATCAAATCTTTGCCTTCAACGCGGCCTTTTTAAAGGAATTGAGATCTTGTGGATTGGATCCGGTCCAAATCGCAAGATGTTTCGTTCGAAACAACGCCGGCTTCACCATTTACACCGAGTATTGCACGAACTATCCCAGGTAAGCTTTTATTGGTAACAAAACTTTTCCTTGAAACATGCATAAAGCATTCATTTTACTCGCGTGCAAATGATGTTTTATTTTTGTTTTGAATTAATAATTGTTTGTAGTTTTGTTTTATTGCTGAAAATAAATTAGTTTTTGCTTTGCTGTGCGAAAACATTACAGTAAATATCAAGTGCTTCACTAGCTAAAAAGCGTGGAATGAAAGTGTTAATGCAAGTGGACGTTTATATTCATATTTTATGGAACATTGCGATAACAAGCGTTGATTAACTTCTGTTTGGTAGGACCGTATCTGTCTTGACAGACTTGATGCGGGTAGAAGCCACAGCACGCGCTTTTCGCGAGAGACAAACCAGTTTGCAGCATACTTTGCCTTTGGGTTCTTATTTGCTCAAACCTGTTCAGCGAATTCTCAAGTACCATCTTCTGCTACAAGTAGGTCAAACCTTTCATTTTTTGAATCCCTTATCATTGATTACACATTTTTTAACCTTTTAGCCACTTGAACATGTTCGGTAGTAAAATGTCAACAATTCTTTTTTGCTTCGCCTGTAGAATATTGTCAAACACTACGACCGAACCGGAACTGGATATGCTGATATATTGGTGGCACTTTCAGCCATGACCGGCATTGCTCATCATATCAATGATATGAAACGACGACATGAACATGCGATTCGCGTGCAAGAAATCCAGAGTCTGTTATATGGGTGGCAGGTTAGTTTTTTTCCCAGCAATTTCTTACTTTTTGGTTAATTTTATAAATTTTTTATGAGTTACATCGATGTATTCTGGTTAGAGTTTCAGTTCTTGAATGAAAGGGAGTGACAGCTGAAAGCTGACATGTAACTACGGATGTTCTGTGTGTCATTTTTGCGTTGTTTTTTATTTCCGCTCTAGGGTGAAGATTTGACAACGTATGGAGAACTGGTGGCTGAAGGTCATTTTCGATTGTACGGAGCCAAAGCTTTACGTCATGTTTTCCTTTTTGACCAAATGCTTTTGATATGTAAGCGGAAAGAAGACGGAACCTTAAGTTACAAAACGCACATAATGGTAAGCCTTTATATTAAAAACTTGTTTAGCACTACTAAACTAACTTGGTTTTGTTTGTTTCCAGTGTTCCAACTTGATGTTGATAGAAAGCGTGAATGGAGAACCCTTGAGTTTCCATGTGATTCCTTTTGATAATCCGCGCCTGCAGTACACTTTGGAAGTAAGTAATCTTTGCTAAACTTTCTTGTTTACTCTTCTAGATTTGTTTCACTTGTAAGCTACCCTAATTTTTTGCCTAATGAACTTTGTTTTCCCAAGTTAAAATTAAATGCTTTTTTAATGCGTGTCTTTGGCACGGATTCACTGTTTTTATTTCTTAAATTATTTTTTTGTTATTAAAGTTAATTAACGTTCTTCGTTCCAGTGAACTATAATCTAAATAACGCATGTTTCCAATTTAGGCACGGAACATGGAACAGAAGCGAGAGTGGGCCCTGCAGCTTAAGCGAGTAATTTTAGAAAATTATCATACCGAAATTCCCACGCATGCGCGTCAGTTGGTTATGCAGCTCGGCCAAGAACGGCCTGAACGTAAGTTATTAAGTTTTTACTGCCTTTTTTTGCTATTTTTTCCTGTTAGCTTTTTATTTTGTCAGGTTAAAGATGATGCGGCAACGTCTGGCAGCATTTGGCTCGCCGGGTTTTTTGTCTTGTAGCTGTCATAAGTTAAAGTAGATAAATGACAAGTTAAGAAGACGCTTTGCAGCGCTTCGAGCATTTCTGTTTTTCGCAAGTCTAGAGTCTAGAATTACATTTCCAAGTAGAGCGTAACGTTGTGTGGTCCTAGTTAACTAACTCTTAAGACATCCCTTGTTATTGTTATAAAGATGTAGCAATATTTGAGAATTTAGTTTTAATATAGTGTGGAGAATTCATGCAATCTGTATAAATTCAAGTTTTAAGCGGAATTTATTAACTTTCGATTTATTAACCTTTTTGTTGTCAAACTTCGAAAGGGTGTCAAGTGAAGACGCTGTTCGGAGTCTGGTAACATTTTCAGTCTTAAATAAGGGCACTTTGCGTAACGTTCTGACTTTTCACTTGCAGGTGACGTATCAGTGGATCGGAATGGACCAAAACGACAGCATTCAGCGCCAGAATATCTGGAAAGGCGAAAACATTCCACTGCTGGACTCAAAGGCAAGCTTCGTAGGAGTAGGAAAAGCAGTGTTACTAGTCCCAAAGAAGTATGCAAATTTCTACAAATTTCTTAACTAATTTAAAGTTGATTCTTTTTAGTTTAATTTCTCGTTTTATTTTACGTAAGAATTATTTGAATATCATTATTTTTATTTCTTTAGTTCAGTATCTCAACGCTAGTTTAGTGTAAATGTAGATTAGTGTAATACAAATATTTATTGTAAATTTAGATTTTTTTTATTAGATATTTAATGTAAATTTAGCTTTGTAGTTTGTGGAAGGTAGACCTTCTAACAGCTGATTGTCTTTTTGAATCCTTAGTCGCCTCTACTGCCACGAAGATTCCGCCGAAGCTTGGATAGTTCACCGTTACCTACCGACCCTGACAAGGAACACAAGGAAGGCAAGGAAATATTCCGAAAATGTAGCACCATTAGTTGCCCGCCGGACATGGACATGAATCAAGTGAGTGGTTTCACAAAAATTAATTCCTAACCTATTTCGTCAGCTAATTGGTTTGGTCAGTGTTCTGCTTGGTTATCTTTCGTTAATTTCCTTAAGGAAAAAATTTTCGATTTATTAACCGACTTTTTTGTTGTCAAACTTCGAAAGGATGTCAAGTGGAGACGCTGTTCGGAGCCTGAAAACATTCTATGCAGTCGCACTTCATCCATGGACTTTTCCATCCCAGAATCGCAGTCTAAGGAAACCTTAGAAGCGGAAGAAACCGAAGAAGAAGAAGTGATGGAGGCAAAGCACACCCAAGAAAGTTTGGAGGAAATCGTGGGCCAATTGGTACTCCAGAATCGTGATATTCAACGTATCTTACTCCGGCAACGGCGCAAACGGTGCGATGGGGCCCATTTCAACTCGTCCCTGCCTCAAAGCCAAGAATCCATCTACGAAACCTTATCTGCCAAGAGCTTCGATGGTGATTATGTCACCTTAGTGGCTCCCTTGGAATCCAACGACCCTGCAAACGGAGAGATTGAAGAAGAGCCTCTGCCAGTAAAATGTAATTGCCAGAATCGGCGATCACTGGGCACTTGCACAGCTCTACCGACCCACCCACCCGCTGTTCCTAGTGTTGAGCGGTCTTTGTCTTGCCCTGCTCGCCAAAAGGTCCAAATCCAGAAATCAACCTCCTTAACTCGCAAGATCAGCAACGTGATTCATTCTGATTTGGCGCATTGGCAAGACTTACTAAGATCTTTATCTCCTCAACGTGGTTTGAACTCCTTGAAGTATGGTAAGCAACGACCGCCGCAACCTCTCCCTAATTCTCCTAGAGGAAACGACTCGAAAATCACAGCGGGTGAGTCGGAGAATCCAAATGTGCCAGAAGTCTGGTTGAGACTCCAAGGTGAGCATTTGGCCCACGCGCAATCTAAATCGGGCTCGCTACCGCGCAGTTTCAATTCGCAGCCAGATTTAAACAAGAAAAGTCGAGGTCGACCTGTGACGATCGCATCTGATCAGCCTGATCTGCATGAAGATTATGGCTCGTACCGCTCCTCCTTAGACGAAACCCGGTCGGTGGACTTCAGCACGGAGAGTCTGCAAGATCACGACCCGCCCTATCCAGAGTACCGAATTTATCGTCGCAGTGTGTCACGATCCTCACTCCGATCGGTGATTCACAGCGTTTCTAGCAAGATCGCCCACATGAAATCCACCGACTTGTGGGGCTCTTGGTTTAACTTGACCGAAGAAGAGAAACAAACCAAATGGATAACAAATTTATCTCGACAGTACAGTCAAATCATTAAACAGCGCGTCAAGAATCACCCTCCGCAGTTGGACCAGCAGAACCAAGCATCAGTAATCGGAGCAAGAATCGCTAATATCGAATCAGCAGACTACGCGGTTCCTTGTATCCGACCTAAAATGGAGACCAACCTCACTGATATGAACGATTCTCAGGTCAAAACGTCCGATTCTACATACTCCTTGTCGAGTGGTTTGGGTACCAACGAGTCAGAATCGTCAGGAACGCTGGATTCGCGCAAGACATTAGTTTCTTCGCATTTTGAGGATGAAGATTCCGATTTGGAACGATCAGAAAGCGAGCTTTCTAATGATAGTTTCTACGAACGATCTTTTGAAGCGATTGAATCGCTATTGGATCAGGAGATGTACCGCGATTCTGCCATATTTAGCGACAAAGATGATCTGTCGAGTTTGGTAAGTGGCAGTAATCCATCATCGTTGACGAGAGGAATTGATCCCAAGATTCTGGATCAAGAGAACCACGTCACTCGGAAGTTAGGTGGTCCTCCTCCGGTTCCGGCCAAGCCAGATCGTGCCTTGATGCAGGCCCTGCAAGCTCAACTATGGAAGCAGTGCGCGATTGCGGATCGGGTGAAATCGCTGGAAGAAAATAGCAAATTCAAGAAAGCCAATGGGTTGACGTCGTCGTTGGAGAACCTGAAAAGCATCCAGGAGCGACGGAAAGAACTAGAGGGTTTGGGCGCCAAAACTGGCGACGAGAGCGAAACCAGTTCCCAACATTCGACGTCGACAGTGAACACCGTTTTGGAGGTGTATTTTAATCCCAGTGCGGGGAGTTCGCCTGAATTGGATCGGAGCCGTCCCAGCGTTCGTTATGCGGCTGTCCAACGCAATCGAGGTGTTTCTTGTGATTCCGCCACGAATCGTGACTCTCCACCTGCTGCCAACGCCAATGTAGCATTGCCCAAAGGCTGGGTGAAACAGATAATTGGGAGACTGCAAGGCGAATCCTAGAAAAAATGCTAATTTTTGTATATATATATTTTTTCCGAGGAATCCATGATTCTTTCCTAACTATCCAATAATCGGCATTTTTTTTGCTAACATTCGTTGCAGACCATTATCTGACCAGGCAATGTTAAAGCTAGTCTTTCGTCATTTAGCGATCAAAAACTGGAAAGGATTCGTTTGGTTTGGCAAGCTTAACTTCTTTCATTCTCATCGGTTACTTTTATTTGAATTATTGTTCTTGTCTTAGTTCTGTGTACGTCCTTACTGTTCGCCTACCAAAATAAAAGTACTATTTACTGTAGCGATCCTCAATTGTTTAGGGACCCTGAGATGTAACCTTGTAAACTAATAGAACAAAAGGCCTTTTTCTTTTTTGAGCTGGGGGACTTGGGGTGGCATCCTTTCATTAGCATCCTTTTTTGCTTGGAGCCTTTAGCGAAGTTGAAAGGATGTTTTTGCATAGTAACTATAAAGTAATATATAGTTTTGAGAGTGGGAGTTCGAAAAATAGTTAGGCTCGATTTCCAGTAGATACGGCTTATTGCGATCACGTTTGTCAAGTGAATATTGATTCTATTAAGGGGAGAATCTAATAACTGGAAATATGCAATGAATGGTAGACTAATCGGCGCATGAAACGAACTGAGTTGTTTAAACCATAGAAACAAAGCATCGTCTACTTTTTGAGACTTGTCCCACACGTTTCCTTTTAATAGATTCACCCACTGGTTTATTTCGTAAAGATTTTTCAACAATTTATATAGAGATGTTTGAGGAATTTTTAGCTTAACGGCCGTTTCCCTTTGTGGCAAACCTAAAGAGAAGCCGCGACTTCTCTTTTTAAAATCAACTCTTGTCTTGTTCGTCGCCAGTTTCATATAACCACACGTCTAAAAACAACTAACACTGCGCTTTTGAAGCCTACTCCTACGCTAAGGTAAGAGTTCTGAACACGATATTCCTTCTAATTTTCCCAGTCAATTAAAGGAACTGGTCATTCAATTGAATAATCTGCTCATTTAGTTGACAGAGGAGTTTAGAAGTGATTTTCCCCTAAGCGTAGTAAAAGGCTGGAAATGACAGGATTGGTCAAAACGACGTAAAAGTAATGTCATTGATCAATTTGATCAAGTCCATATGTAGTTATCACTACTGCAGTTTCTGTGGTACATGTGAAGATTCCTTTGAAAATGAATCCAATATCCAAAAGTGGGATTCTAATAATCGATCAAAATTCATTTTTACATTTTGAAGCAGTCCTCTGAAATTTGATTCCATAAAGCGGCTGAATGTAATAACCAGTAATCACTTTAAGCGGCATCTACTATATTTTTAGCAAAACTGCTTGATTATTTCAGAGATACAGAATGCTGATGTATACCACTTAATTACATAAAAATTTCGAAAGCTTTTTTCTTCTTCTTTTAAAGATCAGGTTGTGGAGGCGTGCAAGCAGATGTCGAACTGCTGGATTTGCTGCTCGTGCTGTCACTCGTGTCATCTTTTCCATCTGATAGATCCTCCTTATCCTGATCATGATCGTCTTCGCTGTTTGTCGCCTTTGAAAGACTCTTTTTCTCTCGCTTAACGTTAGAGTCGTTACCTTTCTCCTTTTCAGTCCCCTCTTTCAGGGCATTCTCTTGCGCAGCCAAACATTGCATTATCTCATGATTGTATGTCGAATGTAATAACAAGCCTAAAACTCCAGCACGGGAAGACATGGCTTGTCGGATCTGCTTTTCCCTTTCAAACAATTCGTCAAGTTTGAGCCATTGACGCACTCGTTCCAGATCAATCTGAGCTCGTCGCAGTTTTTCCCAACTATGATGCTTAACGCATCTTTTCTTGGCCACTCGGCAAAGATCTCCAGTCAGCTGAAACACGTCCTTTACCAACGGGCAGCCGCACACTTCATTGTCGTTCACTTTCAAGTCTTTGCAATGCTCCGGGCAAAGGACACGCAACCGCTTGCAGTAAGTGCCGTTAATGGGGTTGTAGGCGTCGCAAAACATGTTGTTGCCTTCAATCCTGGTCTTGTAGATCGATCCAAAAGAAGTCTGGCTTTCATACTTATTGAAGCAGCGCTCCATGTGTCTCACAGCAATACGCGCTTGAATAGCATGACCACATGTAACGCAATAAGTGGATGTTTCATCCCCTTCTTCTTCAATGTCATCTTCAGAGCGGGCATCCAGCGCCAGGCTTTTCGCACGAGCTATAACCATATCCAACACCTAAATAATCCTTTCTGTTAGCTCAAAAGACAAATATATATGCAAATGTAACCTTGTGTTTCCGATCCAGCTCTTCTAAGGCACTTCTGGCTTCCAACTGCTGTTTACGAATACTTTCCAACTCTTTCTTATTCGCGTCTTCGGCAATGCAAGGAGATGCATTCCATTCTTGGATTCTTTGGGGTAAAATCTGGAACAAAAACACAAATTAAAGACTCCTCTTCTATTTTTCTCTTCAATGAGAATACTTGGTAGATTCTGGCGGAGGCAAGATTCACCCCACATTGATCAGAGCAGTATTTAGAGCCCGGTCTGGCCCCACGTGTGCACTGTGGTCCATAACAATGCTTAACTTGCGGTAGAGCTTGTACTTCTTCATCCGAGCTGGTGTATCGACGCTTGCGAGATGCTTGACGACGGCTATGTTTGGCGCTGGCTCCCAGTTTTTCCTGTATAAATCACAGACATTATGATAAGTCTCGACATACGTATAAGTCTCAAAATAAATCAAGCAAGAATCCCGAAAAACGGCGCAGTTATGGAAACGGGCTTACCCGCTTGTTAGAAACGATTTTTTGTTTCGCAGGCTTCTCTTTTTTATGACGAGGCTCCCATACATCATCATCGGAGTAGTTAGCTTCGCGCAAAGCAGCGGAACTTGGTGGTTCCTCCTCTACACTTTTAACGACTTCTGGTTTTTTGGTTTGGTCACTAAGATTAGGGCATTCTCGTTCCTTGCAAACTTTAAATTTGCTGCTGCTTCCAAATTTCTTCATATCCCGGCAAGCTTCGCAAATGCCACAATCTTCAGTGCGATAACAAGCTAAGCAAGATCCGCACCCAGGTATGGACACTTTTTGGCGTTGATGGGGTCTGTGATGTGACTGGGAATCTTTCGTCCGTTCTCGGCGTTTCTTAAGAAGCTTTTCTTTCTTACTGCTACTTGACTGTTCTAGTTTCTTTTGCTTGTACCGAATTTCAAGAGACGGATCCTTTGCTCGGCATTTCTAGACAGAATCCAAGAAGGTTAACAGTTTGGAAGTTAAAAACAAAGAGAAATGAATACACTTACTTCACAAAAATATTTCTTAATAAACCTGGATTCCTCTTCTGATATGTCTATGCAATCCCCATGGTACCATTCTTCACAACGGTCGCAACCACTGTATTAAAGATTTTACAGCAATTTAGAAATGTTTTAAAAGATTATCTTTGTAGATACGCTTACATCATAAATCTGCCCACATCAGAGGTCTTACAAATGCAATAAAGTTGCTCTTCCAACCCATGCTCTTCCTGTTTCATCATCAATGCAATTTTGGACTGTCGTTCAGGCAGGTTAAACTTCTTAGCGATCTCCTTGCGCTGAAATATAACAAGTGAAACAGGTATTACAATACTGTACAACTAAAGAAAATCATAAGCAACAATTACTACGCACCGAAAGAACTTTCTCTGACATCTTGCAATATTGCTTTATTAAAGCGATGGTCGTTGTTGTTCTTGAGAGATTAGGGCACGCCGCTGAAAGAGAACATAAAATTGCATCCAACTGAGGAGTATCTAGCATGGAGTCGAGACTCCATGCATGCATATAGTGTAGGAAAGTTGGATAGTTCGATAGTAACGCCATCCATTTTCGCGGCCATGAACGAAACTCCGTTATGGTCTGGATGCTGTAAATAAATATTTAGTAGAAGTATCTTTTGAAAACATACCGCTTCAGGGAATCAAGTCAGCATTTGTATCACTAATAATAACTCCAAATATTTGAATAATTATTGTTTTAGGATGATTGCACCGAAGTTTTTTATCACATTTTTATTTTCGTTTCTCACTGCGCAACGAATTCTGGGGTTGCTAAACTTTTGAATAACGACTTCATTTTATTCTTCTTTTCCTCAAAAAGGTGAATTTCTTCAGGTTGAGAAGATTCAATCAATTGAGCGTTTTATTGCAACCATTGATTTGAAGAGGCGTATAAGATTCACGTATTTTGAAACATTCAAAAATCGAGAAAAACTAAGGACCATGCCTTGAGTTTTTGTCAATGTTGAACGTTATTGAAGATTCTTGACAAAGGTGTCCGTAAAAGTTGAGTCCTTTTTGTTAAAACGTTGGACATAGGTTCTATGCAAACCAAGCTTCAGACTGTCATTCAAATCTGTCATGTATTTAAAAATTGCTCATTGATGTTTTTTTCCCTAGATTCCCAAGTAGCACAAGTTGGTCGAAGGAACGTCTGTTTCTGACCTTTAACGTCAAAAATGACGTTATTTCAACGTTGCAAAGACATACAATTTGCAATCTTTGGTAATCTTTTAATCCTTGGGGAAAGAAAAATCCCCGTAGGACTATATACTTGACTCTGAGCAACGTTGTTTCGACCTAAAACGGACGATACCTTGGACGTCTAATTTTGACGATTATACAACGTAAAGGTGACATACAATTTGCAGTCCGTCTTAACGTCACAAAGTGACGTCAATTTCAGACGTCGGTGACGTCATTTCAACCATTTATCGACCAACTTGTGCTACTTGGGTTTTGCTTTGACGTAATCTGCGTCCAAAACTTGTCATCTGCGTGCAGCAGAGAGGTCTTGTGCTATATTAAAAGAGTTCTGAAAGTTATTCAATTTTTCTTCCTAGCTTCTTGAACTAGTCTATCTGTATTATGCTGGCTAATTTGTGTAGGCCTTAAAAAAAGAGATTTTACGTGAGAGTTCTATCTGATCGCGAAGGGGTGCACCCCCCATAATTGTTTAGAAAGCCCAGTCGGTAAAATTTTGATGGTCGTCATTAAAATTCGATAAAGGAAAAGTATGTTTTGAAATACTAGATGAAGAGGTTCCGGCAATGCAGCTGACGGTTTGTTAGTTCAAAAGGTGGAAGCACTGCTCATCGATAGTGTTTTAAGCTTTTGGCGGATTGTAGTTTTAGCAGTTGTCACGTTCACGTGTGTTTTAGTGAGGAATGTCTGCATTACCTGAACCAAAACGTCTTCAAAAGGACAAATCGGAGCGTTCCAAAATTACCTATTGGTTTTTGAGACTTTTACCTCACTGAAAGCAAACGAGTTTTGGAGGTAAATCTCTCTAAATTTCATACGGAAATACTGAATTTCAAACTAAGATAATTTTTTCCTTCCGGTGTCTTAGTAATGAAACGCGTGACTCGCTCGAAGAAATGGGACCAAGGATTCTCCCTATTATTAAACTTCTTCAAATTCTTGATCTGAGGTCTGTTCAGAATTTGTTAACCTGTCTTCCCGTGACTTACTTAACGCCGACGATCTACGTGCAGAAATGGAGCTATTCAAAGCGGACTGCCAATTGAAACTTAGCATTGATATTTCACTAGATGTGTACCCCAAATTGCTTGACAATGGCAAAAAAATTAAGCTAGACCTACCCTTAGTTTGGAAGGCTTATCTAATAGCTCGAACAATTCCCGTTACCACAGCTAGTAGAGAACGCGGGTTTAGCAAGCTTAAGCCCATCAAGGCCTCCCTCCGCTCAGTCATGAGTGACGAAAGACTAGAAAATCTCCTTTTATTGGCGTCTGGGCGTCTGAGAAAGACATAGCTGACGAAACTGATCTAAGCGACGTGTTAGAGCGATGGAAAGCATAGAAAAACAGGAAAATGTGTTTATAACCGGAATGTGAAGAACGAGGGCTATCCAATAAAAACTCGTAACGTTAAAGCAATTTTCTACGTTAATAACTGTTTCAGTACTATAACAGTCGGTACAATTGTCAACTACAGTCGGTAAAATTAAGGGCTCCCCCCCCAAAAAAAAAAACCCCATCAGAACCCCTCGCGACGCCCCTGGTTAGGATAGTTGTGTTTTTAAGTTAATTTTGATATCTTATTTTATTTATAGTTATGCACGACATTGCTGATGATACACAAGCGTTAATTTAGCTGCGTTTGTAGGCGTTTGTAGAGTTAAGGTGTGTTTCGAGTGCGGTGTTTACTTTGAAACGCGTGGGCGTGCAGATGTTTTGTTATGTTTAAAACGGACAGTTTTGTTAAATTTAAGCTGAACGAGTCCAAACAAGTTGCCGGCTGCCTTTATCCTTCGTCGTCTTTCTTTGCTTCAGTTTTCAATTGTTATTATTTATTTTTTTAGGAGAAACGTACGTAATGCTTCGCCTATAGTCTTGTGTTCGCTTGTTACGGAAACGGAACTGAGTGAAAACATGGCCGTAATGATAAACGGTATATAATAGTCCGTCCTCCTTACGTTGCGGTTTTTCGTCCTTATGACATGACTATGAATACGACTTATAGCGCGTTCCACTGGCTACACTGATGCAATATTTTTGACACTGAGTGTGTACACAATGTGTTAGCATATACATCATGTTTTACACACTGAGTGCCAAAAAATATTGTGCCAGTGCAGTCAGTGGAACGCGCTATTAAAAATGTTTGATAAAGTAAAAAAAAAATTCCAGCCTGGTTAGACCGTGAGAAGAGATTTCTTCAGCGTGATATGCCATTGACTCCCGAGAGGGAATCGTCTTAAGTCTACGGTCAGAACAGCACCAAACTTTTGGTAGTATAATCTATAAGATTCCTTATTGCTATATTCGGGTTTCACGAACCAATGGGTCTCCTGGTTATGAATCTGGTGGTTGAATACAGTTTTATAAATCAGACTGCAAACTCATCTTTCATCAATTATTTAAGAAATTAAAGAATTGATTCTTTAAATTTTGTGTTTACGTTTCAATTCTTAAACCCTTTCAACTGCGGAAGTCGTCTAATATTAAGAGCAAGATTTCTCGATAATCCCTTATCGTATTTAGAGACAGTTTATCTCATAAAAGTTATTTTTAGTAGCAAGTACATAACCAATTGAAATTGCTTTGGTCCATGTATTTCACGTAGTTGAAAAATTAATTTGCATACTACTACTTTTATACAACGGTACATACACTACATTCCATCCTTAAGGGCTGGGAATGCTAAACCATAAAGTGCAACGTCCACGTCAAGTCTTGGATAATATTAGAGTACCAAGCACAACTGATTAAGCTCGTAATAAGGAACTCAATTTCCGATACCCCAAAGTCATATTTCATTCTACCACCTTTCCCTCTTCTGTTACCTTTCGGATGAGAACTTTCGGATCAAAGATGAAAAATGCCTCAAACAAGTAACTGTTCTATTTTTTTGGTTGCCAAGCGTAATCATAAGCATTACACGAAGTACAAGCTTCAAGAATTAGTCGGCCATAGCCGGACTCCTTAAACCCTTCAAAAGACATTGGATGTTTTACAAACCTATAGGTAAATCGTCCAATCCAATCCAATCGCAAGCCTTTACCAAGGCTTGCGCCTTATCCACTTCGTCTCACTTTTATATTAAATGCGTTAAAACTTCTATAAATCTAAGTTACAAGGCTAAATCTAAATAAACAAGGCTAGTGCATACAATACGTAGGTGCTGAACCATCTTTTGTTTGATTTATAAAAATATGACGGTTTTCTTGTAGCCGTACTTCCTATTCTCCGAAAGTTTCCGTTATTATATTGAATTTCTTTGAATGTTTTTCAAAGTGCAACACACAATCGTGACTTATTTTTTGTTTACGAGTCAAAATTATTCAAAATAATTGCAAGGCCATGTGTTTGCTTTAAAATACTTTTATTGAACGCTCTCAGATACAATATACTTTAATTACAAAACATTAAATTTCGCACTTTTATGGGAAGTTCGGAGCCTGAAAAGAAAGGGCGCTAGTGTCGAAGATGGCTTCAAACTTTCCCATAGTCCCCGACTCTGTACTAAATCCTTCTTGCTTCCAGCCACAACATCCCAAGCAAGGTTACTTTTTAGGTCAGCCCACTTCCAAGCGTCAAAGCACTTAAAGATCGATAAGAGATCAACGATACAAACATTACCAGTAATCAAAACTTCGTGAAATTTCAACCAGGCTTAAGTTTTATCATCAATATGAACGTATTGATACTTACCAAAAAAAAAATTGCGGATCTTCCAAACATGAGAAACAAAATTTAAAAATCTCCACAAACTCTCGCAAACACACAGGAACAATAAAAGAAAAGTATTTCCAAACTTTTTATTTCACAAGACACCTATTCCATCACAAGTTGTCTTACTAAGGATTACTGCTTATTCCGATCCAACATTCGGATCCTGTTTGCCTAAATCCATAACTGGTAACGTTATCGTTCAAACTCAAAGTAATCCGAGATTTTACAAGCCAACTTGATTCTTTCGTAAAACAGCCACCAGTTTATCCATAGTTCTTTATATCTTATTAGAGAGCAACGAGAGTAGACCAATACCAGCTAAGCAAAAAACACAAAAAACACAAAAAAAAACAAGGGGGTTGGAAAAATGGGACAACATGGTCAACATGGGTAGCAAATTTTTTGCTTTTCTTGCAATTCCGAATCATGGGAATGTCTCAGCACAACAAGCAGGACATTTCCTACGTACCAACCCCTACAGACTACACATACTTAGAAATGACTCCTTACAAGGGCAGTTCACATAGAACTCACGGTATGGAAACTATGAGTTCAATTTTAAATGGGCTGCAAAAAACTCATGCAGAATAGCAAAGAGAGCGAAAAACTGGGATCAAATAAAGCAAAGTTTCAAAACCTGTCAGCGCGAGGGACGGCAAGATGATAGTGAATGCGGAAAAAGTTTACTATGTATCTCAACTATTTGTTCTTCAGAAAACTTCTTGGGAGGTTTAAAGAATTTGTAAATATGGAGAGAAAAACCGTAGCAAAAGTGAATAAAGAGGAATAAGTACTGTACAGAACAACTTCTAGCTTGGTTATCGAAAGCTTTTCTTACGAGACATAACTAATACCATTTCCTCCCCGAAACACCGAAACTTATAACTTTTCGTCTCCATTCGAAGTGCTCTGCTGCCCGTCATGTAGCTGGCTGCGACTATTGCTGTTCGTCAGCGCCAGCAATTTCATCTGGCGAATAATAGCCGTGGCGTTGTATGCTTGCTGTGGAAAACATGAAAATTATTGTTAGTCGTAAATACGCATCTGCTCATCATATCTACCAACTACATTAAACATAGCAGGCTCTTAGTCATTCCCTGGGTGCCCACATATCGACACTGGACCGTAAGTGCGCTCGATTTTATGCATGCCATTGCGATGCAAATTAACGACACAATTACCATGCAATTAGTATAAAATTGGGTTACCCCTATCGCCCTGTTCCTTCACCCTCCCCTTCCCCTTCTTCCCAGTCTTGCTCCTCAATAGAAGGACAAAGGCGTGAAGCCCCGCTCCCTAAATCCACTGACCCGCCCGCAGACAAGGCCAACCTTTGCATTTTATGCACCATGGCAATGGCGTGCATCAGTTGCTATATCAAGAAGAAATGTTCCTCAAAAGACCATCATTCAGAGCGACCAAAAAGAAAAAATATGATTCATAAAACACGTTTAGTACAAACCGAGATAAAAAATACATGCTGTTTGTTATATAAATTGGAAGAAAAAGATCAAAGTTTTAAAAGTACTAGTAGAAATAAAAAGAACTTGACTTACCCGCCATCGCGACTTGGCGAAATTTTTCTTCAATTGCTCCGACACGGAACTGTGGATATTGCGATCGCTGGCAGCATTTCCAGATATCCTAAGAGACAAACACACACGAGACTTGGGTTTACGGCTAATTTCTTATGCATCAAATGGAGAAGTTTAATTACCAAGGATGCGCCAAAGCTTCCCGACACGTAACCCGCTTAGAGGCATCAACGCACATCAAGTTGCGAATGAAGTCTTTGGCTGAGTCGGAAATTTCGTCCCAGTATGGAGAATCAAACTCAAATTCCCCTAAAGAATTGAAACATTAACATTGTTAAATAGTATTCAAATTTTCTAGCAAAAGAACTTAAGGACCTAACATGTATTTTAGCATTTGAATAATAGAGAATTTGCTATAAAAATTTGCTTAGTTACGACATCTTTGTCATCAGGTAAACTAGCATGAAAGATTTCAAACAAGCCGTTTTTGTCTCGAAACACTTGATTATTTCCCGCACCACTAATAGCTCAATCAGCCCAGTTGTTGCACTACGAGAATCCAGCAACAACCCTTTCATTTACTTCATTAATAAATTAAATCATCAATGTTTAAATTTAAACAAAGTATTATTACCTAATTGCAATACAATGTACATTTGTAAATAAGATTTTGGGCTTTTCATTTCTAACTTAAGTTACGATTTGATGCTTATAATTGTGCACGAGTAATCAAATTTACCTTTGAGAATCTGGGCAAACAAGTTCGCATCATTCTCATCATAGAACGGAGGATAACCACAAAGAAGGATGTAGGAAATGACGCCTATGCTCCACACATCCACGGCTTTGCCATACGGCTTCTGGGCTAATACTTCGGGCGCTGAAGACCATGTACAAAAAACAGACAATTAGACACCATTCGCCTTCCAAGTTCACTCGCCGAAGCCAAGTTTTATAAAAGCCAAGTTACTGAGAAATTTTCTTTACCTACGTAACCTGGAGTACCGCACGCTGTGGCCATTATGCCCGAATCTTCCATCTTGGAAAGTCCAAAGTCGCTAATCATGATTTTGCTATCTTCATCAGGACTATAATACAAGAGATTCTCTGGCTACAAAGAAAAGGAAAAAAAATAGTATCACAAAACTTCTCGAAATGTAAATTTTTATCAGAAAAACATGATTTTCCCCAAGTAACCAAAAAGCGTTCGCTTTTCTACTTGTTTGGAGAAAATTATATCTCTTAGCAACAAACAAACTTTAGTATTTCTTAATAACGAAAAAGCAGTCACTTTTTTGCCAAGTGACACAAAACTTTGATTACCTCCCAAGGGGTTATACAAGTTCAAGTTTGTTCATTTAATTATTGGGAATATTTTATTTCATGTTTTTTAAATGTATTTTTGCCTAAGAAGTTCGATTTTCGCCTTACTTTCAGATCCCTGTGGACCACGCCTTGCTCATGCATAAAATCCACAGCTTCCAAAACTTGTCGTATGAGATCTGCGGCATCTTTTTCGGTGTACGATCCCTTTTCCACGATCCTGTCGAAAAGTTCACCCCCGGTCACCCTGAAGTTATAAAAAGGAGAGGAAGAACCGTCATTAAATCCCTCAAAACTTACACTCGGATTGCTAAAATAACAAAGAGCTCTCGAATTGCCTAACTAAAGCACAACGGAGCTTGACCTTTTATTGTCCTGTTTTGTCTTTTGGTGCTATCGATCTCAGCTGGCTTTTCTTGTGTCGGTCGTAAACGGACATCATTCGAGGTCGCAAACAAGGTCCATCAAACATGGATGTTATGCAGGTAATAATACAATGCACGCGTACTTTATGTCCAAGTGAATCGATAACTTTTTTCGCTTATTGTATAGTCTCTTTTACTATATGAGCACAAATCATTTGCTCTTTTTGCATGTTCTGTTTCCTCGCAGCTCCCAGGAGTGAATGCTGGCAGATTTTCTTTTTCTTCTTTGGTTGGATCAATACTTCCTGCCTCCTCTTCTAGCTTAAATCGTAGTTTTCTTTTTTTGGTCCAGGATAAAAATACGAGCGACATTTTCATTCCGATCATCGTTTTCCACTCCTTTCTCAAGATAAAGCTACGTCTTCCGTCAGCAACCATTTTTTCCTTACTTTTTGGCAAGATCACATGCTTGATAATGGCCTGAATTTGCGAGCACGGTGCCAGGAAGAAAAGAAAAAGGGATATTTTCTCCAGTATAACGTAATACTACTACTCTAGATTATGAATTAGGCCAAGCGAGACGTCGAGAGCTACTAACATTGCTTTCTGGAGTAGCTATCACGGAAAAAAGTTGCTCTTCTCCACATTCAATCAGTTGAAGACTTCACTAAGAGCATTAAATGCCCTGCATTGTCTAATGTTCCTGCACCATTCAATTTCCTCGCCACACCCTTTGCATTATATACATGACTTGTCTTGAGGTCGGAGAAAAGATTAAATATTCCTAAGATTCTCAGAAACAGTCGAAGACTATGTCTCAGAAACAGTTTGTCTAAGCCAAGTACTTTGGCTTGGGTTTTGAAGCGGGCATATACGCCAAAATGGCGGTTGTTCTGGGTTTTTCGAGCAATATGCCCGCACTTGGATGGGCGGATAAGGACGTAGGCAGGCTAACGAGGTCAAAGGTTAGACGTGACGGATGCTGGATCGATACTTCATCTCGCAGTATGAGTTGGTTAATATCCAACGAAAATGACTCATGAATCATTAAAATGTGAGACACTTATTACATTTTAGAGACGCTAAATTTCAGAAAATCAAAATTCGTTCGATAATTAACGCTATGGGGAAAGTAAGAGCTTATAGGGCACAAAGACAGTCACTCTACTCTTAAAATTACTCTACTGGTTTTAGTTACGGATTCTTTTAAAGCTGAGTTATTTAGGTTTACTTTGGATAATTCAAAACCACGCGGGGCGCCGAAAACTTTTCGTATAGGCTAGTAACTTAACTATCATAGCCACGGTTCAACTATCATGTAACCAAGGTTCAAGAACTTGAGCACCCTACCCTCTTATAGGATGTACCCCCCCTCCCCTCTTTTGTCTCCCTCATGCCTATACCTCCCTCTCTTTCACCTTTTTGGCATGGTTAAGTTATTGTTATTTCTTGGTTGTGATCTCGAAACACCCAGTCAATCGGCACCCAAATTATGTAAATGATAACTATTGTAACCAACAAGAGGCGCGAGCCTACGTTGAGTTTAAAAAATACATAAATAAATATAATAGCCATTTCTTGTAAGTTTTTTTTTTTTAAATATTGTCGTTCTATCCTTAGTATACACTCTCTCTCTATATATATACGCTCGGTATTATTCCAATAGAAATGAACCCTTACTTAATAACTTTGGATTTCGCAAAAATTTCGCAACAGATTATCTTTGAAACTTGATTTGCATAGGAAGTTTGAAATAAACGTTTAGGATAGCCTTCTGTTATAGGTTATTGCACTCCTATTATAGGTTAACCGTTACGTTATGTAGTGTACTAACGTAACATTAAAAATCTATAAGTCTTATATAGTTGCCCCAAGGCTATTAAGACATCACTGTAGTAAACATTATGAAAGTTACCATAAGCTTCAAATTTGAGATCTTTTAAAAAAACTTAACGTTCGATTTGATCTAAATGAATTAGCAGCAGTTAGCTTTGTGTCCAAAAGAAAACTTACAGTTCCATCACTAGGTAATATCGGATTTTGTCTTCGAAGGTTTCCAATAGTCGGACGATATTCGGATGTTTCAGCCTGCGAAAAGAACAGAAACAGGATTTTAAATCTCACACGAATAAATGCAAAGTTAAACACGTACTAGTAAACAAACTTCGCTCATGCTTACAATGAAGACTCTAAGGCAGAGAATATAGCAAGATATATACAAGACAGAGATTCTATGTTCCAGCTTCGTGAGTGGAAGACGTCAGGAACGATAAATAGGATTCACTGGGTACAACTCAATCTTTCTCTTCCTCCAACTCCTATCATTTTTGTTTTTCGTTCTAATACACAGAGTAGAATCTTTAAACAAAAAGAAAATTATAAAACTCAAACGTGTGAAGTCCCAGTCTAACAAAAATGGTCCATATATGCTCCCTAACATTCCTCGTTTCAACTTCCTAGCAAACATTTAAATTGCAATGGAACGGGTCCCAAAGTGACGAGTATATTCCCTCATTTGCATGCCATCTCATTCTCCTTTCAAGCCCTCGGCACTCCATACCCAAATCTGACGCTACTAGTCAACATCTCCGTTTTGCATATAGCCAAAACTGGCGTTCAATTCACTTATTATGCATCGTCATGACACGCCGGTCTCTTTCAGCTCCCTCTCAATTCCCCACCTAAAGAAATAGCCCTTAACAGCTTACATTCACACGACAAAAGGGCAACAGGACATACAAATCTCGAGTCCTTTAGTTCGAGAAAACTTAATCTCACCCTGATTACGACAAAATGACACGCCAAGCAAGCAAAAGAGCACAGCCATTTCTTACGACTTCTGTACCATCTCGCTCAACTCCTTCCAGTCACCAAAGCCTCCAAGTGCGTTTTCCTTCTGACGTGCTTTCTATGATAACTTACGACGTACTCGATAATTCCATGTTCCTTAATGATTTCCTAGCATGTTACACGTATCTTCCCTGCACCGTAAGTTATATACCCCTTTCTATAAGAAATATGAGTTGTGCCAAGGACGTGTATCTATAGTATTCATAAAAGCGGGACCCTGGCCTAACTACCACTGCAGGGTGAGTTGTAATCATGATACCTATGGCACGAGGCAGGCAAATACTTGTGCAATGGCTAACCTTCCTTCTGGATCGTTCAATCCCTAATGGCGGAAAGCAACAGAGCGGAACTCTGGTCGTAAAAAAAATCCCTAAGAAAAAAAAACAGACTTGGAAGAAACTTTCCTAAGCTAAGTAAATTTGCATACACTGTGGAGGATAGACTTCTCAAATATTCAACGTTTGCGGGGAAAGAAAAGTTTCCAAGTATAACGATATAACTTACCTTCGGAGTACTTTGATTTCATTTTCTAAGGAATCCTCTTTGCCTTTCAGTGCTGTTTTGTCGATCATCTTCACGGCGTACAACATCCCAGGACGCTCTTTGCTTTCTGCTAATCGGACTTGGGAGAACGCACCCCTGTAATCAAATAACACTTCATTAATTATCGTAATAGGTACACGAGCACAGTTTATTTCCTTAATTTATAACAATAGATAAAAAAAACATTTTTGTAAGCTAGCCTGGGCTACGGCGTTGGGATCCAGTCTGTTATAGGAGAAATTAACAAAAGAAGCAGAAAATCAATACAATTGCCATAATTGAAGTTATGCTAAGGCACGCTTCGAATTCTCCCTTCCTGATCTTTACTTTTTTTTTTCTAGCAGATTCCACCGATAATTACACAACACAATCCAAATTGACAGAATGGTTAACTCATATTTCCGCGTTCAAGAGTCACTACTTATATACATGTAAAGTTAATTGTCAAATTCAAAAATATAATTATAAATAAATGTTTCTTAGCTCTGCTCTTATCTATAACTACACCTAGACAGTGGTTAAGAATTAAACTATGCGAACTGCTAATCGTTCATTAAAAGCTTGAGCGCTTATTAAGGTGATTAACACCTGGGCATGATTGTTTGACCACGCTGCTATAGTAACCCGTTAATCTAGTAATAACAACGGGGTATTTAACCACCTTTAAGGAAGCCTTTCAGTCCCTCGCATTTTAAACACGAGTCTTTTAT